>CM045763.1:140583075-141183075 GCA_025200525.1 Camellia lanceoleosa
GTGTGTCTGAAGTTTCAAATCTACGAATTTTGGGAATGTCCTGAAAATATCTTGATGTTTAGATACTTTTAATGCCGGGTGCCTACCCTATATAAGGCCAACATCAATTACCTCTTCCTTTGAAATTGGTGAACAAAGGGATTGGTATTCTTCAAGTCTATGTTTTAGCTGAAATATAAGTTGTAGTGACATTTTGATCTAGCTAAAGCTTTTGGATTCTCATGGACTATGGAAGGAAACTAACAATTCTGCATGAAAATTAATTCAGAGTTGTTTTCCTTCAGCTATTGTATGAGCACTCACACACACATACACACACAAAAAAAAAAAAAAAGAATAAGAAGAAAGAAATGAATTTAAAAAGTACATATATTGGGCATATGATTCAAAGATTGTCTTCCAATATCTCAGGCTTTGATATTTTGAGTGGGTAGCTTTAAATATAATCTATGCATAAACTGCAAATTACTCAATTTTTGTTACTTTTTTTTTTAAAAATTATCTCGTCTGATTTTGCATTGTCTTGACTGTCATTAATGTGGTACAGGACCTACTGAAATTAGAAAGACTTCAAGCCGAGCTCGTTGAACGTTGTGGTGGTCAGCCCACCTTTGCACAGTGGGCTGCTGCAGCAGATGTTGATCAGAGGACCCTGAGGAAGCGTTTAAATTATGGTTCCCTTTGCAAAGACAAAATGATTAAGAGCAACATAAGGCTTGTTATTTCAATTGCAAAAAATTATCAGGGAGCTGGAATGAATCTCCAAGATCTTGTTCAGGTATCCAATTTTCCATCACAATTGGAGTTTTATCTCAATATAGAAAAACCCATTTGGAATGCAATGACTGTTTAGTGATGTTTGCCTGGTTTGATTCTTGTATTAACTTAGAGGTGCTAACTTGCTCTTAGGAAGGATGTCGAGGCCTTGTAAGAGGTGCAGAAAAGTTTGATGCTTCAAAGGGCTTCAAGTTCTCAACCTATGCTCACTGGTGGATTAAACAGGCTGTTCGGAAATCTCTTTCTGATCAGTCCAGGACGATTAAACTTACCAGTAAGTGCGCATCAGTTTTCCCCTCTTTGACTAGGCATTAATAGATTGTCTTTTTTATAATATAAAAATGGAAACAATCGTGCTAGAAACACGGATGAAATTCACACAAATGCCCCATTCTGTGAATTTCATCTGTGCACTTTAGACTTAAATCTAATGGGAAAAAAGGTGGATAACATTTTTAATCTAATGTGAAAAAGGTTGGATAACATTTTTAACCTTTAATTTGCCATGTTAACAGTTCCACATGGTTGAGGCAACTTATAGAGTGAAGGAGGCCAGAAAGAAATTGTATAGTGAAAATGGAAGACAACCTAATAATGAAGAAGTTGCCAAGGCAACCGGGCTCTCAATGAAGAGGCTCCATGCTGTACTACTAGCCCCTAAAGCTCCAAGGTCTCTTGACCAGAAAATCGGGATCAATCAGAATCTTAAACCTTCGGTATGTATAGTTTCTATTCTAAATTTCATGGGTGGCTTTTCTGTCGCAATTTTTGCCACTCGTAGTGGTAGTGCACATCTTGGGTTTGTTTGGTGCAGCTTTTCTCGAGCTGAAATTGATAATCAGAAAGTAGAAGTTATAATCTGCTTTTTCAGCCTATTTAAACTATTTATGCTTCTTTAGTTATAAGCAGAAGTTATATTAAATAGACCAAAACAGACTCCTAAAATATAAAAAAAAAAAAAAAGAAGATGCTATAAGAAGCTCTATAAGCTGCACCAAACAGTGCCCTTATCCGCTTTACTCATCTCATCCCACATCTTCCATCTCAGGAAATAACTTCAGATCCTGGAGCAGAAACAGCCGAAGAATTGTTGACCAAGCAATTTATGAAGAAGGACCTGGAGAAGGTGCTCGACACGCTCAACCCGAGGGAGAAGCAGGTTGTCAGATGGAGGTTCGGTTTGGTGGATGGAAGAATGAAGACATTGCAAGAGATTGGGGAGCTAATGGGCGTCAGCAGAGAAAGAATCAGGCAAATCGAGTCATGTGCATTCCGAAAGTTGAAGAACAAGAGGAGAACCAAACATTTGCAGCAGTATTTGATTCCATAAAGCCCCACCCAGTTCAAAAAATCTGATTTTTTCAAGACTGAAGAACTTAGTAAGGTTACTTGAGGCTCATAGAGGCTGTATGTTCCAGTCCTTATGTTTATTTCTTCTTTCTGTCCTTTTTCCAGCAATTTCTCAGAATATTAGGAATTGTTTGTGTATAGAAACAAAAATTTTGAATTAATGCAATTTCAAATTATTATTTTTCCATGTAGTGGAGGCTCATATTTTCTGGTTACTAGATTTTCTATTTGTGATCTTGCAAGAGAAAATAATGCGTTTCATATGACGAACAATTCAATGTAAAACAATATTGTTCGACATTCTACTGTCCCATCTACTATATATTCATCCTTATTTAAGTGAAGTTGAGGAAAAACTATTAATGAAGTCAACAATCTAAAAGTGGACAAATATCAGAGGTAATGACCACATCATCTAGTGTGGTGTAGGAAATTCCAAGTAGGAGGATGAGACTGTCCTTGTTTTCATTGATCGGTGATACTGAGGTTTCGTTTGAGAAAATAATATTTTAATTAAAAATTATTTAAAAAATTAAAAGGTTAAAAAGTTTTTCACTAATATAAAAAAAAATCAAATATTGTTTTCTATTTACTTTACTTTTTGTATTTTTTTCATCAAAAAAATAAAAAAATTCAGACGTTAATTTATTTCATCACATTTTAGCCTAAAAAAAAAAAAAAAAAAAAAACCCCTAAAAACTACTAAAACAATCACTTTTCAAATGAGTCTTAAATGGCAAATGTAGTCAATAATGTCTAGTCATCTAATTCATTTATATTTTCAATCATACATTTTTATTATATTAATAATCCATCATCAGAGCAAGGAGTTGTTGGGGAATTTTTAAAATAGGGCAAATTACATATACCTCCCTCGAGATTTAGCTAAATTACAAATACCTCTGAGGTTTCAGAAATTATAGATACCCCATGAGGTTTATATTTTCATAATAAATTATCCCTTGAAGTTTATATTTTTATAACAATTTGTCCCCTAATTTGTTGTGCAAACCTTCAAGGGGATATCTGTAATTTTTCAAATCTCATAGGGTATCTGTAATTTTGCTAAATCTCGAGGGCGTATATGTAATTTGCCCTTTAAAGTAATAAATAAAGTTTGTGTATTTTTCAAAACCTTGTATTTTTTAGAAAACTTAAAACAAGTTTGAAACTATACCATATTAAAAAGGAGAAATTATTCAATACTCCTCGAACACCACGTGTTCATACTCCAAACCAATTAGCATCAGTATTGTCCCCATCTCCAATACAAATCGTGGGCCCTTGTGTCTCTCCACCAATCAGAACTTTATAGAGTACTACGTGTCTATACTCTGAGAGTACTGAATAATCACCCAATTAAAAGATGGAGCTCTTAATAAATAGTTACATGAAATATTTTTCTGAATATAAAATTATAATATGAATGTTAGTGTACATGTCCTCACACACTAAGGATAGTGCATCACACCATCTGCACACGTGTGCATGGCATGGGCAGTGGGTAGGTAGGATGGCTATTGGCCAACCCAACCCAATATTTTTTAGGGTTTAGAAAAATTGTTTTGGCCATAGTTGAAATTTTATGCACATCTAATATTCGGATTGGGCTGTCCATTATAAAAATATTAATTATAATTTTATATTATTTTAGTTATAAAGTAAAGTACAAAAAATATAAAATATAAAGATAAAAAAGAATATATATGCATATATATTTCTGTTTAAGTCTTAGAATAAGCCATTTGTTAAAAATTAAATTTACTTTACCATTCAATTTTGTGTTAACGTTTCAAATTCAAATAATGAATAAAAGAATTTAAATAATTTAATATTCATTAAAAAAAAAATTATAGTTCACATTTATTAGGTTAAGTGAGCAGACTTGAAATTTAAATTTTTTTAGGGCCAGTTCAAAGTTGTCTTAGGCTCGATGTCGGCCTAGGTTGGGTTTGGGATGACACATATTCTCTTCCTATATAGTGCAAGTCTAGCTAGAGGTTTGACCACCCCTAGCGATCGGCGCTTTATTGCTTTTGAATTTTCAATCAAAAGTTTTTAAAACAAATTTCTGACATAATAAAACAATTTAATTTTAAGTTTTCAATCAAAAGTTTTTAAGGTGAGTTTCTAACATAGTAAAGTGACTTGAAACAATCATTTTCTATAGAAGTTTTCGAAAACATCGAAGTTGATCGCCAAATTTTGAAAAACCTTCTTCGTACAATTGTTTACGGTCCACAACATGAGAAGTTCTACATGATGAAATGCCTTATTATATGAAATATTTATTTATTGACACTATTGGGGTAGAATTACATTTTTATGTACGAAGTAAACGAGTTATGATTAACAAGCCAAAAAAAAAAAAAAAAAAAAAGGCATCCAAAAGGTTTATTTAAAAATATTTATTTTTTTAGTAATTACAATGTACAAGCTGGAGGGCAACTCTCAAATTGCCTCTAGTGAAAGTTGTGGCTCTGTTTCAATTTCATAATTAATTTTTTGAAATTTTTTAAAAGAAATAGAATTAGTTTGATAAAAATAAACATAAAAAATATATATTTAAATTTAAAAAACTTTCCCCCAATACGGATAAAATTATATGAAAAAGATGAGTATTTTTTTACTAAATTAGTTTTTATATATATATAAAAAAAAACAGATTCTGAAAATCAAACCAAACAAACCCTTGTATCTTTTTAATGTTAAATCAATTATTCTATGTGTGAATATTAAATTTGTAGAGAAAAAATAAATTGAAAGAAAAAATAGATTAAAAAAAAAAAGGTAAAGTAAGCAATATTTTTTTTGCTAGGTTGGTAAAATGTGGGGAAAGAGGGTACTTTCTTTAGTTAGATTAGTAAAATGAGAAGAAAGAGATTTTTTTTTTTTTCCTATTTATTTTTATGAGAAGATATTTTCTCGAAGACAATGTCATTTCGGATTTACTCCTACAACAACTCATAAGTATCGACCTTGAGAAAAATAGGAAGTAGAACTGGTCCAGTGACAACCTTGAACCACTCGACCATCCTCGTAGGTTAATAATTAGATATTTGTTTAAATAAATTATTTTCTTGTTTGACCACCCATAAATAATGAATTTTCATTTCCACTTTCATTGACAAATCTAAAATCCAACCATGGTGTTACTGTGAGCAAAAGATTAAAAAAACAAAATGACTTGGGCACCCAATGGAGTGACCCTCAAAGACTCCACTATTTTTTGATTGACTCAAAATTATTTATTTATTTATTTTTTGTCTTGCTCTCACAGCCTCCCATGTGGAGATGGGGGTGCTGAGGGTCACCCTCCATGGGGTCCCAGATTGTTGAAAAAACACATTGAGAGAAAATAGTAGCTCCACATACACATATATGTCTATTTTCTTTTTTTTTTTCTTTTTTTTTATTTTTTTTTATGGGACACATATGTCTTAATCCCCTATAAAATGTTTTATTGTCCTTTTAGGAGATACCAAATTACTATATCATTTCCACAACTGTATTTCATGACTGCATCATTTGAAGCAATATTGATTTTGACATTTCCCTCAAATGAGATACTTCAGTTAATTTCTTTCAAATGGAATTATTTAATACATATTCATATTTTAGGGATAACCAAAAGAAAAAGTTTATTTTGAGAAAAACCTTTTCATTGGTTCTTATTTTCTAGTCTAACCATAAAATAAAATAAATAAATAAATAAATAAAATTTCTTTTATTTATTTATTTATTTTTTTCATATTTTATTTTTCTTTCACACATTCTAGATGTAAACAATAATAAAAAAAAGTCACAACAGGACTTTGGACATTTGGGATGCAATTGTGTAAGAAAACAGAAAAATGAAAAAGTAAATCAAAGTCTCAAGTCCAATGCTGGTTATCGGATTTTGGCTTGAGTTGGTAAAATCGACCATGCGAAGTACCAAATCTCAGGTAGCCCTAAATGCATTCAAAAATTAAATTGGGCGAACATTCTAATTAAAATTTTAAATATATATATATATATATTTATCTATTTAGACACTCCAAATAATATATGCGATGTTCTAAATATTTAATTAATATCACAATCAATAATAATAATAATAATAATATGTGTGATAGTAAAATAAATAATTAATTTTCTATTGGTATGCGATAAAATGTAATTTAATTAGAGATTAGTTTGTTTATATAATTATGTTAAAGAATTGGGCCAAAGTATAATTATCGCAAATGTTAATTAGATAAGTATCAATCTATGGAGATTTATGATCAAAATCTACGAGGACTTGGGCTGTGGACATGTGTTGGCCTTATGGCACTATTGCCTCCCTATAAAGGCTAAGGATCAATATTAATGTGACTTATATTATACTTTGCATCACCATAATATATTTTACGTATGTTTTGGGTTACCATAATTTATTTTACGGAATCTATGTTTTATAAATTATATTAATATTTTGATTACGTTAATTATTTTCTAAACTCTATTTACTTAAATTGAGACCCATGGATATGTTTGTTTAACTTTTAGAAATTATTTGACAATGATTTGATAACCAATTATGTTTCGTAATACCTTGGGGGACTTAAATAACTATTGGCCTCTATTTGGCCACTTTGTGGTCCTCTCTGTCATGAATCCATTGACCTCTATTGTGATTGTCACTTCAATGACCGATTATGATGACCTCTGCTCGCTTTGTAGCGTGGTTATGATTATTTATTTATGTAATTTCTGTATTTCAGTTTCTACTATGTAAATAATTTGTTTATTCAAATTACGTTATGTAAATGTTTTAACTTAACTAACTATCCATGGTTATTTTGTGTTCCCTATACTGTTGGCATAATATTTCTCACTCTGCTGTGTGTTTATAGCTGTTACCCTTTCAGGTGATGAGATGTAAGGAAGACCCGTAACCTTGTGTAGTGGAATACACACAAGAATTTGATACCGATTTGTCATTTTGTTTTTCTCTTTTTTCTTTTCTTCCTTTTGTGTTTTGTTGAGTGCTGGTCACTGAATAATAAAATAATAAAAGCCTCATAGGTGTACTTTCTTTTATTAAAATAATAGAATGAAGTAAATTTTCTGTTCAATTATTATTTTACTTCCATTTTGCCTCCGCTTATGCTATTTAATTTGTTACGATTACAATTATTTAGTAAGTTGTGATTTCAGCCCTAATCTCCCATGGTTGGGTCGTGACAAGATGGTATCAGAGCAATGGTTAGAAATAATAAATAAAATAAACTAAGAAATAAATATTTACCTGCGACGTTAATCATTTTCTGTAAAATCTCACGTTTATTTTGGTGATGTTAGAATGTTCGAGATTAACCTTAATAAGACATTTTTGGGAGGAGCTTGGGGCTATCAATTTAGAGGATATTTTAGCAGAGCACATTGCCCTTGCCTCACCGGAAGGATGGAGTGACTCAGAGGATATAGTTAGGAGATTGCATCCAAGCCTTGCCCAATTGATGGGTCAGCCAATATATATACAGACCGATCCCTACTGATGTACCATACTTATTGTGGAGGCAGAGCCGTGCCTACACGTGTGGACACTTTCTCGGACCCACCCCGTGTCCTCGACCTTGCCCCAGGATATGACTGCCTCCACTACATCGTTGGCCCTTTGCCCCCGGATTTTGTGGCAAGAAGGGGAAATGTGTAACCCGAGGACTATATCTTCACATATGTCCCTAACCCATTGGAAATTATTAATATTCAAAATGTTGATTTTAGTAATGACCTATCATACATTGAGCAACCGGGATGGATCATCGATCGAGCATTTTGGGGCTACATATAGTCCATCCCTATTTACACAATCCAGGCCGTATGGGTTTGTTTTGGTGTGATACAGTTAGAATGGAAATTTGAGCTTTTTATGCAATACTATTTTCCGTGGTTGTTTGACCCACCAATCTAGATTTTAGAGACGAAAATTCTTTTGTACGCTAACCATGATACATTCTGATCCTTTTTTTTGTTGTTGTTTTTTTGGTTATACCACAGAGATGAAACATTAACATATTTTGACTTTTGGACAAGGATGTAATATTAATTGTAAAAATAGTAAAGTTGGTATTTTTATATATTGCGCTATATATGCTTATATACATGCTGCGTTATAAATATAATGCCTCGTTTATTACTTTATAGAATAGCCAATAATGGTAACGGGAGCGAATCATCAGTTAGTGTCACTGAATCGATGGAAAGAATCATGGAAATAGCGGTTACTAGGTTTTTGCAAGTCTTGCAGACTAACATCAACAATGGGATCTTTGGAACGGCGAGAAGAGTCGGTTACCATAAAGCAATTCCAAGATCTGAAACCCATCATATTTACCGATGATCCAGACCCCATGGTAGTAGACGCTTTGGTTAAAGACATGGAAAAGATTTTTCACGCTGTACCCTACACCGAAAAATAGAAGGTAACTTTTGCCACTTTCACTTTCAAAGATAAGCACAAAAATGGTGGCTTCTCATCCTGGAGAAAGAAGAAATTGTGACTTAGGCAAGATTCTTGGAAGTATTTTATGAAAAATACTTCTCAGATTTGTTACGGGAACAAAAGGCGTCAGAATTTATACAGCTAAAGCAAAGAACCATGACAGTAGCCGAATACGAGAGCAAATTCACACAACTTGCTCGATTTGCGACATATGTCATCCCTACCGAAGCTCAAAAAGCAAGGAAATTCGAAGCAGAATTGGATGCTAAAATCAAAGATAGGCTTGAGGTTTTGAAACTACCAACCTATGCGGAAGTGGTAGATTGGGCATACATTGCGAAAAAAGGAATTAAAGCCTCACGCTCCGGGGAACCAAGCTAAAGGAAACGATTTTAGGAAAAAGGCAACAGAAGATCCGGTGTTGCGCCTCCCAAAAGAGTGAATACGGACACAACCAACTCAGGCAATCAAGGTTCTACTAACCCCAGAGGTGGCACCATTCCAACTTCCCCTACATATGGAAGAGCTCATTGGGGACAATGCCATCGAGATACGGGAGCATGCTTTAAATGCAGTCAAGTTGCCAACTTGCTGAGGGATTGTCCAAAGTTTACCAATCCTACAGTCGGCCCCTCTGGATCAGTCAGAAAACCCACAGGACCTGAAAGGGAGAGAAAGAACCAAAAAGGCCAAGGAAGGGCTTTTGCTTTGGTATTTGGAAAACCGAAGTTACAAAACGTTGTATCGGTACACTTTCGTGCAGAGTCATTTAGCTCATGTCCTCATTGACTTTGGGTCAATCCATTCTTTTGTTGCACCATACTTTGCTGTCAAGCTGACATCAACACCCAAACCCTTAGGATATATATTATCTGTGTCTTTTCCTTTTGGTAATTCTGCCTGTAGTACTGATGTGTATAGATCATGTACTATATCCTTAAAAGGCAAAACCTTATACGTAGACTTGATTCCACTTCGCATGGGGAACTTTGATGTGATCTTAGGGATGGATTAGCTGGCTGTCAGCCACGCCTCTATTGATTGTAAAGCCAAAAAGATCTCCCTCAGGTTACCAAACCAACCCGAGCTTGTCTTTGATGGGATTGGAGTTTCAAACCCTCCCTGTCTTATATCCTCCATGATAGCCCAACGACTTCTAAGAAAGGGTTGTTGTAGTTATATTTGTTATGTGATCGATACACAAAAAGAGGTCCCCACCGTTGATGCAATCCCCGTAGTTCGAGAATTCCTGGATGTCTTTTCTGAAGATCTACCTGGTACCCTAGTTGACTGGGAAATCGAATTCACAATTGAAACCCAACCTGGTACACAACTGATATCGAAAGCTCCTTATTGTATGTCGATGACAGAATTGAAAGAGCTGAAGACTCAACTTCAAGAACTACTGGACAAAGGCTTCATTTGACCTAGTACCTCACCCTGGAGAGCTCCAGTATTGTTCGTAAAGAAAAAGGATGGCACAATGAGATTATGCATTGATTACCGGGAGTTGAACAAAGTCACCATTAAGAATCGATACCCTCTGCCACAAATCGATAACTTGTTTGATCAACTTCAAGGCGCTCAGGTATTCTCCAAAATCGACTTGCATTCTGGCTATCATCAACTAAACTTCAAAATGGAAAGCATCGAAAAGACTGCCTTTAGAACCCGTTACGGGCACTACGAGTTTCTTGTCATGCCATTTGGCGTCACAAATGCTCAAGCGGCCTTCAAGGATCTCATGAACCGAGTGTTCAAACTCTATCTTGACGAGTTTGTTATTGTCTTCATAAATGACATTCTTATATACTCCAAGTCACTGAAAGACCACGAGCAACACTTGCGAACAGTTTTACAAACACTACGTGGATCACAAACTTTATGCCAAGTTGAAGAAATGCGAATTCTGGATCACTAGTGTACACTTCCTCGGTCAAGTCATTAACAAATATGGCATCTCGGTCGACCTCCAAAAAGTTGCGGCAATCATGGACTGGTGGCCGCGACCTACTAATGTGTCAGAAATTCGAAGTTTCTTAGGTCTAGTTGGCTATTATCGATGCTTCGTGCAAGACTTCTCAAAGATAGCATCACCCTTGACACAGCTAACTCAAAAAAACACACCCTTTGAATAGACTGACAAACAAGAGCGTTGCTTCCACGAGTTAAAAAGCAAGCTTGTGTTAGCTCTTATACTAGCACTCCCCGTGGGAACAGATGGGTTCGTCATTTATAGTGATGCCTCATATAATGGTTTGGGTTACGTTCTTATGCAAAACGAAAAAGTCATTGCTTATGCCTCGCGACAACTAAAGACTCACGAGAAGAACTACCCAACTCATGATCTAGAGTTGGCTGCGGTGATTTTCGTCCTCAAGATCTGGCGCCATTATTTTTATGGTGCAACCTACAAGATTTACACTGATCACAAAAGTCTTAAATATCTGTTTACACAGAAGGAATTGAATATGAGGCAACGACGGTGGCTAGAATTTATGAAAGACTATGATGTAGAGATCTATCACCATCCAGGCAAAGCTAATGTGGTGGCAGATGCACTAAGTTAACAGATGACCAGAAGTTTGGCATGTACTCTCGTTTCCCGCAAGATCAATGGATTGTTCGCCAATATAACCATGGAACCCACTTTGATTTAAGAAATTAAAGCATGCCAATGTGAAGATAAACTTTTAAAAAAGAAGTATGAGGAGCAAAGAAGTACACCAGACCCTGACTTTACTATAAGCCATGGGATGCTGAAATTTTGAAATCAGATTTGCGTACTCGACATTCTGGAACTCAAGAAGAAGATATTGGTGGAAGCTCATAGCTCGAGGTTTGCGGCCTACACTAGCAACACAAAGATGTACCATGATTTGAAGGAACATTACTGATGGACAGGAATGAAAGGAGACATAGTAAGCCACGTTGCCAAATGTCTGCATTGTCAACGTGTTAAAGCAGAACATCAGAGATCTGCAAGACCGTTGCAACCACTTCCTATACCTGAGTGGAAATGGGAACACATCACTATGGACTTCGTGGTCGGGTTGCCTTAGTCAGTCTAAAAAAATGATGCAATATGGGTTATAGTCGACCGATTGACGAAGTCGGCGCATTTTTTGCCAATCAAAATCATGTACTCCCTTAATAAGTTTTCCACCTTATACATCAAGGAAATTATTAGTTTGCATGGCACCCCAGTTTCAATTATGTCTGACCGAGATCCCCGCTTCGTGTCTCACTTCTGGAACAAATTGCAGAAGGCTTTGGGAACTACACTGAAGTTTAGCACTGCTTATCACCCGCAAACTTATGGGCAATCCGAAAGAACAATCCAGACTTTGGAAGACATGTTATGTGTATGTGTGTTAGACCTCAAAGGTAATTAGGATGAGCACCTACCTTTAGTGGAATTTGCCTATAACAATAGCTACTAAGCAAACATTGGGATGGCACCGCATTTAAGCTCAGATGGAAGGAGATGGCGATCACCTCTGTATTGGACGGAAGTCGGGGACAGGAAACTGTTAGGCCCTGAGATCATGCAAATGACAAGTGATAAAATCTAACTTATCCAGCAGCGAATTCGTACTGCCCAGAGCCGCCAGAAAAGTTATGCAGATACACGAAGACAAGACTTGGAATTTCAAGTAGGAGATCATGTGTTCCTCAAGATCTCACCAACAAGAGGAGTTATTCCATTTGAAAAGCGAGGAAAGTTAAACCCATGCTATATCGGGCCATTCGAGATACTAGAAAAGATTGATCCTGTGGCATATTGACTTGCACTGCCACCTACACTGTCCAATGTCCACAATGTATTTCACGTTTCAATGCTTCGGCGATATCTCCGAGATCCAAAACATGTTGTCAATTATGAGAACCTAGAAGTGCAAGAAGATCTCTCTTACGAAGAACAACCCGTGCAGATTCTCAATTATCGTGATCAGGTTCTCAGAAACAAGACTATATCCCTTGTAAAAGTCTTGTGGTGAAATCATCGTATTGAAGAAGCTACGTAGGAAACGAAAAATCAAATGCGAGCCAAATACTCGCACCTCTTCGAAAACTACGGTACGTCTAGTTTGAGGACAAACTTCTATTTAGAAAAGAAGAAATGTGACACCCTAAATATTTAGTTAATACCACAACCAATCACGATGATGATAATAATAATAATAATAATAATAATAATAATAATAATAATAGTGGGTGTGATAGTAAAATAATTAATTAATTTTCTATTGGTATGTGATAAAGTGTAATTTAATTAGGGATTAGTTTGTTTATATAATTATGTTAAAGAATTGGGCCAAAGTATAATTACCGCAAATGTTAATTAGATAAGCATCAATCTATGGAGATTTATGATCAAAATCTAGGGGAATTTGGGTTGTGGACACGTGTTGGCCTGATGGCACTATTGCCTCCCTATAAATAGCGAGGAGTTGCGCAAGATTAGTGTGAAATAAGAGAGGAAATAACACGCAAGATATTGGAAATAGGAGACTAATAGTAAGAATGTCTGTGATAGTGGAAAGTAAAAGCTAAGGGTCAATATTAAGGTGAGTTATATTATACATTGAGTCACTATAATATATTTTATATATGTTTTGGGTTATCATAATTTATTTTACGCAATCTATATTTTATAAATTATATTAATATTTTGATTACGTTAATTATTTTCTAAACTCTATTTGCTTAAATTGAGACCCATAGATATGTTTATTTAACTTTTAGAAATTATTTGACAATGATTTGATAACCAATTATGTTTCGTAAGTACCACCATGGGAGTCCCATGCCTTGGGAGACTTAAATAACCATTGGCCTCTATTTGGCCACTTTGTGGTCCTCTGTTTGTCATGGATCCATTGACCTTTGTTCTGACTATCACTCCAGTGACCTTTGTTCTGTTTTGTACCGTAGTTATGGTTACTTATTTACGTAATTTCTGTATTTCTGTTTCTGCCATGTAAATAATTTGTTTATTCAAATTACGTTATGTAAAAGTTTTAGCTTAACTAACTATCCATGGTTATTTTGTGTTCTCTATATTTTTGACATAATATTTCTCACTCTGCTGTGTGCTTATAGTTGTTACCCTTTCAAGTAATGAGATGTAAGGAAGACCCACAACCTTGTGTAGTGGAACCCGCACAAAAATTTGATGCTGATCCATTATTATTATTTTTTTTTCTTCCTTTTGTGTTTTACTGAGGGCCGATCACTGAATAATAAAATAATAAAAGTCCAATAGATGTACTTTTTTTTATTAAAATACAAGAATGAAGTAAATTTTCTGTTTAATTATTTTCTTACTTCCATTTTGCCTCCGCTTGCACCATTTAATTTGTTACGATTACAATTATTTAGTAAGTTGCGATTCCAGCCCTAATCCTTTGGGGTTGGGTCGTGACAATATCTATTATAATCTTAAAAGTAAAATAAAAACAGTGCTGCTATTAGCACCTCATGAATTATTATGGACCCCTCAATTTTTAGATTTTTTTTATTATAATAATAACCTCAAATAAAATTACTAAAAAGGACATCATTAATTTTGGGACACCCCATCTCACAATTAAACCCCCATACCACTACATCATGAATTAGGGTTTATGAAAGCACCCACCTTCATCACCATCCATTCATCTTCCCCAAATCTCACCTTCAAAACTTACCCACCCACAGAACCTTGCGGCAATATTCCGGCGATAACGGTAGCAATCATTTGATTACCTACACTTCTTTGGCAATGATATTGAGTGAAAGTTTTTTTAGCAACTACAACTCCATGAGATGAGAGGAATACAACAATAAAAGTTTAAAGGAAGTTCATAGCTTTGATGGTGTTCTTAGCTTAGAGGAGATTGACCCTATAAGGGTAAGTTTCTTTAAAAAAAATGACAAAAATAATAAACTCTACTCGTCATTTTTTTGGGACTGAACTCTCAAACATATGACTGAAATTCGAAAATACAGGCCCGAACACTCTTTATTTGTTCAGGAACTGGTAACCGAACATTAATCACTGAAGAAAAGGATGAGGTGGCAGAGAGAGAGAGAGAATAGACAAGAATCACACTTGGTTCTTCTTCTTCTTCGTGGGTTTTGTTAGGGTTTTAGGAAGAGAGATTTTTTTGTTTTGGGGGGGGGGAGGGGGTGTACATTCAATTGAATGGGTGAAATGTTTTTACAAGAATAATTTTGGTATTATTTGGGAAAGAAAAGAAATTTTAAGGGTTCCAAAATTTATAAGTGCAGATCCAAAGAATATTACTGGATTTTGTCTTGAAACATACCTACAAAAATTTAAATTTCTATTGGAACCCATATTTTCTTGGGTCCATAAAAGTTAAAATTTGACACACTTAAAATGTCTTTAGGAAGCCACATCTTTTCGATTTTAGCAAAATGATTTTTTTTTAACAGGATATGAAGGTGAAATATGACCTTTTTTTCCTACAAAAATGACACGTGAGATGTGAGTGTCTAGAAAATAAAATCATTTTTGAAAGTTTTTCTTTTGAAAAAAGTTTATACCCAGTTTCGGCTCTATCAAATGTATGATTTTGACTTTTAAGAAGTTTTATTTAAAGTGTCTCTTCCTTGAGTGAATTTTGAAAGTATATTTTATAAATCTTCTATATTTTCGTTTAAAACAACTTTCTATCGTTTAATTCTTTATTGTAAAATAGGGGATTCTTGTGATTTTAAAGTTAGGAATGGCAACATGGTAGCCGGGCAGTGATTACACTCGTCCTCGATCCACGAAGGCAAAAAATCTCCGTCGCTTTCGATCCCTTATGCATAAAGGGTAAATGCAATAAGATAAAGAATACAATGCTTGCAATATAACATGTGGTAGATGCAAAAAGCAGTATACCTCATAGCTTCGAAAATAGGCATATAAGCTGGTTGAGAGTTGGACTTACGTGTTTTTGCATTGCCTTGAGAACTGATGATCTATGCAACGCAATGCAATGGAACGATGACAAAATGCGAAGATGGAAATATACGAGGCAAGCCTTATGCAAATGATGATGAAGCGTAATGAAAGAAGCAAATATGAGGAATGCGACCTTTTTGAATGCAAAAGAGATCACGCAAGGGAATGCACTTTATTTGAAAAACACTAAAAGTGAAAAGGGTGCATGATACATATCTAAAAACATGGATGGCATGGAAAGCAGTGCATGATGAATGATGTATGGAGCAATACATGATGCAACTTATGAGATGAGCAGTATAGAGAGTAGTACACTACATATCTTATGAAATGAATGTAACGCAACGTGTAGGTCATCCCACATTATGCGACGAAGCATGACAATTTGCAACTTACTAAAGAAAAACCAACTCCCTGGGTCGAACCTAAACATAAATTGAGGCAACTCAACGCAACTTAGTTATTGATATTTACAAGTACAGAACAAAGTCTAGAGCTAGAGCAACCAATCATGTAGTTCAAATCCACTAGACTGTGCGAGCAAGCATGCATAAACCAAAGAACACATATCAATCTAAGGAAAGAAGGCAACCAAACAGAGTCTTGAATTGGTCGGAGATAACTGTCAAAGGTTGAATCATATCAAAATCATCATGGTGGGTGAACGTATCCTTACTCAAGAGAAAATGCTTGATAGGTAGCTAGGAGAAAAGTATGGTTCATGCCCCTTGTTTAGCTGATAGCCCAGTCACATGTGCTCTTACCCCTGTTGTCCAACCATTATTTGCATTTTATGCAGGTGCCTGTGATGGAGATCATCAGATCATAGAACATCTGCCAACCAATCCAACTCATGCTTCCCTCATGCCTCAGAGTATTGAGAACTTATTCCAGTTCTCGAAGTAGTGATGAATTTCTCACATACACTTTGCAATGATTATGGACTTGATGCCTCTTGCATGGGCACTCACAGCTTGTTAATGACTTCCACACATGGACTTGTTTTGGATTGGAAGAAGCGAAGGTTCGTGTATGAAATTTTGACCATGCCACTCTATTGAACTTCGAATCATGCCCACATTGACAGACACGAGAGAGACTCGATGAATGCAGACTAAGACACATACTTGACAGAAAACAACAAGACTCGCAACTGACTCAAAAAGCCAAAAAAGAAGAGAAAAGTCTTAATGTAGTTAATCATGCATAGTGCTCATAGTATTCCTTATGCTTACTCATTTATTCAAGAATCGCCTACAGGAACAGATTTTGCAAAAGGTCAGGTTTCAATTTCCTTCGGGCTCAAGTTGAAGATTTCGCCGATAAGTTTAATCATTGAAAATTTCTCCACCTGTTAATTCAAACTAGTTCTTTCTCACCGACGTGAATATGCTATGTGCGACAGTAATTGTAGCTCCTAGATAAATGTGAAACCAAAGATGTGAATTAGAGAAGAAAGTTGAAGATGAGTTATGTGTGTAAACAAATTTTTTTCACACTTTAAATGAAGGAGAGGTGTATTTATAGATTTCTGAGGCAAAGAAAATATCTGAGATATTTGTGGAGGAAGCTTAGAGGCGAAATATCTAAGATATTTGTGTAAAATTTGGAGAAAATGTCGAATTTTCTGAAACTGCTCTATTTCCCGAAGAAATCATCCGACCAGACAAAAAAGTGTTCGACCAGACAAAAAAAGTGTTTGGCCAGACAAAAAATTGTGTAGCCAAACAGTGTTTTTCAAAGGGGAAAACAGGGCTTTTTTCCAAAAAATTCTCATTCCTTCCACTCATTTCTCCTTTGTCTTTGCTCAATTTATTAAGAAAATATAACACTTGAATTTTGAAAATGCGAACCTCAAATTTTGTAGAAATGTTTGAATCCACACAAAAAAAAAAAAAAAACATTTTGAAAAAGATTTAAAAAAAGGTCTAAAATAGTTTGACCAAAACAGGTGTAAGGTTGGGATTAAAGCTTGAACCTGACTCTCCTGCTGAGGAATTCGTAAGATAGCACATTTCAACTTTCAACATCGAGTGTTCAGAAAAGAGCGCCCAAGTCTTAAGGCCATTTAAAATGGGGTGTCTACAGTAACAATCATGGCTCTTCTTTTGTCTTTCTTATATTGTTTCTTGATTTCTAGACAATCAGCCTTGATGTGACCGGGCTTGTTACATTCATAAAAAGTGATTTCAGTTCTCTCCATTTACAGAATCTTTTCTACTAAATTCTCCTTTGTTAAAATCTCTTTTAAAAAATCTTCTTCCTTTTTGTTCTTTTTTCATAAATTTTTGGAACCTCCTTGTAAAGAAAGCCATTTATTCATAATCAAATTTTGAATTATCTTCATCCTCCTCTTCACGAGTAATAGTGGTTTTGAAAGCTAATACCTTCTTTTTCTTGTTATCTTCTTCTTCATCCCTTTCTTTCATGATGAGCTCATATGTGAGAAGAGATCCCATCAGTTCATTTAGACTTAGTTTTGATAAGTTCTTGGCTTCTGTGATGGCAATGATTTTTTTCTCCCAACTCTTACGTAAATGATCTGAGCACTTGTCTTACAATTTCAACATTAGCATATATTTTACTGAGAGATGTTAAATCATTTATAATATCAGTAAAACGAGTAAACATTTGAGTAATAGTTTCATCATATTTCATTTTTAAAAGCTCATAGTTATAGACTAGCAAGCTAACTTTAGACTCTTTAACTTGGTATGTTCCCTCATGAGCCTTTATGAGTTTATCCCAAATTTCTTTTGTTGTCTTACATGTAGAAATTCTATTGAACTCATTGGCATCTAAGGCATTGTACAACATATTTGTGGCTTTAACATTGGTTTAAGCAATTCTCGTATCAGCTACAGTCCACTCATTTTCAAGTTTTGGTTTTGGTAAGGGATTTTGGAGGACAAATGATTTTCCAGCACTCATAATTGTTAGATTGTATGTGTGTGGTCATCCTGATTTTTCAATAAATAAAGCTTGTGTTGCTACGCAATGATGGTCTATTGGATGCTTGTCTCTTAGGTAATGAATAATTAGGAGTTGCCATAATCTACTCTAAGACGGTTAAGTCACACAAAAACTAGAATCCTCGCCCTGATATCAATTGTTATCCCAGGTAGGCAACCCAAGAAGGGGAGGGATGAATTGGGTTAATTAAAAATAATTTCACAATATTAAATATAATAATCAAAATATCAGAATTTAAATAAATAGGGAACAAAACAATAATAATAATAAATATAAAAGTAAAACAGATTGGGAGAGAAAATCAAACATAGCGATTTATAGTGGTTCGGCACACCAAGCCTACGTCCACTCCTCAAGGATCCTCCTCAAGAATTTCTTCACTTTCAAACAAATCAATACACCACCAAAGCTTTACCAAGCTTGTGAATTTTACACAGGTCTTACTTTTATTTATTGAGCCTCACTCAACAATAAATGCCTCTCCTTTACAAAATTTTCTCACAAAATAATCAATAAAGAGGTATTTCATCCCTCTTTTACAATGATTCTCTTTCAAAGAGTAAATATGAAAGTGTAAGAACGAGGACAACACTTAGATTTGAAAGTGAAAGAGTAGAGTGAAAAATACAATCAAAATTTTTGAACACATAGATTTTTTCCCTTTAAGTTCCTTGATTTTTCTTCAAGCAAAATCCTTCTATTTATACCTAAAAATCTACCTGTTGGAGGAGGGGAGATGTTCCTCTTCTGACTTTTGCAGCTCGATCAAATAGGCATGCCTTGAAAACAGATGCTCCAACACGTGAAGATTTGTCAAGAGTTCAAACTATATATATAATATATTTTATAAAGTGTTTGCCATGTGAAATGATTTGCCATGTACATCTTTACACATGCCAACATGCATACATATAACATGATACAATCAATGCAATGCATATATGCAGACTTAATCAAAAGTTTGGGTTGTGTTTGGTTGCGTTCTCAAAATATATTTTCACTCTCCCATTTGTGCTTGACGTTTGGATACAATTTTCTAAATATAATTCCACCATACAGTTCAAAATGCATTTCCACATCCCATTTGGAAAATTTCTCCGTTCATTTCTCCACTGTGAAAAACTTCCAAACGTACAATCATCTCTGTCTTCTGTGAAAAGCTTCCAAATGGTGTGCATAAGGTAAGCAACATATAGCCAAAGCTTAGCTTGGATTTCAGTCTTGCTAGAAGCTGGGAACAGGCGCAGCCGATTGATCGGCCGGATGACCCACCAGTTGACCTCTCGATCGACCAGATCAGCGCACTTTTCGGCTGCTCTGAAACTTGAAATTGTGAAGCTGGTGTTGTGAACCTCTGCTCTTTTTCTTCTTCTCTGCAACTTGAAATTGTGAAGCTGGTGTAATGAACCTCGGCTCAAAGCTGTTCCTGTCTTCTTTAACACAAGTATGAATAGGTGAAATTAATTGAGGTAGGTAGTGAAAAGGTGGTTGTATGTTTCAGGAGGAGGTGGTTGTATGTGCTCATGATGTAAAGCCTCTGGCAAATATATGATCAAAAATCTATAGGTGTGTTTTTTTTTTATTTTTTTTTTCCTTTTATCAAAACTGACCAACTGATGTTTTGCAGGGGATGGCTCTGAAAAGTATGAGTGAAATTACGATGTTGCCCTTTTTATTTTGCACTACCATACCACTTTCGTATTTCATAACACAGGGGCACCTTAGACGTTTCATTGGCAAACACATCCATCAATCAACTTCAATTAATATGGATGGAAGAGAAGGTCACGGGTGAGCACAATAATAAAGGCGAGCGATACAGGTTCATGGATGTCTTAGTAAAGTGATAAATTTAACAAATTAAAAAAATTAATTATAAAAATAAATTGGGAAAAAATTAATTTAAAAAAATAATTGAAAAAAAAATAAACTGAAAAACATTAATTGAAAAAAATAATTGCAATAAAAATTATTTCAAAAAAAAATTATTTGGAAAAAAAAAAGTAATTGAAAAAAAAATTAATTGAAAAAAATAGTTGAAATAAAAATTAATTTAAAAAAAAAATTATTTGAAAAAACAAATTAATTGAAAAAAAATTATTTCAAAAAAAATTAATTGAAAAAAAAATTATTAATTCATTTTTTGAATTGAATTTTAAAAAGAGTTTGGTTATGAATGTTGATCAAAATTTTCAATTAAGTTTTGAGTTGTGTGTTTGATTATGATTTATAACTTTTTGAATTAAGTTTTGAAAACTCATAAAAAAACTCATAACCAAACCAATTTTCTTACTTCACATGTCACATCAAACTTTCAAAATTCAATTCCACACTCAATTCGAAACTATTCAAAAATCATAACCAAACAAATTTTTTATACTCAAATCATAATTTCAAAACTCTCAAACTCAATATACAACTCTCACTCTCAAATCATATTTAGAAAACTCTACTAAACGCTTCCTTGATTTTCCACGTAGGTAGGTTTCTCTTTTCCATTTATATTATACATTATATTATATATAATATTAAAAAGATGCACAGCAACAATATATGATGCAATTGAAATCTATTTTCATATTTTGTGTCAAATGATTGTAAAATATGTTGCTAAAAATCATGATAAATCTAATGTATTTAAGACATCATCGAAATTAAATAATATGATTAACAAACCCATTAAAGATAATTGCTCAATGAAGTCTCAGATACCACTATCTAAATTATTGCTTTAAACCATAAATAGGTCGTTAAAGCTTGCAAACTTTGCACTCTAGGTCAGCTGCTATAAAGCCTTCTGGCTGGCCCATACAAATTTTTTCATATAATTCTTCATTGATAAATGCAGTTTTAATATTCATTTGGTGTAACTTTAGGTTCAACCGAGCTGCTATTGCCAAAATAAGGTGAATATATGCAAACCTCACTATTACAGAAAAAGTTTCCTCATGTCTACAGCTTCCAATTTGGTGTAACGCTTTGCCAGTAGGCGAGCCTTATATCTTTCTATAGAACCATCTGTCTCGTGCTTGATTTTGAAAATCCAATTTGCTCCCAATGGCCTTGTGCTTGGGTGGCAAATCAACAAAGTCCTAGACAAGGTTTTTTTCTCAACGGAAGGGGTCGCCAATAGTTTAAGGAGTTCATTTGTATATTTCCATAATTTAGGGGACAAAGTGATAATTTTCAATAGTTTAGGGGGTCTATTTGTATGCTTTTAGAGCATGTTTGTTTTGAGGGATAAGGGGGTGGGATTGGACTATTAGTCCCACTGGACTAATAGTCCATTGTTTGTTTGAAAAATTTTATTCCGGACTAATAGTCCCCCCGGACTATTAGTCCCACAAATGTGGGACTATTCTATCCCATGGGGGGTGTGGGATAGAAATCATGGGATTGGTATCCCATGGGATTATTTTGTGAAATGTCCATTTTACTCTTATAATATTACTTAGTAAACAATTAAAAAGGGTAAAATAGTCTTTTGAAAATTTATAAATTATTTTTTTATTGTTGTTAATTTAAAATTATATATTAAATAAAAAATATAAATTATAAATTTAATTTAATTAAAAATAATAAATTAAAAATTATGGCTTTATAAATTAATTTTTTTTAGTGTTGTTAAAAAATTAAATTTATATATCAAATAATTTTTTTTTTAGTATTGTTAATTTAAAATTATATATTAAATAAAAATTATAAATTATAAATTAAATTTATTTAAAAATAATAAATTATAAATTATGGCCTTATAAATTAAATTTTTTTAGTGTTGTTGAAAATTTAATTTATATATTAAATAAAATTATTTTTTTATTGTCGTTATTTAAAATTATATATTAAATAAAAATATAAATTATAAATTATAAATTTAATTTAATTAAAAATAATAAATTAAAAATTGTGGCCTTATAAATTAAACTTTTTTAGTGTTGTTAAATTATAAATTATAGATTATAAGGGTAAAATAGTCTTATGAACATTTATCCTTATCTAGTCCGTCTAACCAAACATTGGCTTTACTAAGAATAATCCAATCCACATCTAATCCCATGACTAAACAAACATAGGATACAAATCTAATCCAACCAATAGTCCCTGACAATGTATCCTTGACTAACAAATCCGATGGATTACAATCCCCTTATCCAAATTCATTCAAACAAACACACCCTTATAGTTTAATAAGTCAAAGAGATATTTCTTAATAGTTTAAGGGGTCCATGTGTAAATAACCCACGCATTTACTTTGATTTTTGTACCAAATTTAGAAAAATAATAGCACAGTGTAAGTTTAGAAAAAGAAATTACAAATCAATGATGAAATTTATAACCTTTAATAATTAAAATATTATATATTTTAATAATTCAATAAATTTTTACTGTTACCACTAAATTTTAATTTCCTCTAATTTCAATTGCTATGGAGTTTTATATACTTTCTAGTTGGATTCTTCAATCAGGTCAAAGCATCATCAACTGCCACATAAGCTTTTTATGTGGAGCCCACTTGGAGCTTAGGTTTGTTGTTCTGTCCAAATCACTAATGAAGAGTTGGTTATTGGTGTAACAATCAAAATTGTCACAACTGAAACTCCAGGACAAAATTCAATGGTGCAAAATGTAATTTGCGTTTTTTAAGAAAAAAAATTCTATTCGGGTATCATAAAAAAATCGTAGCACATATTGTATGAGAAATTTTAACATGCAAATCCTAAAAAATGATGTATCATATGCATTTTTAATTAGTAATAACTAATTTTCCTCTTTAGTTATGATATTATTTTAGTTATGATTATGAGTTCTTTAGTTATGTTTCATGTTGTGTTTAGTTATGATTTTTTTTAAATTATGGCTCAAAAAGTATGATATTATGCAATTTTCTTCTTTAGTTATAAGGTGCATATAGTACACACTCTATATGTGTCACTTAGATATAAATTTTCAAATAAAAATTAATTGTTCAGACATAAACTTCTAAACATAAAAGAATTGTTAATATATACATTCCATTCATATGTTTATATCAGCATAACTATTTTCTGTTTAGAAATTTACGTTAGAATATTTGACTTTTGTTCGAAAGTCTATATACAAATGGCATAAATGGTGTATACATACTATCAAGATTTTCTATGGTGTGCGAATAGAATTACCTTTTTTTATGTTTTATTTTTTAGTAAATTACACTAACCTCCTTTTAGGTTTGGAGAAAATATAGTAAATCTCATAAATTTAGCATAATTACATTGGTTTCTCTTAAAATTTTAATTCGTTAGTCATTTGAATTGAAAAACGATTGTTTATCCTTGTATTTTCATATCATCTATATTAGTTTCATTTATTTTAGTTTTACTAAAAGAGAAGTTGGTATAATTATATCAAAATTACAAAACTAATGGTAGTTTTTTTAAATCTTAGGGAAATTAGTGTAAGTTGCCCTTTATTTTTTTAAACTTTGTCTATATGATTATTTTAACAAAGTCAGTTTTGGTTGGCCTTCAAGTTCTTGCTATGGATCAACTAATAGCGCGCGCACACATATATTTATATATATTAAAATTAAAGCATCATGCTGTGTTTTAGTCACTACCACCTCCAACCAACAATATCCCTTTGTTCAACATCAGCAGCCCACCTCCTCTAATTTTGTCTCTTAGTACATTGTTGTGTTGCATAACACAAAAACAAAATCTCTAATTCTCTCTGTTCTAAGTGCATTGTTGTGCATAACATAACACAAAAACAAAATGGGAAGTAGCAGAGGGCCATCACCATTAGTTCCATTAGTAATGGTGGGAGTCTTGGCTCTGCTCATCTTTGGACCTCTCTTGCAATCTGTAGTTGGAGCTTTCTCATCTATGTATCAAGAAGTGATGGACTATGAAGGTGGTGTCACCTTCATAATTCTGCTTTGTATGATCTTATTGTTGATGGTAATGTATTTACTCACTCTCTTCTTTCCCACACTTGACCTCTTTTATACCGGAAACCGACAAAGCGAAGAAGATGAAGGGTTTGGATTGGGATCTTTTCTTCTAGCTCTGCTCTTCTTTGCTCTGTATGTTGTCATGTGAGTACTGTTCTTTCTTACCATCACTTGCTAGTTTTCTTTCAATTGTTAGATTAGAAATTGTATATTCAGATTTTGATTTGTTTTCAGCCTTCTTACAACAGGGGAGAAGAGCAGTAAAAAATAAAAAAGGGTAAATTACACTTTTAATGTTTGTAGTTTGACTCAAAATTTTACTTCAATCCTTATTATTTCAAATTAAATAATTAAGTCCTTATATTTTAAATCTAGTTTCAATTTGGTCTTTCAATTTAAATTAGAGGTTCAAATTAAAGAGTTTGGAACGCTTACAGTTTTTTAAGATGTATTCGTAGTAAAAATTAACAAAAAATTGAATAAAAAAACCAAATTGAAACTAAACTTAAAATGTAATGACTAAAATTGTTAAAATTGAAACAGTAGATTATTTTGGGTCAAACTATAAGTGTGAGAAGTGTTTGATCTCTGGTATTTAAAAAAATAAAAATAAAAATTTTGGAGGAAAAAAAATATTCATGTTTGATATAATAGCTATTTTTTTTCAGGGTGAATCAAGAGGAAGATTGAGGTGGAGGCCAGCCCCAATATCATGGCAAGCATATATTACCAAGAAGACACTTCATCAACTAAGTTGGCATCTTAAATTACAGTACCTTTGGTTTTTCATTCTTACTCAAAAGTTTGCCTGCTTTCATTTTCACCAATATTCTCACATTTCAGAATTTCAAAAATAGAGAAGGAAAAAAAGCAACCACTTTCTTGTAGATTTTAATGGAACCAGGTTTGTTTTAAATTGTTTCTGACAATGGGAATCCCAGTATGCTGCTTGCAGTTATTGCCACATGAGTATTCTGTTTTGACTTTTTTTTTTTTTTTTTTTTGATGACCGGGTGTCCGGACCAATTTACGCGCATTTTACTAATCTTGGGATCTATGCAAAGCGCCCCTTCCACATGAATCGGGCAAATCTCAGGCAAAACTCAGGGGCGTGGCCCCAATATTCTAATGTTGATTCATAAAAACAGCCGATGCATAATTGTTCAGAATAATTCTTCCCAAAAATCAACACAAAATCTACTGGGCTGAACTTGCAATCTAACTTCTTAAAAGCCACTCAGATGGTGATTTGTTCGACACATTGTTGGTTGCAGGTAGAGAGTTACAATCGGTGCATATCCTATCCTAACCAATTGATTTAAACTAATTCAATTGGATTTTGCATTTTATTTTCTAATGGTAAAGCCACATCACCTACTAGTATTTTCACTCAAAAATATTTCAACAAAAACACCAAATACACCAAGTATATTGTGGATCTCTCTGATATATGAATAAACAAGACGTTAAATAAGGTTGTGTTTGGTTCAAGGATTTCGAGAGGGATTTGGAAAGGGAAAGAGACAGGTGTGTGAAACTATACCTATATTTCACCTAATTTCACACACTTTTTTCCTTTTCCTTTCCAAATCTCTCTCCAAATCCTTGAACCAAACACAGCTTCAAGGATTGTCAAATAGTAAGGTTAAGGTAATTGAAAACCCAATCCCAGTTTCCCACATCCCACCATGTTCACAGATTTACATCAGGCTGAAGAAGTTCTATCGACATATTTAAGAAGGTCCCACCTGACTCAGTGAACCTCTTATGTTCTTAGAAAGAAGAGGGGTTGTATGTTGACATCAAAGGTACTTCATGTTTACATTGAGTGTGGACTTGTCCAAAGAAATATTGCACAAACTAAATCCAATAAAAGGTAGAAAAAGAAATATTGCAATTGAATTTAGTTACCATGGAATTCTTGGAATTGTAGGGTTGACATGCTTACAGGCGAATTATGAACCACATCTTACAGGCTAAGTAATTTTCTTTGCTAAGTCAGCCTTGATGTCTTCTCAATCAGAGAGAGAGAGAGAGAGAGAGAGAGAGCACAACCAATAACATGATTAACTATTACGAGTACAAATACATTCAAATTACAAATGTACTAGTAGTAGATAGTTCAAAATCATACTTCTTATACTGACATTAAGAAAAACTACCAGGTTCCCACATTAAATTACATAGACCACCACAACAAAGTTTAACCCATTCGCTATATAAAATTATGTGAAATTACAACAATGGCAGCCAAAAAAAAAAAATTTTACACGTTTTACAACAATTACAATCATTAATTATCAAAAACATCCAGCAGAATATATCACAAGCATCCTATATGTACAAAGAATTGCCTCCTAATGGCTTCATTGGAACTGTATAAAACATATAAATATGTAATTTCATGTAGCCATGATTGTTGACCAAATATGCAACCCTTCATTTTCCCTTCCAATTCACTTAGATTGTGTTTGGATTATGAATTTGGAAATAGAAAGAAAAAGTTTAGGAAAATGTGAATGAAATATAAGTTAAACTTTTTCTCCATTTCTCACATCTTTCCCCTTCCCTTTTCAAATCCATGATCCAAACGTTGCATTAAAGTAGTATTTTGGATTTTCGATTTGTGGAGGGAAAAGAGAAATGAGTTGAAAATTAAGGTGTTATTTGGCAACGTTTACTGTTTACTTTTTTTGTTTACAGAAAATATTAAACATGTTTATATTTATTTTTGGTAAAAACGAAAACAAAAAACATATTTGATACACAAGTATTTTAAAATTTTATTATAAAAACAGGTGAAAATGAGAGGCTAAGGGAAGTGGTTGTCGAAGGTTGGAGATAGTGACCGGACAGTCACATAAAGTGGTAGTTGAAGGTGGTTTTCAAGAAAAATTGGTGTCCCAAGGTGGTTACCGCTGGTAAGAGATGGTTGGTGGTAATGGTGGCTAGCGGAGGAGGTTGGGGCGGGGAGCAATGGATGGTAGTTGGAAAGAGTGGGAGAAGGAAGAAAAAAAAAAAAAAAAAAACATAAACATAAATTAAAATAAACTTTTTTGTGTTTACAAAATTTATTACAATTTTTTGAAAATGAAAACAAAAACACAAACCAAACGAGTTTTTGTTTATAGTTTTCAAAAATTTTATAAATATAAACAGAAAACTGTAAATATCAGAAGATGATTAGTCTTTTATCCTTCTCATAGTGAAATATTTGACAAAATATATAATCTCATTAGCATTTTCAGTTTCTGTCACATTATGTGGACATCATAAGATGATTAGTCTATTATCCTTTTTCCAGTGCTAATGTAAGCGAAAATATAAAGAGAGCAGGAGAAAATAATAATAAGGTGTTCGATGCACAAGTAGCATTACCTACTACAATTGTTCTTGCTAACACTACCTACACTTGTAATAACATCGCCGCCACCATGTCTATTACTGTTATATCCAGATGTCTAAGATCGAACAGTAAAAGTTCATTTTTCTACCTTGTCATCAGGTAGTTGTTCAATGTATTTGTGACACAAAACCGCAAGTGTCATCTGAAAACTGCAACATGTGTAATATACCTAGAGAAAAGTTGAATTTTGCCTTTATCCTGTTGCATTAAGCCACATGAATTAAGCTGTTGTGGTTGCTCAAATTCTCATGTCAGTTACCGCCGATGAAACCATAATGATCTCATGAGCTTGATACAAGATAGAAAGAAATATTGTATGGAAGTGGTAATTGCTCTCCCAATACATTATTTATTTGGAAAAGATTGTAATTTCAGTCAACAGAGCAAAAGAAAATTCGGAAATGCTAAAAAATTGTACTCTAAAATGTTTTGGGAACAAATTTCACCAGGAAAGAAAAAATTGACAGTTAATACAAGTGATTGAGAACTACCTTTACAAAAGGTAGAATGGCAATACCAAGCTATTGAAAATGCTTTTGTTTTCTTGTATGCTCCATCTTGAGGATTCAGAATCATTCCTCCAGGCCAATCAATGAGACTATCATACATGATTTCCAATAAAAACAAAATGAAAATTGACTTTTGAAGGATCAGGACAATGCTGAATGATGATGCTGAGCAGTTAAAAACAATATTAGGCTAATGTACTCATAGTTAATGGTCCGGGGCATAACTGAAAGTGGGTGTCATATTGATTCCTTGCAAAATTAGTGTTGTCAATTGGGTCCACTACATGTAATTCAAGAGTTCATTGAGAGGGGCCATTTCCATAATACATGGATAATCCTCCTTTAACAGGCTGCATGATGGCAGAGATGTACCTGCTGCTGCTAGAAGCATTGGGAATAGTAAAGCATAAGGAATATTTTCTCAGATGGACGTAAAATATAAAAAGCATAACAAACTAAGATTGCCTATGGAATTAACCAAAAGGTAGGCCGGTTGAATATTGAAGCGGGACAACTCACTAAGATTGTGTGCATAATAGAGTTGATAACATAATCAACATGAAGCATTTAATTAGAACTGCTCAAGAAGAAGATATACATATATTGAAGCACTGCAAAAGTTACGAAACTCCCAAATATACACATGCACGCCAGATATGCCTACAAATACACCTGGATAATTGACAGCAACTAAATAATAAATAGGACCAACCTACTGACTTTGATGCATTAATGTTAGAATAATTACACCATGACATTGACTACAGATAAATCTTCTAAAGCAATTACAGCACAATGTTGTTAGTTATGGTGATCAAAACAAAACAAGCTGAAGAAAATCAACAAGCAGATCTAGAAACTACGGTTATACTAATCAACCAAAAAGTAAATGCATTTAACATTGGTAGTGCAAAAGACGGAGAAATACACCACAAAATTAACTTTTAGGAATGTTCTTCCCAACAATCTTTGCCGGTGCAATGCGGAGTAGATTTCCTGGCTTACCAGGGACAGCGCCTTTGATCATCACACCAAGATCATTATCAATTTTCACAATCCTAAGCTGGATCTTTCTTTTGGTTCCTCCCATTCGCCTGGCATCTTTTTCCCTTGTACACACGACCAGGAGTTGTCCCGCACCAATGGATCCAATAGCTCTATGACTCTTAGATCCATGAGTCATAGGGCCTCGCTTAAAGTGGTGTCTTTTGATGCCACCTAAAAGCAAAATCAAATAAACTGAAAACTAAGAATCCACACTCTTGGAAAAGGAGATTACAGTACAGAATTAAATTTTCGAACACATAACAACCAGAATCAATTATACATTTTAGCAAGAAGATGCATTTGTCAAGGGACAATAACTAGCCTTTTGAAATTATGAGCGGTAAAACCAATTGAGTACTAGCAAACAATACTCCAAAAGTTTTGCCACTCTACTTACCTCTACACACAAAAGCATATGTACACCTCTATCAAGTTTATACACCAAGTAAAACATTTAATTTCCATTTTGAAACAATTTATATACATTATAGAGCCAAAGAACATGATTTTATGTATATATATAATTTATATCGTTTTATACATAAAATCACATGTGTACATATGCACATATCACTGGCATTATTTCATGAGTGCAATTGCAAAAGCTTCGAAATGAATGACCGTCAAAACAAAGTCAAAAAGTATGAACTTTACATACAAAATTGAAATATTTTCATTTCAGGTGGGGCAGAAGTCAGTGTTTCAATTAGGGATGGCAATGGGGCGGGTAGAGCAGGTTTTACCCTCCCCCTCTCCAATCCCCGATTTTTATTTTTTCCCCATCCCCATCCCCATCCCCAATGAAGACCAATTTCATGACCACCCCCGCCCCTATTGGGGATCGGTTTTCTCCGCCCCATTTGCTTTGCTTCATTGCTTTGCTTTAGGTATATCTCCATAATATAAACAAAACAAAAGCAAAAAATTAAGAATTGAAAAAAGTGAGTGAAAGGGACAAATTGATTAAGATATTGTTTAGTTTATGGATTTGCGGACAGTTTTGGACAGATTTTATACACGTTTTTCTTTTTTTTTCTTTTCAAATCTCTCCCCAGATTCATGAACCAAACACAACCTAAAAATAATAATTCCCAAAAAAACTATACTGCTTCAGTTTTTATTTATTTATTTTTAGATTGAGTACTGCTTCAGTTTAATAAAAACAAAAACAAAAACAAACAAACAAACAAACAAAATTAAGAAGAAAAGTAAGAGGGAAAAGAAAAATCAATTAAAAGAAAGAAATAACTTCCAAATTATTGCAAGAATCTCACACAAAGAAAATATTAATTATAGTTAACTAACAATTGCGTAGATCCTATCCAATGATTTTTCTACTTTTACACCAAAAACAAATTGATTTAGGTTCCATTTGTTTCGATATAAAATATGTTTCATGTAAACTGATTACAGTGAAACGAAAAATTTATATTGCATGAAAGAGTTAGGATACCTATTTGAAAAGTCAAATGCGTTGAAAGAATCTGATTACATAATTTTTAATGTCAAGTTGTTTTTGTAACCATAATGAAAAACATTTTTACTTATATTTTGTTCAATCAAACAACAAAAAATGAATAGAATATTTTTTTTAAAAAAACATATTTTACGTCAAAAAAAAAAAAAACATCTTAAGAAGAAGAGGAGGAGGAGCAATAGTAGTAGTGTTACAATGACAATAGATGAAAGTGTTAAGGGACGGGGCAGACCTACATTGACATGGGAGAATAGTAAATAGAGATATGAATCTCCTTAATTTGACTAACCAAATGGCCGTTGATAGAATCGAGTGAAGGAGAAGGATTCATATAGCCAACCCCATTTAATAGGACTTAAGACCAAGGTTGTTAAGATCGCGATCTGGATCGTAGGATCGCACGATCCTACGATCCAATATACATCCTTCGATCCAACTCGTGCTTTGGATCAACACCAGATCAGGATCGTGAAAGGATCATTGGAATCGGTGGGATCGTATCTGGATCGCGACTCCATGCGATCCATATTTGAAGGGTTTTTTCTCAACTTAAAAGCAAAATCGGGAGCAAAAAAAAGAGAGGCAGAGAAGCAAAGCAAGTAGACCTGCGATTACGGCAATACAAATTGGGGAAAGAGAAATTGAACATCAAATTTTAGATTTTGCAGCCACAAACTAGGTACGATTTTCTTCTTCTTCTTCAAATCTTTCTCTATCTTCGCTGTTCTTCTTCTTCTTCGCATCTTCCTCTCTCTTCGTTGTTCTTCTTTGTCTTCGAATCTTCCTCTCTCTTCGATCTTCTCTTCTTTTTCTTTCTTCACTGCTCAGCTCTTCTTCCTTTCTCTTCACTGATCTGCTTCTTCGCTGCTCAGCTGCTGTTCTTTTTCTTTCTTCGTTGCTCTCATTTTGTTCTGATTTTGTATATTATATATATATACTGAATTTGCTGCTTCTTTTTTTGTTTTTTTTTTTTTTTGCCCTTATTCTTTTTGTTTTTTGTTTCTGTAAATTATATATTATATATATTTTTTGTATGAATGGTGTGTTGATCACTGGAACATTTGGATTTGAGTTCAAATTTTATATTTGGTTCTGTTCCTCCTCAGATTTCTAGAATGGTGAAGCTTCAAACTCTCAATGTTGGTGATAATGATGATGATGTGGATGATGATGATGATGTGGCAATGATTAATGTTGATTGTGGCAATAATGATGATAATTTCGGCAACCATGATGACTTATTTTAGTCTTTTATTTGTTCTTCATTTATTAGTTTGTTTTGTTTTCATTAAGAAACAATGACAATGGTGTGCAAGTGTTGTGACTTCTTCTTTTGAAAAAAAAAATGTTTGAATGTTACCTTGAATTGCTATATTTCTTTTTTTGGGACTTATTCTATATATATTTTGATAGTATTACTTAGTCATATAAAAATTATTGCATTTTTTTATTATTTTAGTAGGATCTTACGATCCTCGATCCGATCCTACGATCTGATCCGACAGACCCCCAAAACGATCCTGTGTAGGATCCCGATCTTAACAACTTTGCTTAAGACTTGGTTTGGTTAGAAGCACTAATTGATAATTTATCCCATATATACATGTGAAGTATAAAGATAACAATAATATATATAAATTATTTTAGGATAAAGAATCAATAGTTTGTGACAAAGATAGTTGGTTAGCACTTCATCATAATTTCATCGTATGGCCAAGGTTCTAAAGCGGTTGCGATGCCATAACGGTGGCGTTGACGCGTTCTTGAGGTGTAAAGGTCGTAGTGTAACGATGTGAATCGAAGTGAATTTTTATTTTTAGATAATTTGAAAAAAACTTACCGATACGCATATTTTTTTTCCTTGATCATATTTATTGGGTTAAAAATAAATATTGATAAATTTTTAAGTATGATCTAATATATTTCATATTTTTAAATCATTATAAACTGAGTTTTTTACATTTTATTTTAATAATTGATGACTTTATATTATACAAAAAATCAATCGCTAACTATTATATATAAGATAAATAATGACAAAAGTAAAAGAATAAATAAGAGCCTAAATATATATATATACATATTTTAACCAAGCTAAATAGATAATGACTACACTTATTATTATTATTTCCAAACAATATATAGATAGACACACACAAACAAAATGGTTTAGTGATAGTAGCTGAATAGAATAGCATAGGTCTTACAGTTTCAACAAATCAATAACATGTTCTTCATCTTCCCTCTTCTCTCTCTCTCTATCTCTTGCTCCTCCATTTTCTCTCTTTATCTTCCCTCTTCTCTATCCCTTTTCCCCAATTTTCACTTTTTTGTATGTTTTTTTGAAAGAAACAGTTTGGAACCGTTACGTAACGGTGTGTAACAGGCCGTTACGGCTGTTACGGCACTATTACGACCGCTACGGCCGACACACCTGTGAATCTCAATCACACTGCAAAAGCGGCCGTAACGGGTGGCGGTAACCTCCAAAACCGTTACGTAACGGCGTTACGTAACGGTTGCGGCCGCTTTTTAAAACCATGGGTATGGCGTTCGAGTCACGGGGGACTTTTTTGTTTTTACCTTGACTTGGAGACAAGGGGACGGGTTATTCACCAACCCAGCCCTGAAAAAATCGGGGATTCACCAACCAATATTATATCAGACCCGTGGGGGGAAAAATTGGGGAAATCCATTCTAATAATAGCAGGGCAATGTGGATCTCCATCAGGTCCAGGTCAAATTGCCATCCCTTTGCCATTTTCACTTAGGCCCTCATATGAGATAATGAATAAATAAACAATAAGGAAATGATAAGGTTACTTGACTTTTAGGCACAGCCTAAATGCACCCTAATTTCCATGTGTCCCAACAAGGTCCAAGGAGAAAGTTTTGGTGTACAGGGGAAGTTCTGGTGGAGAAAGAAACCATATCAATCACTACAGGTCATCTATACCTACGTTACACGGACTCTTTGAAATTTCGGAGGTACCCGTGTCGACACGACACGACACGGGTACGGGTGCGGGATACGGCCGGGATACGGCTCATCACAAATGGATACGGCTATGTTTTGCCCTAAATACAGAAGCAACGAAATAGCCCTAAATACAGGAGAAAGGAAAGAGGAGAGAGCAAGAACTTGGTTGCCGACTTCTCTCTAGTCGCAGGCTTCGATCTCACCCCAATCAATCCTTCACTCTTGATCTCGTCTCTCGATCGACCTTGTCTTTGTCTCGCGCCAATCGATTCTTCTCTCCAGTTGCGATCTTGATCTTGTGTTCTTCTCTCTCGATCTCTGCTGTTCTTTCGTCTCTCGATCTCCTCTTCTCTATCGATCTGTCTTCTCCCCGTACTGTTCTCAATCTCCCTCTCGATCTACTCTATCTATTCGTATATCTATATCCATTCGTATATCTATCTATTATTATTATAATAACTATAATAATATATAATAATAATAATAGTTAATAACTATAACAATAACTATTATTATTATATATTATATAATAATTATTATATAACATATAATATATTTATAAGATAATATATATTCATATATATTAATAAAAAATAAATAAATGCATGTATGTAAAATAAAATAAAATAAATTAATTAGAACACATTGTTTAAAAAATATAATAAATAAATTAAATAATTAATGTATATTAAAATAAAAATAATTATAAAATATATACATATAATATAATTCATCTTCATAGATTTTTATTTGTTATTTATATAATATAACTCATCTTCATATAATAAATATATTTAAAAAAAAAAAACTATTTAACGTATCCCCGTACCCGTATCTAAATTTGGATACATATCCACGTATCCTTAATTTTTAATTTTGAAGTGTCCGACCCCTAGATACGCACCCGCACCCAATAGCCGTACCCGAGTCCGTGTAACATAGATCTATACCATATTTATGAAAGCAGGTGTGTAGAAGAGGGGATCAAGTTCATATTATCTTGGTTTAGTGACCTAGGATAATTGTCTAGATAAATATTAGTGATGCCTAACATATCAAATTTGATAAACCAGGGGATCAGAGACCGATAACTTGAGTTTCTAGGTAAGAGTTAGTTTCCAATGAAGATGGTAAATCAGGATCACTCAATTAATTTAAGTCCAATATATCAGATAGTCCAGTCTGTGGCCATCATTGTGAAACAATAAAGCATCTCTTCTTGATGTGTAAGTTTATCATGCCAGTGTGAGTTGCTTCAATTTTCTTTTGACATGAATTTTAATCATTGGTTTGATTGAACTAAAGCTTGCCTCTTCAGAGGCCCTTTTACTTCTCTACACTACAAAGAGGTTCTTCTTCACTTAGGATCAATCTTACAAGCTATGTTACATGGACTCGGGTACAGGTGTCGGGTGCGGGTATGTATCTAGAGGTCGGACTCATTAAATCTTAAATTTAAGGGTACGCGGACTCGGCAAAAAAATATCATATTTTTATATTTTTAATCTAATATGTGAGATAAAATGGTACTATATGTAACTTACAGTGTCAAAATGACATTTATAGTAATTAAACAATAATATGCACATATGATAATTGTGTTATATACAATTATATAAGAAGTATCCGTTGAAAAGTATCCGACACATATCCCATACCCTTGTCCGAGTGTCGGGTGTCCGACACGGGTATTTGATCTATTTTGAAGAGTCCGTGTAACATAGCTTACAAGTAATCTGGAGAGCACTAACAACAAAGTTATTTCCGAGTCTCTCTGCCTCTCCTCTCCCATGATTCAACAAGCCAATGAGCTTGTCTGGTGTACTTTTCTCAAGTTGCAAGCTAATAATCAGAAAGCAAAACCTAAATGCACCCCTTCCCCAGCCAGATAATCACAAAGTTATTTTGTGCTTGAGTTGGAGGGCTCTTCCTCCATCCATCAAGTCAGTTATTCGCTATTGAAAATTTTTCCTCCGCCGCCACCAATCAAGCCATGCTTCTTTTTTCTCCAAATCAGTTTCTAATGTCAATCAATCAAAATTTGTCTAACAGCTAGGCAAGGAAGGGAAAGGGATATCTTCATACATACATACATTATATATACATATATAAACTGAAACAGACCCTAAGAATAACAAGTTCAAAACTACACGAGCAGATCAGTGTGTGAGTATATACAAATATTTAACATGTGAGTCATATCGCCAACATTACATTGTAAACTCAACAGTGAAAAAGTAAAGCCTGAACACAATCAAAACAAAGCCACAGAATATGAATTTGATATCAGGCAATGCTAAAGTTCAGTTGTTAGTTTACTGCTAATTCTGAAAAAAAAAAAAAAAAAAAAAAAAAAAAAAAGGGTGACTAATTTCACATATAATCAGATAAATATCTACAAAAATATAAGGGTTAATTTCATTTTTGTCCCCTAAACTATCTCAATTTCTTCTATTTCATTCTTAAACTATCAATTTCATGTTTTTATCAATTTCTTCTATCTATCTAGCTTTACATCAAACATTCAGTACTTGAGGATACAAAACATTGGTAGATCTGTGAAGTTCACAAATATAGTTCTACGATGATTGATGGGTAGTAACGTAGACAGAAAAGAGAAGATTACAGAAGATGCAGAGTTTGGGTACTGATGAGACCATAAAGGTCTTACATACAATCTTCTGTTTGTAAAAATTGTTTGAAATACAATTCGAATTCCCCTTCTGTGATGTATATATGTTATGCTTCCCGTTTGCTCTTCATCCCAGTAATTAAGTAATTAAAAAGTGGTCTGAAATAATTTTAGGCTTGCCAGAGTTCAAAACTAGCAAACCAAACCAAACTAAGCTTTAAGTCCCATCAAATGAGGTCAGCTACATGAATCCTTCTTCTCCATTTGACTCTATCCAAATCCAATTCCTTCTCTCTCATGAAAAAGAAAATACTCAGAGCAAGCTTTGAATCTTGTCATCTCAAGCATTGATTACACCCCCCCCCCCCCCCACACAAACATAAAAAATAAAAATAATAAAAAAATAAAAAAAGAATTAAATAACATTCCAACAGCAATTAACAATGCAAGTTGGTCATCTTTTTTTCATTGTATTTTTCCTTTCAAATCTCTGAAATCTTGACAAGTAATTTAAATAAATTAGTTGTATTGGCCATGCCAACTACAGTGCAAAAATTAACCTATTAAGTAGCTGATGCATCATCCGGAAGGCACCTTGATGTAGGATAACACGGCAATTTAGGGTTTCAAAAGGTGCACTAAAAGGATAGTGTTTTACCAATCAAACATATCAATTTTGGGGCTGTTATGGGACTATTATGAAGCTGCAGAAATTCAAGAAAGAAAGAAAAGAAAAGAAAAGAAAAGAAGATACATCTAGGAATCACTCCTAGAATCCCTTAGGCATCACACCTATGGTTTGATTGCATCACACAATCTATAAGAAAGCTTGAAAGCTCTTCAAATTCTCTAAAATATCAACTCTATTGAATTAGAAGTACTACATGGCTTTACATAGACTCTAGAAACTTCCTATTCCAACTAGAACCAAAAAAGGAAGCTACTAAAAATACTTTTGGCTTCCAAAACTAATTTAAACCCAAATAAGAAACATAAACAAAAATTAATTAAATAATTTAACCCACAAGACAACTCATGGGCAACCCTTATAGCCCATGTTAGCAAATATAAAAATTACCAAAATACTCCTGACCTAAAAATTCTAGAAAATATAAAAACAATCATAAAATAAGATTTCAAAAATACTAGATACATGATCATGTATGGTTCCTATCGGTTTCTCTTTCAAATCATGCCAATTTTCAAAAACTGTTGTTTCTTTGAATTTACCCTTCCTTGAGCTTCTTATACTCCCTATCATTCTTCCTTGGTCAAAAAAAACTCGACCTCGAGTTTTTAAATGTTGAAGTATAAGAATCCACAAGTTTTGAAATTGCATCCATGGCTTCATATTAAAATTTTCAAGTTGTCGCCACATTTTCTTCGTTGGAGATAAGAACAAAAATATGGAGGGATTAATCTTTCCAATCATGCCACTAAATTTGTATGGAATAAAAAAGTCAATTGGCATAGGACACATCCTCGAATTGATCTAAATAAGCTTTTATAAAGTTTCTTTGATATTCCCATTAACAATCTCAACACCTTCTCTTTAACCTCTTTTCCCAACACAAGATTATCTTTTGATTCACTTTTGGCCACTTCATAGATTATGACTGAAGCAAATTCACCAGGTGACTTTGTGGGCACTACATCAGAGACCTCGGATTGCAATATCATGAACTCTAAAGGCATAATAAGTTCTGGACCAGCAGCAGGCTGGTTTTTTTCTTTAGTCGCTACAGCTTGTATGACATCCAAGTCTTCTATTTGGACCACATCCTCTTCTTGAGTAATAATTAGATCTACTTGGGGTGCTCTTGAACTGCTAATAAGAGCTTTTTCACCCTCCTTAACATTCTGCTCCTCCACTTATAACTCTAATAGCTTAGAGTTTTGATGTTCAACAACATTCATTACCTTCAACGGCTCATCAGAGGACTTAGGCACCAAGTTAGCTACCTCCCAGTGCATATTAGATGTAGGACCAGCAGTGAAACTGTTAAATGGTATAGTTACCTTGGCACAAATATCACTCAATTCCCAATATTTGTTCACTCAACATTAATTTCGTGCTTCAGCTAGACGGCTCTCCCTCCATCCATCAAGTCAAGTAATTTACCAACGGAAATTTTTCCACTGCCTATCTCATGCCATGCTTCTTTTCTCTCCAAATTGGTTTCCAGTGTCAGTCAATCAAGATTCGTCTAATAGCTAGGCAAGGAAGGGCAGGGTATATATTCATACATGTATACATTATACATGCATCTATAAACTGAAAAACAGCCTCAGAATAACAAGTTCAAAACTACACAGGAGCAGATCAGTGTGCGAGCAGATACAAATATTAATATGTGCATCATATCACCAGCATTACATCTAAGCTCAATAGTGAAAAGGTAAAGCTTGAACACAATCAAAGCAGAGCAACAGAATATCAATTTGATATCATAATCAGGCAATGCCAAAGTTCAGTGGTTAGTTTACCATTAATTCTGTAAAGGGACTGATTTCACATAGAAACACATAATTATTTACAAAAATATAATTACATGGGGCTAATTTCACTTGTATCCCCTAAATTATCACCATTTTTTTCCATTTCATCCCTAAACTACTAATTTATCTATTTAGTCTCTACAGTTTTGTATTTTATTTCATTTCATTTGATCCAACTGGAGATGATTATATTGAAGCCTAAGTTGATTAAAAAAGTAATTTCAGCAGTAGAACAGCTTAACTACTTCAACAAAACACTCATTAAATCAGTTGTGGGTCGGTATAGTTTGTTAAATAAAGTAAAAAATTAAGGGTGTGTTTGATTTGTGATTTGAGATAAATTTTGAAAAAACAAAATTGGGAAGAGAGTTTAGAATTTTTGGGGGTTTATTTGGTTGTATATTTTGAAAATAGCTTTGAAGTTTTAGAGTTTGGGATGATTTAATATTTTACTGTAGTTGAGTAGATGTGTGTGAGAGAAAAAGTGATTGAAAAGGAGAAAGGAGAGAGAAATAATGATTGATTGATGTTTAGGAGAGAGTAATTTTGGAAAAAAAAATTCAAAAAATTTGAACCGAACAAAATTTTGAAAATTTTTCTTAAAAATTGTATCTTGAGATACAGACCAAACAAGCCCTAAGTGTTTGGCTTTATGATTTAACTAGTCCAAATTATAAAATTAACTTTTTGCCCCATCATGGTCTCTACATGAACTGAAATGAGAAACTTTAGGATGAATTTTTTTAAAAAAAATGTATGAGTTTACACCTCTTGTCTAGATTGAGTGATTTGGAGAGAGAATGAAAGAAATCAATCTCTCTTAATCTTAATCACTTGCTTGGATTACTAAACAGGAGAGAAATGAATTGAGAGAAATATTTCTCTCATAACTCACTTTTCGAATCAAATCTCTCCAAAATTAGAGAGATTGGGAGAGAAAAGAAATGGAAAGATTACTAATTTTGTATAATACTAAAATTGCCCATCTACCTACATAAGAAATAAAAACGTAAAAAGTTATGGGTAAACTACCAATAGGTCCTACTTTGGAAACTTATTACCCAATAGGTCCTACTTTGGAGACTTATTATCCATTAAGTCCTATTGATAAATTTATTAAGTGATAAAGATAAATTTATCAGTCTTTTATTTTTATGAATAAATTTATAGTGATAAATTTATCAGTCTCTTTGTTTTTATGAATAAATTTTTAGTGATAAATTTATCACTCTCTTATTTTTATAGTGTTAAATTTATTAGTTAGGATCTGTAAGTAAATAAGTCTAGTTAATAGGACTAATTGGTAAATACCCCAAAAGTTATTATGGTAACTTTGCTTTTATGCAATCTATCCAAATAAGATTAGAGAAAAATCACCATTTTTTGTTTTCTTTTTTTCAACTTAACCAAACAAGGGAGAGAAATCACATCATTTCTTTGCTTTTCACTTCTCCCCGAACTTCACAAATCATTTCTTTTTCTTTTCTCTACCAAGGCCCCATTTGGAAATTGACTATTTTAATTGATTTTTTAACTAAGGCCTCGTTTGGAAACAAGCTATTTTAGTAATTTTTTGATTTTTTACGAAAAGATGTGCAGAAAAGTAGACAGAATGATGCGACAACTTATAGTAAAGTAACTTTTTGACTAAAATAATTACTCCCCAAACAAGGCCTAAATATCCAAACACAGTCTTAGGTATAAAAGCGAAGTTAACCCTAAATACACGGGTAATTCTATTTCCACACATCAAATCCTCTTAGAGCATATCTTTTCTCATGACACACACGTAATAAATTTAAAATCTTTTGTTTTGCTTAATACACATCTTACCCGACCAAAAATACCCTCATCTTGTTCATCATTCAAACCCTAACCCTAACCCCTAATCCTTATCTTCTTCATTCATCGCCAGCTAGGCTCCACCCCCCTCCACTGAAAACTTGTACCACTGCCGCAGCTCTTATCCTTCTACTGTCACCAACCACCATTACCAATCCATCTATGTCCTCTCTACAGCAATTACGATCACAACTATGGTTTATGAAACAGCCCAAATTCTCTTTAGCACAATCATCTATTACCTCGCTCGCTGCCATTCAATGTCATGAAGTAAAAATGCTTATCTCTTTGGTGTGCCTTATAAGCTTGCATATCCCAACATATTCAGTAAGAAATTGCCCTTCAGAGATATCCTCGGAATTACTTTTAACCTCAACATTCATTGACAACTCTAGAATTTGAGTACCCATTCTACTCAATATATTAATGACATTCTTCTTCGTTAGGAATTAAGATTTTTGATGAAGAAGATAAGGTTATTTTGATAATTTTATTTTAGGATAAAATTGTACTAAACAAAAAAATTCACTTAGCCTGTGCACAGAGCATCTGATATGTGGAAATAGAATTAGCCTAAGGTAATATTTGGTTCACAAATCGAATGGAATGATCACTCCATCAATATGTTCAATCCCATGTTGTGGTTGACTAAAAAAATAATAACAAAATGCATTACAAATAGAATCATCACTTGTCATTTCAAGGAACGATCATTCCATATGAGAGCGGAAGGAATAATCCCACTCCATTCCAACTCATTCAAGTGAACCAATACACAAACAGAGATAATAATAACTTAGAAAGGAAGAGAAACAGACCTTGGAAACCCTTGCCAATGGTGGTTCCAGAAACATCAACTAAATCCCCTTCTTTGAAGAGCTCCTCAAAAACCAGCCGTTGGTTAGGCTCAAACCCATCAACCGATTGCAACCGAAACTCCTGCAAGTGGCGCAAGGGGATGATCCCGGACTTGTGGAGGTGACCCATCTCGGGCTTGGTGAGCTTTCGGTCTCGAACCCTCCGATAACCGACCTGAATGGAATCGTAGCCGTCGGTGGCCTGAGTCTTGACCTGGGTGACAATGTTGCCCTCTCTAAAACCCACAACGGTGACGGGGACAACAGTACCATTGGGTTCGAAGAAACTCATCATACCCAATTTAGTACCCATGACACCGATACCAGCCTCCATGGACATTGAAATGGTTGTCGAAAATGGGGGGATTTTGGTGGGTTTTGAGAATTTGGTGGGGATGAGGAGAGAGGGATTGAAGAGTGAGGAAGAGGAACAGCGAAGAGAAGTGTAAGTGTGAGTGTGAGGTCGAAGAAGAAGCAAGGATGACTGTGACGACGATGACGACGATGATGATGATGATGATGATGATGATGATGATGACGATGACGATGATGAAGAAGGGCAAAGATGTTGTCTTTGGGCGAGTGATGATGACATTCTTGGTGTCCTTGGTAGCGAAATGGTGGCCATGTTTGAGTCAATTGATAAACTCAGAAGCTGAAAGAGAGAGTAAAGATCGAGAAAGCGCTTTCCCTGGGCTCTGTTTGGAAGGGTTATTTGGGCTGAAACAGTTAGGCCTCGTTTGGGGGGAGGGTTTGACTAAAATAATTTATTTTAAAAAATAAAAAGATAAATTATATCTTAATAGTTAAATTTAATTTTCATTAAATTTTATTAAAATAAATCGTAACAAAATTATTGTCAAAAATAAATTTTTTTGACAACTTTTTATACATGTCGTTAAAAATTAACAATTAATAATTTTTTTGTCACGATTTTTATAAATTATCACTAAAACATAAAATTAATGACTTTTTTTATAACGAATTTTTAAAATTTTTGCTAAATGTTAAGACTTACTATGTGTTTGGATTGAGGGATTTGGAGAAAAAAGAAAAGAAATAGAGAGAAATGTATTTCTCTTCCTTGTTTGGTTATCTTAAGTGGAGAGAAATGGAAGGAAATAGAAAGAAATGGAGAGAAACTCATTTCTCTCATAACCCTTATTTTCAATCTTCCCAAAAGTGGAGAGATTGGGAGAGAAAAGAAATCCACAAATGTTTATATTTTCATAATACCAATTTTACCCCTATAAAAATAAAAGAAATAAAATGATTGAAAATATAAAAAGGTTATTTTGGTAATATAACATAAAATAATTTCTTTTCTTTTCTTTTAATGAAATCTAACCAAACAAGAAGGAAAGAAATCACAATCATTTCTTTTCTTTTATTTCTTACTTATCCAAACAAAAATGAGAGAAATTACAATCATTTTTTTTCTTTTCTTTTCTCTTATTACTTAAGTAATCATTTCTTTTCTTTTCTCTCCTAAGTTAGTGACTTTTTTTTTACGCTTCTTTAAACTTTTACTAAAATTTATAAGGGCAAATTACAAACACCCCCCTCGAGGTTTGGTGAAAATACAGATTCCCCCCTGAGGTTTGAGAAATTACATCCCGCCCCTTGAGGTTTACATTTTCATAACAAATTGCCCCCTAGGGTTTTTATTTTCATACAGATTCCCCCCTAATTTTTCCTAATTTATTATGAAAATTTGACCCTCAGGGGGGAATTTGTAATTTCTCAAACCTCAGGGGGGAATCTGTATTTTTACTAAACCTCGAGGGGGTGTTTGTAATTTACCCAATTTATAATTAGTGACTTTTTTATAATAAAATTTTTAAATTATTATTGAAAATTAACAATTAGTAATATTTTTTAATAGTGTTTGATGAAAAACACTATTAATTCTCACAGAATATATTGGATAATAAATCTACCTGTTAAGACATACACGTAAGTCTCTCATAAATAAAATAAGCTAAAATAACTAATAAAATATCATATCTAACTCATAATCATTTAACTTTTTTTTCTTATAACCATCAAATCAACTACAAAAAAAACCAACTTCTCAAACACAATTTTTTTCGCTAAGTTAAAATAGTCAAAAAGTCGTTGCCAATTTCCCAAACAATGTCTTAATAAAGATAAAATAGACTAAAATAAGTAATAAAATAAAATATTATTTAATTTATAATTATTTCACTTTTTGTCTTAAAAAACAATATATTCCTAAACACAATTTTTTTACTAGATTAAAATAATTAAAAAAAATTAAAATAATCAACTTATGAAACAGGCCTTCGCCTTTCTTTATCAACAATGGGGACCAAGCAAGGGATTAGGCAGGCTCTGCTGCCCTGAGGATCGCGATAGATAGATATCAATACCAACAGTGGAGGAATGTTTGGGACCCTTTTTTTGGGTTCTATGACTTTTAATTTGATCTTGACTCTTGATGTGTGTGTGAGATCCATTCATATATGTACAAGTCTCACATAATAAGTGGTTGGGATGAAAATAAAAATTGCAAGAGTTATGTATACATGGGTATCTATTACAATTGACCAACAGTGCCTCAACATTCAGTTTGACATAGCTTTGCACCATTGCAACGAGGACGTTTTGTTTAACGCTAAAAAAAATAAATATATATATATATATATATATTTGTTGAGAGAATTACGGGCCTTTTCTCAAAATAAGCCAACCTACTAACTTATTTTTCAAACTAAGCTTAGTTTGGTTGAAATTTTCAAAATAAGCTGAAGCACGCTTTCAACATGTTTCTGGCCCATCTATCAGCTTGACGGGAAATGATAAGCAATCTCAGTTGCAGAATGGTAAGCAAACTGGTAAGCAGACTCTGATGCTGCCAAAGCAATTGCACCAGCATGACCAAACCAACTCATCTGAAGTCAGTTAGATTAGTCAAAGTTAGTTAGACTAGTTAGTATTAAGTATAGCAGTTGTAAAGTTATTAGAACCATAGTCAATTGTAACTATAGTTATGTAGAGTATATCAATTTATAAATACTGTATGTGATCTTGATAGATGTGAATGGATTGTGATTGTTATTGAATATACAAAGATCTGTTCTTGAATCTTCTTCATTATAAAAGTGTGCTTACAAAACACGTTTTTAATTAAGAAAACGTTGTTTCTAGTAGCGCTTTCATCTTTAGTAAAAACGTGTTTCAAAATCGCGTTTTCAAGAAAAAGCCTGGTTGAAAACCACGCTTTTAAAAAAAATTTGGTTTCAAAAGAAAGCGTGCTTTTAAACTAAAATTACTAAACAACCGTTTATTATTATTATTATTATTATTTTGATTGATTTCTCTTCAATTTACATTCTATAATTCACTCAGTCATCTTTTAGATCTCTATATATAAATTATTCATATAAAATATCGTATTGACAAACAATCTTCACTACCAAATTTTATTATTTTAATATTTAAAAATAAATTATGTAATTTTGAAATTATGTTTCTCATCCATGATTTTTTTTTTTTAAATGATAAAATTATATATACGATTATACGATTATCAGATCAATTTGATATTTACATAAATAATTTATACATACTTTTTTTAAAAAATAAACAGCATATATTGTCTAAAGAGTAGTGATTAAAAGCTCTAAAACTAGAGTTATGATTTAAGCTGTAATGATGTGGCAAAAAAAAAAAAAATCACAAACAAGCATGTATAAATATCATATCAAAGATTATTAGATTAAGATTTTACTATTGAATCATTAGAAGGGTGATTATCTCAAGTGTATCAACATCTAGACATACATTGATTGAACATATAAGAAAACACATAAAGTGTATCTGAATACATGATTGCAACATGAAATTTTCATAAAAGCAAAAATTTGAAACATATGGATTGTTTGAGCCCTGTTTATTCTCCTGTCGCTTGTCATGGTTAAGCTCAATGAACCCCAGCATAGTATCCTTTTCCTTCTTATAGCAATTACATTTTCCATTAACCTATGACCTGAAAAATAAATGAACAAATAAGAAGGTGATGAGAATAAGTGAATAAGAGGCATCATTACTTTTCTACTTATTAGTTACAAAACATAGACGCATTATACTTACATGAGTCGATCACTTGTAGTGACTTTTTTAGTAAACAATAGGAGGTGGAGGAGGTGGTGACTTGTAGTAGTAGGGAGGTGGTGGTGATGGGGACGGAGGTGGAGGAGACTTGTAATAGTATGGTGGCGGAGGTGACGGAGATGGTGGGGGTGGAGACTTGTAGTAATACGGTGGTGGAGGTGAAGGTGATGGTGGAGGTGGGGACTTGTAATAGTAGGGAGGTGGAGGAGATGGTGATGGTGGTGGTGGAGACTTGTAGATGTAAGGAGGTGGGGTAATAGAGATGGTGGTGGTGGGGACTTGTAGTAGTACGGCGGAGGTGGTGAAGGTGAAGGTGGTGGTGGTGATTTGTACATGTATGGAGGGGAGGTGATGGTGATGGAGGTGGAGACTTGTACACATAAGGTGGTGGAGGTGATGGGGATGGTGGTGGTGGGGATTTGTAGACGTACGGAGGTGGTGGTGATGGGGAAGGCGGAGGAGGTGATTTGTAGTAGTAAGGAGGAGGAGGTGATGGAGATGGTGGGGGTGGTGACTTATAGTAATAAGGAGGTGGCGGCGAGGGAGATGGAGGTGGAGGGGACTTATAATAGTATGGAGGTGGAGGAGATGGTGAAGGGGGAGGAGGGGATTTGTAGTAGTATGGAGGTGGTGGTGATGGAGATGGAGGAGGTGGTGATTTGTAATAGTAAGGAGGAGGTGGAGGTGGGGGCGACGGCGGTGGCGGTGACTTATAATAGTAAGGTGATGGTGGCGGTGGGGACATGTATAAATAAGGCGGCGGTGGTGGAGAAGCATAAATGTAAGGCTTGTAGTCAGCTGCTACATGTGTAGCTAACAAACAGATTGCCAAGGCACACAGTGCCATTGGAAAAGAAGAGGCCATTTCCAGAAGCAATTCTTAGGTTTTGTTTGTAATACCCACAGACTACTACTATTTGATGTTTTCAGAAAGGGGAGGGATGACCTTTATATAGTGATCTCTTCAATCAGTATGAGCATTTTTTTAATAGTTGTTGGAAACTTCCTCCCTCTAACAAATCTCTTATTTTTTAAGCACAAAATAATCTCCCATTTTCATTTAAAGACTGGTTGTGGGGGGTTCCCACTAGACCATTTTGTACTCTAGCTGAGAAGTCACTCAATTTGCAAAATGTTGGAATTTTGAAGGGCGGAGATTGACCAGGTCTGATCTGGTGAAATTTTATAATTTGTTGATCAAACTAGTAGTGGGATGTGATAGGGGTTGGAGTTGATTATAGTTGACTGCATTCACATACATCTGACAAGGTTGGCATCTAGTGTGCGCCTCTATGATTAATGTAGTTAAATATCATCTAGTTATAACACAAAATGATTGGTTTTGATTTCATTTTACAGTTTTAGGCTAAAAAATTTATCACTATAGGTAAGCTGTCTAATTCAATAAAAAAAAATAAAAAAAAATTCTACCTATACAAGTATTATAAAATTTTCATAGTCATACTGCAAATTTTTAAAATATTCTTCAAATTAACTTTTTTAAAATATGTAACAACTAAAGAAATTATGCATATTATATAGTAATTGCTATAAAAATACAATAAATCGTATAAATAGTAAAAAAAGAAACTACAAACATTTTTATTCAAAAAAAAAAAACTTTGTGAGAATGAAATTCTCATTGATGTCAAAATGAGATTGGGATTTTTGAAGAATTGAATGAGAAGACAAATAAGTATCTTGTATGACCAATATACATATTAAAATTACTGAAAACATCAAATGATTCAGTTCAGTTTTGTTTGGTTCTTTTGAGCCTTAATTTGTTAATTGAACCGTAATTAACAGTTTTTAATTTTTCAGTACCGGAACTAAACCGTCCTCTAAATGTTGAATTGGTTCAGATTAGTTTATTGATTACTAATATATATATATTTATATTTAACTCCCCTAGTTAAGAAACAATAATATGTTCACTGATGACATCCAAAAAAAAAAACTGAACCTAATCATTTGATGTTTTTATTAATTTTAATATATGTATTGTATTGTAAAACATACTTATTTTGCTTCTCATTCAATTCTTCAAACCCCAATCTCATTTTGTCATTAATGAGACTTTCATTCTCGCAAAGTACTTTTTAATTTCACTAGTTAAAATTTCTGGATCTCGATATTTTCACGCAAATCAACAATTGGACAATATGATTTGAAAAAATAATAAAAATAAAAATCTGTAGCCGTCGGTGGCCGTATTTAGTTATAACAGGATCACCTTCTCATTTTTTTAATTTATTTTTTGGTAAAATGCACACCATAGTTAGCTGCACACCTTAGAATTTTTCAATATTTTAATATGATGATAAGGAACAGTAAAGAAAAATGGCATTGACCATGGCAATGAAGTCATTGTTTCTACACTTGATAATTGGTTGCATTGCATGTAAGTCCACCAACACCAACCACTCCTTCAAGTTGTTGTTTAAAATCCAATTTTAACAGCTGTTTGATTTTGTCTTGGATTTGAATATATGTGGCTTGCTACTAATAATATTGATATCAAAGTTGAATATGGTTTATTATTATTGTGATCTACAAAGCACTTTCCTATAATAGCTTTTTAATCATGGTGGACTGCAATTACACTCATTAATTACCTACTAGTTAAAATTTCAAGCTACATATGATTGGTTAGAAATCATCACTTCAATTTAGTGGTATTTTGGGGAGTTGGTAAAAATTGATTTTTTGACTTTCTGACTTTTTTGGTGGCTTTTTTGGCAAAAAGGTGGGTTATTTTAGGTAAAAAAAAACTGACTTTTTTAACTAAAAAAGTCAAAAAACTAACTTTTTACCATTGTTCCCAAAAGACTTTAGTCATCAAACACTCTTACATTGTTAATACCACTGTTGCGAGTATACATTAAGAACTAATGGTCATATTAGTTTGGTCTTACCAACATAAACACCAATATAATACAAAAATTATAATTTTGTGTCATATATATCATTGTGTCAGATTTTATCCTGACAAATTATGATCAGTTCAAATTGAAAAGTGGGCATGGAGTCCCACCTTTATACAAACATTATTGAGGAGATGGCTATAATAAATTGAGACTTAAAATCCCACTTTTATTTATGTAATCAATAATTAATTTAGATTAAAATTGACTTGTTAGTCCGGATTCTCATTTCAGTGCTCGACAAATCCTTATTATTAATAGACAATTTCATGAGAAGATCACACTTTAGATGACATGCAAGTTTGACGTCTTCAACTCATTTTTTAGACAATGTATGAATCAGCAACTAATAAACTAAATGCAATTTATATTTTCTTAATTAATTTGTGAAGAAGAAAAAGGTGTAATTAGCTAAGAAGGATTCAAAGGTACGGTGTATATTATTCTTATTTTATTAAAAAAAAAATATGTATATAATTCAAACCGCGTCACGCATCTTAAGATAATTAAAAAATATGTATATAAGTTGTTAAGAACGATTCAAATGTTATAAGCTCTTAAAAAAATTATGGGAATAAGAGTGATTAAAACTAATAAAATAAGAAACAAAAGTACTCAAAATATGAATCTAATTTGGAGGCTTCTCCCAAACTACGCCCTTATACTAATTTATTTTCCAAACTAAGCCCCTATATAGGGATGGCAATTTGAACCCGGCCCGATGGGGACCTGACCCCCCGACCCCAAATTGAGCAGATTTTTCCCGAAAAATATCCCCGACGAGACGGGGATAGTATTCAAAAATCAATTCCCGAATAGTTTCGGACCGGGGAAGGGGATAAGTGTCCCAGCCCCGTACCCGGCCCGACCCCGTCCCCGTTTCCCGGCCCGGTTTTTTTCCGATGTGAAATTACGATTTTACCCCTATATATATATAGAAACCAAACCCTTGAATCTCACTTTCACTTCTCTCTCTCTCTCTCTCTCTCTCTATCTCTCTCTCTCACAGAGATGCGTCTCTCATCTCTCTCTACCTCATTCACTCACTAACTTCTCTCTCTCTCTCAGATCTACCACCACCGCGTCTTTCAGCCAGATCTACCACTACCGCCGTCCAGCTGGCACTGCCGCTTCACCTCCGTCGTCGACTCTCCACTTTCGTCCACCTCGTCACTCTCGCACCTCTTATCCACCTCTCTTCTCCGTCGTCCACCGCGCCAATCTTCTCCAGATCTAAGCCGCGACGGAGAAGAAGCCTAGAGATAGATCTTCTCCTCTTTATTGATGTACATATCTAGATCTTCACTATATATATATATACATTGCCTCTCACATGTTCTGATCCGAGGTAACATATATATACATTTTGTTGTTGTTGATGTTAATGATGATGATAAGTTGTTGTTAATGTTGATGATGATGAGCTGCAACAGCTGCTGTTCTGTTTTTTTTTTTTTTTTTTTTTTTTGGTCGGGGAATATTCGGGGTCGGGGAAACCCGGGGGTGGGGACGGTGATAGGCTCCTCGTCGGGAATCGGGGCCGGGGGAATTTTCATCATCAGGGATCGAGAACGGGGAGTGCAATCCCCGGCCCCGCCCCGCCCCGTTGCCATTCCTACCCCTATACTAATTTATTTTCCAAACTAAGCATAGTTTGGCCAAATTTCCTAAACTAAGTTGAAGCGTGTTTGCAAAACACGCTTTCAGCATTTTTGTGGTCTAGGCAGACAAAATAAATAAAATCATGAAATCATGTTTACAAAACACACTTTTAATTAAAGTCGTGCGGTTACAAATCACGCGTTTACTAATTATCCTATCAATTAATAAAACGCAATTGAAAAACGTGCAACATGAAAACGTGTTTTGAAAACACGCTTTCAATAAAAAATAATAATAATAATTATATAAAATGATCACTTTTTTACTTTAATTTTAAAAATCTTTTATTTATTTATTTTAAGGTTTAGGATTTAGGATTTAATTCTTTTTTTTTTTAATTTTAGGGTTTAGGGATAATTTTTTTTTTATTTTAGGGTTTAATTCTTAAAATTTATTTTCTTTTATTTTAGGGTTTAGGATTTAAGGTTTAGGGCAAAGTGTAATTTATGATGCCAAAAAACATAGTAAGAACTTAAAAAATAAAAAATAAAAAGAAGATAAAACTGTGTCATTTTAAGCACAATAAAAAACACAATAAGGGGTCATAGCAATGACTCCGTGGCCAAAAAAAAATGTAAAGCTTAGCGTCAGACATCACACACACACATACTCTTTTCTCTCTCTCTCTCTCTCTCTTAGCGTCAGACATCACACACACACACGTACTCTTTTCTCTCTCTCTCTCTCTCTCTCTCTCTCTTTTTGACACACTTACAACCACATCACTCCACTCTCTCTCTTTCACACACATCCACACACACTTATAATAAATAAATAAAAATAAAAATAATTAATTATATTCATTATATTTATTTGAATAAAACATATATAATTTTTAATATATATAAATTTTATTTTTATAAAATTAATACCAATAAAAACATATCAATCATATTTTTAAAATGAGACCAATATTAAATATATATAATAATAAATAATAATTACTCTGTTTGGTTTGGTTATATTTTTTAAATATGTTTTTTTTTTTTAATTATTAATCTCATTTTAAGGATAATCAAACCAAATAGAGTGATTGTTATTTTTTATAGACCAATATCAAATATATGTAACAATTATTTATAATAATACATAATAATCAAATCGAACAGAGTGATTTGATTATAGTGGCCCACGCTTTTCACATGAACTGGCCTAGCGAATTTCCATGACTATGCCATTTTCAAAACTTTTTCCCCACTCTAGAGTGGGTGTTTATCTTCATTCCCATTCTTGGGTGAAACGGCTTTTCTAGTGCCCTTTTTATTGAATAAAAAAAGATTAATTTTTTTTTTTTTGTGCATAAAACCGGCTTTTGAAAAGCCGTTTTTACTTAATTTGTAATTATTTCTCATTAATTTAAAACGGTTTTGCTAAACCCGTTTTATGCCAAATATTTTTTGTTTTTAAATTCTTAATTTTGAAGATAAATATTTATACTAAAAATATATTTCAAACATAAAACAGTTATAGGAAAACTGTTTTACAATACGACTTTAGCAAAGCCGTTTTTAAAAAAATGTTTGTTTTTTTGGTTTGTCAGTGTTGGTTTTGGTTGAATACACGTTTTTGCCCTGCTCCCCAGTCCAACACACATAGACGAAGCCGAAGAGAGAGGAAAAGAGACAAAGAGAGTGCACAGCAGAGGAGGGTAATCACTTTTTTGGTTATCACTGTTGAACAGATGAATGAGTTCAGAGATCTTGTTTGTTCTCTTAAATATTTGTTGTCAAGAAATATTTAAATAAAACTTCACATAGCATATACAAAGTATCTAATTTGCTAATTACTACTACGAACAAGGAAACAAAATAAAGGTATGGCTATAACACTTATAACACTAGAATGACGTAGTTAGTTGAAACATAAGTATCCCACAAAAATAATTTGTGGAAACATTTAACATAACACAGTACATAAAATAAAGTTACGAGTATAATACTTAACAGTTACATAGATGACATTCTTAGACAAACCTTTCACAAACTCATTGTCGGAAGAGTTATTTTAACACACACAGTACATAATTATGGATAACAACATATAATTTAGTAGAGGAATACAAATCGACAATCTCAGAGTCCAAACAATCTGAGAGCTCAGGGTTAGAGAGAAGTGCAGGATCCTCCTTGATAGCCTTGATAGCCTCAGCATTTGGTGTTGTTCCTTTTTTCTTGGCATTTGACTTAAGTATAGATAGTTTCATATCGTGGGCTAATCTACGGCGCATTTGAAAAATCTCATTTTGAAGTCTTTCACATAGTCGATCAACATTATCTGGATCTTTCTTTTGGATCTCAACTGAACGTGCTTTCGGCACCTTTAGTCGATTTTCTCGACATAATCTTTCCATTTGCACTCGCTCTATAAATAGTGCGGGCCACTTTCAGAAGTGTAGCGTCTGCTAAACCATATCCTATTTGATTATCAGATGGATCCTTCACGAAATCGCATGGATCTCAATCGTACTTGGGCATAACAAAATGTCACTTCCCAAACCTATCATGATAAGCACAAGAGGCATCTAACAAAGCAAATGATGTTTCATCTTTAGCATCGCCACTTTCCCTTCCTGTTTCTCTTCCTCGGCATGAACTCTCACCTCTTTCGAAGTTCCTATCCCCTGCGAGTCCCCTTCCCGTTCCTCTTCCTCATCATGAACTCTCACCTCTACGATTCCTACCCCCTGCCATGAATCTATACTCTATTTGATGTTTTTCTCAATGAACGATAGTTTCCTAGGACGAACTTAGTGGAAAGGTTGTGTGTTTACCATCACTCCTTCAGTCCTTTATATAGTTGTTTGTCAACACTATTTCCATGTAGTCATATTAATGTGACTTAGATGAGTTCTGAAATATGAGGAAAAAAACAAAGCATCTAAGTCACGCTGCACAAAGTCACATGCCATTAAAAGCCCACATATACCAACACATCTTTATGAGTTGTCATTTTAAGGAATAAACAATCAATGCTAAACACGCTCCACACAATCAGTACTTCAATCATCACTCGAAGTGACTATTTACTTTTTTCAAAAAAGACCAATCATCCGTACGTTGTTTACTGTGGCCAAGTGAACTTGGCCATTTCATTGAGTCATTTAATTTATTACGTCTGTTAAAGTCACTACATCATTGAGAACTGTTGGACGTATCACTGTGACGACTTTGATGAGACTACTCACTGTATGAAAAAAGCAAGAAGTCGTACCATAGCTAATGTGCCCATGTGAACTTCAGCAATTCATAACAGGATGAAGGTATGTCAGAATAAAACAACGAAGCAATTAGACCTTATGTGTTTAAAAAGCCACCCTATGCAGCTTCAAATAGATTGATAAATCTTGAAGAGAAAATATTATAGAGTTGGAATGTATTGAAGATTAATTTGTAGTAGAGTACTTATAGATGGGTTTTTAGGATGTATAGAACTTGAAAGTGTTACAGATAAAAGCTAGCCTAGTATCCAGACAAGAACAACACCGATAGTTAACTAAAAATTTGAGAGAAATCATTAAAAATTAGTTCAAAGAGATTTTAAGAGTAGTTAATACAGCAACAATTCGAGAAAATCAAGGAAGTGCAACAAGTTAAAAGATATCTGCCGAACCGAAGAATCCAAACCCCATCATGTACATCTAAATAAGCTCACAATACTTATAAAAGATAGAGAAATTAAATTGAAATTAAATTTATGAAATTGGAAAATTAAAAATAAATTGAATTATATTTGTAAGCAAAAAAGTGAAATTATATTTCTAAGTGTATTTGAACTTTGCTTAAAACCTTCAGATATGCACTAAGTAGTCAATAAAAGTCAAAGTGACAACTCCTATAAAGTTGATGCATAGTTGTTCAGGTCATAAAGGTTGGCGTGACAACTCTTTTACAATAATTTGAAACATACAGCTACCATGTGAACTTTCTAAAGTATCAATACTTCATTGTCGGCATGTGAGTTTAGAGTTTATAAGACATGAACACTTGCGTCCATCTCCATTTTGAATCTGTGCATGTTACAACAACTGTGTATATGTGGTATAAATATCGCATCATACCATAACAAAAGTTTTATAGATATATCGAGCGCTATCATCATGAGATATACGATGGTTGATCTATATTCAGTAATGGGTTGCCATTGGGTTGTAGATGGAGATGAATTTCAATACCCATTAAATCCAAATTTATGTTACTCATATGCCGCTATCAATACCATGAGAGCTGAGTGGGAATTTCGCATAACTCGAGCAAGCGTTCTCGTTGAGCTATGCCGTGAAGTTAATATTAAATTTCCTCGAGGGTTAGCCATGCGTATGCCAATTGACACTCCACAGTTGTTGCAAAGGGCATTACATCGTATCCGTAACGAAGTTAATCGTATGACCCAACGTTTGCAAAGGTTCGAACTAATAAAGACCGCAAATGAGCGTACTAAAGATGGGTTAATGGATGATGCGCACCAGTACTTCACCTGAAGCATGGATGCTATGTATGAATCTGACATTGAGATGTCAGATGATGATAATAATGAATGAAATTGTTTGGATGAATGACCAAACCATTTCTCTTGTAATGGCTTTCTAATGCTTATCCACGACTTATCAATGAAGGGAGAAATTTCAATAGTTTTTGAATAGTTCTTGTAATTTTACAAATAACAATTACCTTTGCTTTCTCTCCGTTATTGTTATTTTGAAGAACGCTAATTAAACTACGCTTTCATGATTTTATGCATTATTGAAGTGGAATATAATAATGATACTGAATGAACTTGGTTGCATGTATAACCAAACGTTTTCATTCATTGTAATGGCTTTGCAATGCTTATATATGAGTTATCAATAGGAAAAGAAATTCATAACGAATCTTGACATGTGTACTTATAAATGTAGTGATTTCATAAACTTTAGCTTCATATGACAAATAGGTGAAATACATCCGTAACCTAGATCAACAACAACATTGTCTTACACCCCAATAACAAAGATACGACACAACATACAAACATATATGAAAGATAAAGGTGTTTGATTTCTTATTCCTCATCTGACATGTAGTAGTCAAAGAGATATTTTTCATTGTTTAAGACATTATTTTGCTCAATCACTATCAATTTTCTGTTGCTTGCTTCTGCCATTTTGGTGGCTAGCTAAAGCATGAAATGTCGACATCTCCGCATCAACATTCTATTGTTCTCCTTTTTAATTCTGCTAACTGTTTTTTCATAGTCACCCACATTTCGTCTAGCCATGGTCAATGAACGGTGATGAAGTACCGGTGCCCAAAGTTACATAGATCATTAAACAATCATTCTTGCTTCGTTACCCTAAACGCCCATTCTGCTCGAATACCAGCCTAATAATCCTCCGGGCTCGAGTACTTTTTGCTCTTATAGTCATAAGTAAATGGAGGTAGTAGCCACACTTTTGGATTTCTTTGACGGTGTGAACTTCCTGCACCTCTTGAAGACATTGTTCATAAATAATAATAAAAAAGAATAATAATTGTAGATATATTACTATTGTTATGACTTGAACAAACATCATACTTGGGGTAGCGCTCTTTATAGACATGTAAAAAAGATGACATAGTTACGATAATTGAAATGTAGGGGCATTGTGGAAGAAGTGATACCCGTGATATTATTTTATCTTATTCATTTCATGCAACTTTGAATAATATGTTGTCCATGATTTTGTGTAGTTTATATACCCGTGATATAGTAACTTTGGCAGACTTAATAAAGAATCGAATTCATTAGAGTTGCCTTTCGGACACCCCTCATCCCACTATGAGAAGCTCAAGTAACATGGCTTGTTTTGGTGTCATAGTGAGTAGTCGCATCAGACATGCACCTGCAGACCAAAATTACAATTTCATAAAGTTAGAAACGAAAGCACAAAATGAATAGACGTGGTTGTCAAATAAAATAATGATTACTGGTCGTCTTTTTCAAAATGCAATTTCTTCATATTCGAGCAGTGAGTTGTCAAATTAATCAGTAATGCAATGACTGTGTGAAATAAATTTATCCCGTTATGAAAGCGTCAAGTTCACATGGCCACAGTAAATTTTTTTCTGATGCTTGCTTTTTTAATACACTAAGTAGTCACTTCAAACTGACGATTTTAGTACAAATTGGTGTTTTCAAAAAATTATAAATTAAATCATAAAATGAAATAGAGGCTTTAATTTTCTTTGTTTTAAAGCAATACTATTCATAAACAACTATAAAACAGAGTGCGGGTAAATACATAGCCTTACAACTCACTTCGACTTACAAAACTATCGTTGATTTTTTCATCAAAACAATGTTCAAAACAAAACAATACAAAAATAGTTGCCTTTATGACGCCTGTCATCCCACTACAAAACAAATTAATAAAATGGCCACCTGATATCTAAAGAAGATTGACACTGCAACCTATATTTTATCTTATTTTCACTTTACGAAACTTCACAGTCATCCCCTTTTCTCCTCTTTGCATTTTCTTTTTCTTTTTTTATTGGGTAAATTACATTTACCTCCCTTGAGGTTTTTGACAAATACAGAAATCTCTCCTGTAATTTTAATAATTACAGAAATCTCCCCTTCTTTAACTAACAATATCAAGATTCTCTCATTTTTTTACTGTTGTTCACCCAACTAACTGAAGTTGCTGATGTCATCAAAAATAAATACTGAAATGTCCATAATACCCTCAAGTGCTTGAAATGCCTGTAGACCGCCCGAAACTCTCTCCGCGAGCCCCCCTTTCGGAGAGGACGCAAATTGGGTTCTTAGCTACTACAGTTCGGACTCCTGTCATGGTTCTGAATCTAATCTCATAAAGTGCAATGTAAGACTGATAAATCACCAAAGAGTCCAAATCCGGCAAATTGTTTTGGAAAATCAATTTTAATCAAAAAAACGCCAAACATGGACTGCTTTGCCAGATTTCAGAGTCACCACCTAAATATTTTGTTTTGGGAAATTTAGGAAACCCTGACTCATGCTTAAGGCTACGTATCCGTCATCACCAAAGTTGTCTCGACTCGGGAACTTGGGTACGAGAGGGGAAAGTCCTGAAATGAGCACCCCCGCTCGCCCGATCAAAAGATCGGCCTCTACTAACATGATATGTTGTTTTGAAAACACATGTATTCTTGTTCCGGTTTATTAGCTAACCTTATTATGTGATGTGCACAGCATACAAGTATAGACTCGATCACGAGAATTGGAACAAAACAACTCATGTTTGTTTTTTAAAATGGTTTGAAAGTGCTACTCGCAAGTAAGCTAAAGCGCAGATTTGCCACCCTCAAGTGGGCTTAAAACAACATGATTTTGCCACTCCGCGAAGTGGGCTTAAAAACTCACAATCATCGAGTTGTTCCAATTCAGGCAATCAAGCCTTCATCCACAGGCATTCATGTAGTTAAACACTTAAGCAAATAGCCTCATGACAACCATGCTATCATGGCAACACTCACACTCATGTAAGTATGCTAAAGCGTAAACACTTACAGTATACTCAAAGCCAAAACAGAAGCTAGTTAGAAATCAATGCATGATCCTAGCTATGTTAGATGCCTAATGCAACACATGCAAAATGCAACTAAGTAGGCTCAGCTATCTAAGAGGGCATATGAATGCAACACTTGATAACATGCTTTGAAACACATATTCAAGTAAATGTATTGAAATACAATGCGGTTTGAATGATGTGCCGAGCCCGGTGCATGCAAGACAAATGTATGATGCACGCATGCAAGCATAAGGTATGCTAATCGAAATATGCCCTAAACTAACCATCAAAAGCTGATAAGTAAAAGGGAGAAAGAAGTGGGGGTTGGAAGACATGCACACACACACGCACCCTTATTACAACATTTGCCCTCTCGACGGAGGGTTTGAATAGAAGCTAAGCTAATCTAGGCTAAGCTAATTAAGCTACTTATTACAAACCAAACTAATTAACTAACTATTCTAACTAATTAATTACAACACAATAATTAATTAACAAATTAACTAATCATGACAACTAACTAAGCATGGAAGGTATGTAAACTAGGCTACCTCAGCTCTGCCTTGAACAATGAAGGATGCATGCTCTCGGTTGCCGCCTCGAAATGCCTTCTGGTTTACTCTCTTGAGGCTCTGTCTGCAAGGTGTCTTTAAGAACTTGCTGCTGAAACTTACCAAACCAACTCTAAGGAATCTACCAGTGGCCTGCCGGCCATGAGGAGTTGTTGTCGGCCATCTGCCAGCCAAGAGTGGGCACTGCGGGCCAATGATAAAGCAATGCCGGGCATCTCTGAGGCACTGCCGGCCATTGATGTGCTGTGACACCAAACTGCAACAGAGCACAAAACAGAGAAAATTGAGGGTCTCCTTAGGGCATGTGTGTACTATGCCACCCCATATCACTTCAAAACATCAAGGGAGAGGCATCATTAGATCTAAGACCATCAATCAAGCATGCAATGCATGATGGCCAAAGATCCAATCTTGTACACATTCAATAAATGCAATGCAAACAAGACTCTAAGACCACTACCTCATTATGGATGATCAAAGGCAACGGAGACAAAGGGGATTGGCTCACTTGCATCACTTTGAGTATGAAGTGGACCAATCCACCTTGTGCTCAATATAACGTCCGATTGAACACAATGCAATGCAAATGCCACAAGCTTATCTTGACATGTTTTACTTGATTCAACTCTTGTTTACACATTTTCATTACCAAGCCATTCTTTAGTTGGTTTGACCAATGTGAAAGTCCTCTAATGAGAGAGGGGTCAACCAACGAATGGTTTAAGGCATAAGGGAGTTCATGCCTTTGGCTAGTAGAAACCCTCAAAAGAGAGTTAAAGCCATTGAGCATAAACTCTACCTCAAGCTTAAACACATGCATAAGGTTAACCAATCTTCAAAGCAAATTAAAAGTGAAGAACAAAGATAGGTTGCAGAATTTTCAGTGCTGAAATGGCATGAAAATGAATGCTAAAACATGCAAGCAACACATGCACAACATGCTAGGGGCCAAAGCATTGAAACTAGTGAAAAGCATTATGCTAGAGGCATGCAATACAATGCTCAAACACCCAAACCAGCTCTAAACAGACCTCATGCATGCCAAAACAGTGGCCAAAATGAGCTGAAATGATAGCATGAAAAGCAAAAAAAAGCATGCTCAAATGATGGCTCGCAAGCAAGGCACAAGGCTCAACTCTCAAGAGCACTTAAAGAGTGATTCAAGTGGAAACATGGCAAAGATATAAGCTCTAAAATTACATACCAAATGATGCCATATCACACAAACATCACAAATAAGGCATGCTAGGGGTCTCAAAACACAAGACTAGTGAAGCCAACTATGCCATAGCTATACAAAGCAAGCCCCAAGAGGCCAAGACTACTCAAAATAGTCCTAAAGCATGCTAAATCAGAGCCAAAAACATGCTAGAGTGGAGCATACATGTAATGCCCCGAAATAATTCGAAATGAACTACCCACATAACTGTTACATCAACTCACTTCCAAAATAGGATATTAACCATAACCCTTTACATAAGATCAATTGTTTTACAAAAATAATCTCACGTGCAGCTATACATTCATTGATAAACTAGTACATGAGTCTATAGCATGTAAATCATCAAATCAAAATGAATAAGGCCCTCAAGGGCTTACAAGTCCCAAGACAATCGCCCGGTTACACAAAATGGTCTCTCGAACCCATACACATTAGCCCTTGGCTTTACAAAAATTTACAAAAAATATAAGAGCAAAATACTCTTCACAATCACGTCTACGCCATCAACTCGGCGGGATCACCACCTTTCTTACCTGCACCAAATCCCATATGGGTGAGCATAAAACCCAGTAGAGATTCCTCACAAAGTATATACAGTTATGCCAATCCCATCAATGTTAAAAATGCATACGCAATGCCATGTAAGTGCCAATACTGAAGGAAAACTTTATTTTGATGCACTATTTCAAAATCCTCATGTTTTCAATAATATTCAATGCACAATTTTAAGTTCACCATGTTCTCAATAATATTTAGCAATCTCATCAATTTCAAACTTCCAATATTTAAATCAATAGGGGCGGTAAATATGACACTGGTAATCCCTAGGCTGGTGTCTGCAAGTAGACTCTACGAGTACTACCAAACTATCATTTTTACCAGAATTAACCGGAAGGCTCGACACCTATCCGCGCGGCTTTTGGGTCTTTCACCCTGGACACTCAGGCCAACTTATCAAATTCATCTACACCCCCTATCCGGACTTACCAACGTATTTACCCCATACACATTTCCATTAGTTCTCATTACAATGATCTTTCTCAAAATGAATGTTTTTCCAACTCATGTCATGATATGCAATAATGACTTTAAAACAATTGAGAATATGATACAACAACTACTAACTCATAGCATTCTTTTATATTCAACAAAAAGAAACATGTCTACAACCATATTCAACATCACATTTTCATTTCCTCCTTACCATGTTCTTTCACAAGATACCCATGCGTCTCCAACGCATAATTACACTTTCTCATTTCACACAATAGCCATGTGTCTTCGACACACCACAACAATTCCTCAACATTAATTCATCATAACCAAACTTTCAATATGGCTAACATGCCATCATTCATTTCACTTTCCTATTACACTACGATTAAGCATTTTTACATCACTTATGGCACTCAACAACTTGTCATCTTACCACTTTACATAAACATACAATTATCAATGGATTTTAAAAGATGACTTAGTCTCCAACACATATATATATATATCATGACTTTGCTATCTTGTTAAACATTTGGTGAGACTTAGTCTCATACATGCTCTTGATACAAGAAAATATATAATTTCAAATGCACATTCATTATTTTTCAAAAGCCCCAATTTCTAGGATTTTCATAGGAAATAAACTTTCATCATTTTTAAAAAAGCTCCATCTAGTAATTTTCTTTGAGTTTAGTAGAGGGAAACCCTCAAGAAATGGTAGAAGATTTAGATATAAACCCCCATTCAAAACTCTCTCTACATTTTGAATCAAAACCAACAAAATCAACACAAAACATCCAGAACATTTTTAAATCAACAACAATGAAGCAAAACATGTATATATAACTCAAGAAATCCCTACCTCAAAGCCTTGATAAAGAAGAGATGAAACCCTAGCCTCAAAGATGAGAGAAATTTTCGGATCTCCACCACCCAAGTGAGGCCCTAGCTTTGGATCTTCAAAAATTAGAGAGATGATGATGATCTTGCTCCAAGCATCTCAAGAATCAAAGAGTTTTGGGTGATTGAGGTGTTTTCTAGAGAGAAGGGAGAGAAATATAGGGTTTAGAGTGAGAGAGATATGTGTATAATGGGTGATAGATTCGGATCAAAACGTTATAAAAAAAAAAAAACAGAGTCGGGCTACCCAGTTGGCCGCTCGTGCGGCCTTCCCCACCACTCATGCGGCCCACTCACCCACTCGTGCGCCCTTAAACAGTATACAAATTCTGGGTCTAAGCCTCCACAGCTCGAGCGGCCCAGCCCCGCACGTGCGGCCCAAGCCCAGCCACCCAAATATTCAGCTTCGCTCCCGGTATTCCGGACTCACCCACGCATCCTCCAGAATAAACAAAATTCAATACCGAACAGAAAAACACTAGAACTCCAATCTAGGGAACCATCCCGGACATTTCAAATCCAACGAAGGCAAATAGAGAACGAAGCGGAGAAAGAAAGAAAAAGAAAGGAAAGGAACCCATCCGTCACAATACACATGCTAGATTAATAGGCTAAACCATCAAGTACACTAGGCTAGTGAGCATGGTTGCACTACAAGTACCAAAATCAAGCCACAAGTGACCCAACCAGCTAAAAATAGAGTTAAAGAAGGTCAAAATATAACCTAAAACATGCTTGAACTAAGCTTCAAAAAGGTATAAATACATGCTCATTTGGTAGGTCATTAACATATGCAAACAAGACAATAGGAGAGGGGACCACCCCCCCTATTTGGGACCTCAAGACAAGTTTTTCATCACTGAAATTCCTCTGGAATTCAGTGGTTAAAAGGCCAAAACAAGATGATCTCAAAGGCTTTAAAAGATAGCTCAAAACAAAGCAAAACAAGCCACAAAAGGGGGTAGACCACCCCTAACTCAAACAAGACCTCAAACAACCATTTTAAACACTTAAAAATAGAAGTTTTTGTAGTTGACAACTAGGCCAAAATCAGCATGCAAAGGTTTCCGAGATTGTGTACAAAAATAAGCTTAAAAGAGGGAGATGCTCACCCTTGAAGCACAGCACAAGAACAGCCACATTTCTTGAGCCAAAACCAATCTTTAGCAGCCCAAAATGGGTTCCAAGGGACCTCAGCCCAAACATAAACCACTCTTCTTTAGGGTTGATAGGTTAAAGATGGTTGTATGCAAGCCTTCGAGCTCAAATGCTCAAGAGAGAGAGAAAACTAGAGAGGTTTTAGAGAGAGAGGCTCCCAAACCTTTTCACTCCCAAAATGTTTTAACCCTTGAATATATGAGATATGTCTTCAATATATAGCAATATACAAGCTTTTGGTCGAAAATATCTCAAGAAAGACAACTGTGCTAGCTGGAACAAAAATATCTGCAAAAAACTACTTTCTGCCATCAATGGCTAGCACTTGATCACTGTTGGCTAGCACTTTATCATTGTTGGCCGGCATGAGGTCACTTCTGGATGGCCAGGGGCCGGCATTGGCCATTCATGGCTGGCACATGGCCAAAAAATCCCATTCATGGTCATAAACTTCCACCTCTGGTTAGATAGAAAAATCTGCTTTTTGGGCCCGACTTCAACCGGACATATCTCCTTCATCTGGACTCATTTGTAGATCATTCTTGAGCCTAAATTGTAGCCCTGGAAGTATTATTTCCAATGGTGAAAACCTCACCTCAAAATTCCAACTTTGTAAAAAGTTATGCTCCTTTGAGTGAAGACTGCTCAGTTTTGATCCTACCTGGATTCATGCCAAACTTCTTCTCCAACTTGGTTTCTTCTCTCCTCTCCTCTTTTCTTCAAATCCAAACCCCTAAACAAGGTTTTTTGAAAGATTTTTCAAAAGATTTCATCTCTCTTTCATTCATTTCCACTTTGTCCTTACTCGGTTTACCGAAAAGCGTGACATTTAACAAAATGCGAGCGTCGGAACATCGTAGGAACTTTTTCAAAAGCTATTTTGAAAAAGAGGGTTTTAAGGTCTCAAAATCATTCAGTCAAAATAGTTTTGATCGAAAAAGGGGTGTGAGGTTGGGATTTGTCTCTCTCCTTGCCGAAGAAATCGAACCTTTGCCCTGCACATCTTCCATCACCAAGTAAACCATCAGTAACGTTTAAGTCTTAAGGGTGGTCAAAAATGGGGTGTCTACAATGCCCATAAGCTAAGTTACATGAGACAAAACCCAATTTATTTTCTCTCACACACAACACTGTGAAACACACCCACAATCAAGTAAGATGTAGACCATGTACCTCAGTCAAAAACTTATGTTGCTTGGGGTTCTTCCAATATTAAGGGGAGTAAAGTTGAAAAAGAATCTCAAACTGGCATGAGAATAAGTCACCCACTAATATCTGGAGTTCTAATAAAAATAGTGAGTCCAATGGTGGCAATGAGTGAGCTGTTGACAAAAATTAGATTTTGGCGAACGACACAACGTACACTCAAGCGGACCTGTTTGTATATCAGTCCGAAAAACAGCTTTTGGATCACTTTTTTGGGCCAATCTATCTCTCTCTCTCTCTCTCTCTCTCTCTCTCTCTCTCTCTATCTTTTTAAAGCTTATGCATGATTATACTAGATTCATCTTATTAAATAAGATACATGTACATCAATTAGAAGGTGACTAATTATTGATGAATGCACCTATATATACAATGTATAGAAGACTAATGCTAATACATTGAATGTGATGGATTCATTATGAATGAATGTTAGAGATGCATTATGTATCTATTATGAATATGTAAGATACATTAATCTATGTATCATGAATGTATGAGATATACTAATCTATTTAATGGAGTTCATTGAATGAATAACTTGAGAGCTTCTCACTCTAGACTACAACTTCTCTATAAAATCCATCTAGCTCTAGTGTGTTTCTAGCCTAGTTCCTTTGTAAGAAAGGTGGAATTTGGCGTGGCCTTCATTTTGATCCGAGAAAGGTTGGGTTTGGAGCACTTTTGAGTTTCTCTCTTCTTCTCCTTGGGTTCTCCATTTGAGGAAGGGATTTCCTTGCTCTTTTTCAATGCCTCGTTCATAGATAGACATGTGGTAGTTTTGTATTGCATAAAAATCATATCCATGTGGGATTTCTTTGAAAATCATGAAGGGGAAACCTAGGATTGGTTGTTTAAATATGAGTTTGTTAACATTGGTTGTTGTGTGGGCTAATTGAGAAGTAATCTAGCATGATTATTGTTGAAAGAAGAGAAAATCCTAAATTATATTTTGATTTGATAAATTAAAATGAAACATGGTTGGACAATGTTTGTAAATTATTATTATTAAAGTGGGTTGTATAAAAGTGTTAATGGCTTATGGATTAACTATGTCATTGGGGTTATTTTGAAATGAGTGTATTGGAATGAGATGAGTCATGGATTTATTATCCATGGAATTGGTTTTGTAAAATGAAAAGAATGGATTTGGTTTTGTGAAATGGGAAAAGTGTTTTTGGAATAAGTGGTGGAACACGTTGACTTGGAAAATTATGAAAGTTGATCTTGAAAATGGAAGATGAAATGTTAACTCTATGTGAGTCTTGGAAAATAAATATGAGTATTGAACTATTGTATCATGAGTGTTGAATACATACATTTGGGGGTTTTATCTCTAACTATCGTACCAGTGTCGTTGTTGGGTTTAAGATCGCTTGAGAGTTGAGTCTCTTTTAATAGGTGTACTAAATACATGCATCTAGAGGTTTTGTCCTTGGTCATCAGTGGAGGATGACATTGTTGTGTATGTATTACACTTATTAGTTGTGCTTTGTTATATTGAGATGGTTGGTGTTATATACCGCGCTTAGAATGAGGGGTACCAGTGCCTTCCAGCTAGCGCCTGGAGAACTTGGACTAGGTACTATTACCTTCCAGCTTGTGTCTGGAGACTGTGGACGAGGTACCATTACCTTCCAGCTTGTGTCTGGAGACTGCGGACAAGGTACCATTACCTTCTAGCTTGTGTCTGGAGAATATGGCTAGTCATTTGATCGTAAGGTGTATCCTTAACTTACCGTGCTTATGGCAGGAAAAGTAGATCTTTTATCATCTTTGTCTCAGTGTATCTGAGTATGTCATGAGTTACGATGGTTATGGTTTTGAAAGGCCAAGTTGCCTTATTTGTTGATTATATACATGTTGATGATATGTTATTTCCCTTTCTACTAAGGCATGCATGTATAGATGTGAATGTGTTGGGAACTGACATAAATAATATTTTGTGTTATTTTGGAAAGTGGGAAGGAATTGAATATTTTTTAATATGTTTTGAAAAAAGGAAATTGGTTGTAAGAACGGAAAATGGGAGAAAGTAATGGGCTTGGTGAAACTGTTTTTTCTAGAATTGTTATTGAAATGAAAGTTTGGGAAAGAGAGGTAATGAAAAGAAAAGAAAGGTGAATTGGTTTCAGTGTTGAATAAAATGGCTAATTTTGAGAAAAGTTCATACATATGTATATTTTGTATAAACTGCCACCTTACTACTCTAGTATGAGATTAAGCATTCATGATCATAGCTATCTGTAAGTTGTTATTGTTGAGGACCATGTTGAGATCCCTACTGGACTATATGTTTATCCCACGTTGTTGAATCTTTTTCAGGTGATAATTAGGATGTGCTACAAGATTTTGGATCTTCATATTTGTTGGCCACGGGGCCACTTTTGTGTTGGTGGAATGCCATTTATGAAAAAGGGTTATACTCTTCTTCTTGACTCTTTAATGGTGTAAGCCCAAGGGCAATTTATTTCGTATGCTCATGTTGTATTTGATTTGCATACGAATGAGAGAATGGTTATTCATTTCTACTAGTCGAACATTTGAGTTTATTTCCACATGTGATCTCTGAACTTGAATTAAAGTAATGAATTTGGTAATGATTTCGAGTAATAAAAAGTGGGGCGTGACATCGAAGGCAAATGGCTGAGGGTCCAGTAGAAAGGGTTGGGGTTCTTCGAGTGAAGAGGGCCACAATAAAGTTGAATTACAATCGCAAACAGGATGGCAAAAAGATTCACCAGGCGATTCTTGGAAGAAGTCGAGTAAAATGATGATGGGAATAAAGGAATGAGGGGTTGGCAAGAAACAGAATTTGGGAGCTAGAGAAACAATCTCATTTGGAAGTGGTTGGTCCAGTTGAAGGGTTAATGCAATTCAAACAGATGAGGTCCCTTCTTCAAGGGCGCAGAAAATAAAACATGTAGCTCAGTCAAGAGCTTTCTATAACTGGGGCTCTTCAAATAGTGATGGTCTGGGTAAAGAATTTCAATCCCTTAACTGAGCCACCATTCAATTCTAGAAAGTCCAATGAAGATGACGACTATGGTAACGAAGATGGGGTTTGGGGGACTAATAAAGTTCAGACAGACGAAATGGGCACAATAAAGCAATAAGAGTCGCCATTCAATTCTTGGAACTCAAGCACTGATGGGAAGGTTCACAACAACACAACATTTGGGGGCTGACAACACGACCTCACTTTTTACGAGTAATTTAGTCATATTGTTTGACCCATTGTGACATTATAATTTGAATATTTGAAGTATTTAGGAAAGTCTCTGAATGAGTAAGAATCAAAAATTGTAAAATTCTATTTTAGAATAAATAAATATAGCACATTTACATCTGTACAAGTTTGATGTACAAAAACTATAAAAAAACTATTTAAAAAAATACTATATACTCTGTATCATACCCTCTAATGCCTTAACTTGCCTCCAGTCCCACAACCCTGACCGTGGACCTCTCTTCTCAGTCTCTTGCTATAGACTCTCTGAATATGTCGCTCCCCCAATCACAAATGCGGATCCTATGGCGTTCCCTCCCCTGTATGTGGCCCTTATGGAGCCTGTGACTGTGACCCTCCCTCTCTTGCTTGTGCTGCCTCTGATCCTCCCTCTAGCATAACATCGGATACTGCTGTGAGCTATGAAACTCCCTCATCTGGTGCAATCAGATCACGATTCGCACTGGACCTCGACCTCCGCACCTCAAGACCTTGGCTGCGACGTCCGCCAGGACCCTAACCTCGGCCTCTCCCTCTCGCTCTGGGGGGCCTCAATATAGACCTCATCTTGAGCTGGAGAGATATCAGTGAGAACTGCATCATGTGTAGTCATAGTCACGGTCAAACTAGTCCTTACAAAAGTAGGTGTATGTAGTGTAGGAATATGTGATGTAGATGTATCAACTCCAACACTACACACACCTGAACTGTGTGGGTAAGGTAACAACCTTATCTATGTATCGGGGAGGCGTCCAGTCAAGGTCATCTACATAAGGTCTGCAAGTATGCTGGGTAGGATGTACATGGAGGGAATTTGGAGATATGTATGAGGTAGCATATGGTGGGGTCACTGATGCCGAAGGACCTGATGTGGCCGGTGCTAAAGTTGAAGGCACTAACGTGGATGTCACTGATGTGTCTGGAGCAGCTGTTGCACTCTGTACATCGTAGTGGCCAAAATGTAGACGATCCCTTCGATGTGAATGCTGGATCGCCTTATATAGCAAGTCTCAGATCTCTCTAATGTCCTGCAAGTCATGTTGTTCATCACGTCTCAATAGGGCGTCCTCTGCCAAGTGATATGACCTCCTAGCTCGAACCACCTGAACAAAAATTCAGACGTATTAGGCTACAGTTGACTGAAAGTAAATCAATTATAATCTTAATAATTATCTGACACATACTATGATACTCACCAATGCCTCAAGAGAAGGCCCAACTCCTTGATATCCGGACTCTGACAAGTGGCTCGGATTACTGACTAGTAGACGTGTATGTCACCAGTACCACAATATGTAAGGGTCGGACGATGGGAGTACCTCATTGCTCCGGTCAGCTTGTACGATCGTATCCTGACGGGTATCCCATTGTTGTATATACCGCATGTAAAATTGACTCCAGTCAGTGCTAGCTCAGCTACGCTTATCAGTCGAATGCAACCGCCAGTCGGTGTCGAACCGGTTCGGCACAAACTAGACCCGACCAAACTGTCCGAGGACACAATTAGGGAGATGCCACTCAACCATGTCAAAATAAATAAGTGGCACTCTCGCCATCCATATCTCCCGAGCTAGTCGGCAGTAGTCTGGTAGCGTACTGAGGACCCCAGCATACAGTTTCCATATAAACTACAACAACGACTAGTGTATTAAAACTCGCTCGTGAACTCAAAACATATACAATTAACAAGACATTCAATGCAATAAATTTCAAACCTCGCCCTCGATCATCCGATCGAACTGGTCTCTATAAACAACGACTGCATGGGTCGATACGACGTCGTGATCGAAGTCAACCCTCCACCGGCTGACTCGAGGTCCGGGTGGCAATTGCTCTCCCTACTCCATGGGAAGCTCCCCAGGCGCAACCACTTGCCACCTAGATGAGGTAATACGAATGAATCTCTCCACACCCAAATCTACAATAGTTTGGACTCAATTACAATATTGATATATGTCATACAACATGAATTGGCATGTACTAAAATTCTTATTAACCTGTAGCAATACAAGTGGTCCTCCGATCTCCTTCACACCCACCTGAGCCGTTCGACACAACATCCTATATAAAGCATGCCAAAGCCGCGCCACCCCAGCTATACTTGCCGATCTTGTCGATGTCTCTCAGTAGTGGTAAGTACATAAGCTTGATCAGGTTCTGTGACTTATCAAGGAGAAGTACCCCCCCAATAAGCCACAGAATATATGCTTGGGCATGTTGCCATACCAACTCATCTGTCGCCTGCTTTAGAAGAGGATCAAAATGCTCGGCTAGCCACCTCACTCTCAGTTTACTTGCCTTTAAATCTGCAGGTGTAGGTGCTACTCCTAATAGCTCACCACATAACGCTATCCACTGCTCCCTCATAAATGCTGGGTCAATACCAGTAACTGTTCGACCGTCTATCCGTAGACCATATAGGATAGATACATCCTACAATGTCACCGTGGCCTCTCCTATCGGAAAATGGAATGTATGCGTCTCCATGCGCCACCTCTCGACCAGAGCAGTGATTAGTGAGTGGTCCAGTCTAATAGGACTGATACGGTACGCACCATAGAATCCTGAGCGTAGTATATACTGAAGAACTCTATGGTCCAACAGATGCTCCCATAGGCCAGAATCTGCCCGGCGGCATGTCAACGCTGCATGTGTCTCCTTCTGCATAAGAAAATGACTAGTTTAAATAATAGTATTATCACATAAGATAGAACAAAATGAAAGGTATTTTAATTATAAGCGTAAAGTCCAACAAACATTGCATACCAAATGCACCCATATACTATCAGCCTGATGTGGATGAATGAGAAGTGGGACCTCCCAGGTAGATATGCCATGAAGCCTGTACAAGTGAAATACTAGATCACAACAATAAAACTCTCATTTAATCATAACAATAAAACTCTAATTATTCCATAAATTACGATTTTTAAAAGGAAAGTATGCTTAGCTATTTTAAAATTTAAATTTGTGTGATACTATATATGAAAGCAATTCACTAAAATCTAATTATTTTTTATTTTAAAAAAGTCTATTGGTCAACTCTAATTTAACTAGAACAATTAAACTCTAATTATTCCATAAATTATGACTTCTAAAAGAAAAATATGCTCAGTTATTTTAAAATTATAAATTTGTGTGCCACTAATATGGAACCAATTCACTAAAATCTAATTATAATCTAATTACATATTTAGTTTAATTTATTTGCTTAGTATATTAGTTGTAAATTTTTTTTTAATATAAAACAATAACAATATATAAAGAATTAAGAATTAAAAATTAAAAATGATCTATTTAGAGTTTAAATTAAGAAAATGGCTTGAGGGTTTGCAAAATGTTCAATTGGTCTAACCTCTAAAACATTAGTAAATACAATTAATTAATAGTTAAAATAACTGAGCATATTTTTCTTTTAGAAGTCATTTGCATTACAAGCTAAAAATTCACATGGGCCGTCCAATTACAATCTCACAATTAAAAAGCGCAACAATTTTACAATTTTACAATTCACGAAACTCATGTAAGTATTACATAGTCGTCATTGACCAAGCCACGCCGGACATGTTCGTTTGTCATGACCTGTCCGCTGGCACTCACTGCAACGAGCGGTCAAACGCCTATCTGATATATTCATCTCATTCGGAATAAGGGACATAGATTTACGATCCCGTTTTACTTCTTACAGATGAAGTACATTAGGCATTACGGTCCATTGCCGATCATCCCAATAATCTTGATGCGGTATTTGATTGAATTTAGTTTCCTAAACCCTCATGTATAAAGGAAGCCTATATACTGGATCAACGTACTCGAATAGATTGTCACCGCATTCAGACATAACGGTGAGCATATGGAAACATGGATAGCGTCTAATCTCGTATTTGTCACAACTGCACGTGGGTTGATTCATGCGCACAATCTGTGTATTGCGACCTCGTCCATGGTGAAAAGATGTTTGCACCTCAAACATGCAGCGGGGCCTATCAGACAATAGTGATAAAAACTAATCAAGTTCATGTTTTTAGGTGTAATTAACTTCACAACATAATAAGCACAATTTAGTTTACATTACAAACTAACCTGTCATACGATATCAACTGGAAAGTATTTCCCCTTGTGATGCCGTCCTCGATAGTTTTTTGCATCTCTCTAGGGTATTAGAACTCATTCCACGCATCTATTTCTGCTTGGGCTCCCATCTCGTCAAAATATTTGACGAGCTGTCGAAATGTAAACTCAACCATAGCTGAGATAGGTAAATTCCTTGCACCTTTCAAGACACTGTTGAAGCACTCTGCATCATTGCTGGTCAATACCCCCAACCGATATCCACCGTCATACGCAAGGGCCCACTCCACAGGATTCATCTTGCGGACCCAATTGATGGCATCTTGGTTAATGGCTTGTATCTGTTCTAAGTAAGCATTACACTTTCGTCGTTGATTAGCACTCCCTGCTTTCCATAGAAGTTGTTTCAGCTTCTTACCTTTAAACTTTGTGTTAAAGTTACTACAAACATGCCGAAGGCAGTGCCGATAATATCCAACAAATTAGAGCGAGGGATTCAGCCAATGCCGCCGCACAGGAGCTAAAATACTCTCAGCTCGATCAGATATCAAAGTCACTCCCTGTCGGTCCATGACAATATGTTCCCTGATATTTGAAATGAAGAACGACTAAGACTCCAAACTCTCATTGTCGACAACAACGAATGCAAGCAGTAATACTTTTCCATTAGCAGTGACAATCATTGCTACAAGAAACACACCAGTGTATTTGCTGTATAAGAATGTACCATCTATGGTTATAACAGGCCTACAATATCTGAATCCATCAATGACGGGTTTGAAAGTCCAGAAAACAAAGTGGAAGACGGGCATAATGGTTGTACTTCTGGTTTATCTATGCTTCTATTGAACGATGGTGCCAGGATTAGATGTCTGTAATGCATGCATGAATTTAGGCAACTGCTTATATGATTCATCCCAATCTCCGAATACCATTCTAATTGCCTTTGCCCTTGCATGCCATGCCTTCTTGTATGGTATACTGTAGTTCATGGTCTTTTTGATCAATAATCTTTGACATTCTTAATTGGTATATGAGGTTCATTCTATATACGACAATCAAATATGAGTTAGATTATTTAGGTGTGAACACTATAAACAAACATATATATATATATATATAAACTTGTCCCAAAAGATGAGATGCAATGTAACTGAAGTCAATATTAGTGTGGTCCCTATTCATTCGTGGGTATAAACAATGGTGAGGACCCCTGTACTGCTTTATTTCAAAAAGACCATGTTTCTTATTAAGAGATGCACGCAACCACCAACAACAATCGTACTTGTAAACAGATACCCAAAGGTCTCTGTTTCTTATTAAGAGGTTACGACCATATACACTCGATTATTTATCGCGTGGTACAATTTCACAGCATGTACAAGTTACTTCTTATCGACGAAAACCATTCTTTTGTCCAACTCTGGATTTTCAGCGTTCCAGATCCAGTTATGGGGAACGACATCACGGCTATTCATGTCAAAATCACCACCCATGTAAATGTTCTCATAGAAAGGGATTTCAGGTCTAGGTGGAATTGGGACATTTTCAGGGTCAATGGGGCCATCGGCATCATTTTCTTCATCATCATCATCTGATCCGGCCAACAAATTTTCTTCATCACACATTTCATTTTCATCATCATCTAGGGCGACATCAGGACCATACATGTCATTGTCAGCAATATTGTCAGTAAACTGCACATAGTTCACCGTTTTTACCATATTCCCAGTAACTTCAATTGGAGTGGTATGATGGCTGCAGGTGGGCACATCTTCTGTGTTATTGTGAAATTCATAATCATATCTACCACGTGAACTTGATTCCATACCATGGCCCTCAAATGTCTGTTGTGTGTTGCCCACTGAATAACATTGATCTGGTGCATACATAGGAGACCGAAATGCGGTCATGTTAATCCCCTGTGTAAGCAATGTAGTGAAAGGACGAGAATCCATATGTGTCATATTCGGGACATTGTGTACAACCTCTTTATCAATGTACACTTCCAAACAATTTGGTGGTTAGAAACTTGCACCGATACTTAGTACGGTGTTCAACGTCTCATCGTTATTGATTGGTAATATCTTGTATTTGCTGATTGCTTGCCATTGGCGATAAAGATATCTCGATATCTACATTTGAAGTTCAATCGGACACTTTCACCGTAACTTGCCACCTTAGACATGAACATCTCCTCCAAATTGTTAAGCGTGGTGCCAAGTTGCACCCCATATATCCTTTTCGACTCAGCATCATATGACACACCTTCATCGAGATCCCGAATTATGTTTCCCCCTCTCCTCCAGTAGAAGATAATTGAAACACTCTCTATATACTTGCTTCAATGAAACAAAAAACATTAAAATATCAACAATATACTTATATTGGATTTTACTTCTAAAAAAGTTATATGAATTTTAACTCATTCAATTACAATTACTTGTGAGTCGAGAATTTTATTTAAGTAATTAGCAATTGTAATCCAACAATCATTATTGATTTTTTAATTAAAATATGAGTTAAAATAATTATTATGTTTTAGATTTTTTAGCTTTTTAAGAAAAAAGCTTGCAACACATAAAGAATGTTAGTTTGTTTTGACATACTTGTCTATGAAACTCTGTGTTCTGCTTTGTTCATTATTTATTACCATTAACATCATGCTTTTGTGCACGGTAAGTGTAAATTTTTCTTTTTCCATGTTTATTCTTCTTTGTTTTGGTAATATTTCAGTGTTGATTTGATTTTTTTAAATTAACCTGCTTTTATTTTTGTGTTGGTTATTTGAATTTGTTTAGGCGGACACTTGATGGAAGGAAGTTGTGGTAGTCAAAAGACAACTGGAAATGGAGCCAAGACAAGTTTGAGGACATGACTCTCCGAGAAAGGCACTATGAAAAGGTGAGGGTTTCATTTAGCTGTCTGGTTGATGAATGTGGCTCATATCATAAGTGACATTTTCCTATAAAAATTAGCCCTCTCATTTTTTCATTCCAGGTACAAGAAACTCCAGAGGTGAAACATTACTTCAAGACCACTAAATGTATAATGGTATGGAATGATGTACTATAGAATGTAAAACATTACTTCAAGACCACTAAATAAGAAAGAATGGAATGCAATTATGGTTGTTAAAATATGAGTTTTGTGCTATTTTGATGTTTTAAGTTTTAATTTTATCAATTTCATCTCGTAATATTTTCAAGTTCAATCAAATGAATTGGTCTAATATCAAACAAACAGTTTAAGTTATTAACAGAATGATACTAAATTGCATATTTAGTAGGTACACATATTTTTTATTTATTTTAAGTAGGATATATATATTCGTTTTCAAATAAAAAAATATAATAGATTTATTAAACAGTAGAAAGTTGCGATGAGATGAGGGTTGAGACAAGGAAAACATTTTTTTTTATCCTGCCTCTAAAACAATTCCATTCCCAATATTTCAGAAGTACAATTATATGAAGATAATTATAGTAGACCCAATGGTTGACTCAATATTAATCACTGACCATTTAATGATGTACTGGATAATTGGCGTCACAAAAGTAATAGTCAAACCCAAATATATCATATCAAAGCAACAAATAAGTATATATTTATATGAGCTGCAATTATTTAGACAACTTTAGTGACATTTGAGTTTGTATTTGAGGCTTTGTCCTAGAGTATGGGCATCTCATTGTCTCATTACGAATTTTTACTTCACAATGACTAAAGGTTCAACAAAGACAACAATCATTGACCAGAAAATATGGAACAACTCTTAGTCAATGTAGATGGGCTCTAAAATAATTCATTGTCCTCGTCATTGGTGTGACCCTTCCAATTAGATATATCAAATATATACAGAATGAGCAAAATATATAAGAAAAATATTAAATATGTCCTTTTTTTTAATAATGAAATTATTATTGAATCCGATCAACACTATATCGAGAGGTGTTAATAGGAATGGCAACGGGCCGGGGCAGGGCCGGGGATCACACTCCCCGTCCCTGATCCCCGAGGTAGAAATTTCCCCGTCCCCGGTCCCGATCCCCGACGGGGAGCCTATCACCACCCCCGTCCCCGTCCCCCAACGGGGATCGGGTTTCCCTGACCCCGATAATTCCCCGGCTAAAATTAAAAAAAAAAAAAATCAGTCTATACAGATCTTAGCTGTGAAATCAGTCCATAAAAATAAAAAATAAAAATCAGTCCATAAAAATCAGTCCATGTATTCACACATACTCATCAACAACAACAACATCATAAACAGATCTGTGAGAGCATAAAAAAAATCAGTCCATACAGATTTGAGCTGTGAAATCAATCCATAAAAATAAAAAACAAAAATCAGTCCATAAAAACAAAAAATAAAAAATCTAACACATCATTTTCTTCATCTTCATCAGATCTGAGCTCAGATGGATGAGGCGACAGAAGCAACGGAATGGAGGGACGACAGCGATCGGAGGGAGGCAGAGAGATCGGTGTGAGGTAGATCGGAAGGAGGGAAAGAGATCGGCGTGAGGTCGGAGGGAGGGAGAGAGATCGGCGTGAGGCAAATCGGAGGGAGGCAGTGATGGAGATCGGGGTACGGCAACGAGGTCGAAAGGAGGGAGATCAGAAGGAGGGAGATTGGCGTGAGGCAGTGATGGAGGAGATCGGAGGGAGGGACATCGGACAAGGAAGGGGACGGTTTGAGAGAGAGAGAGAGAGAGAGAGAGAGAGACTAAACTCAGTCCATACAAAATAGGTATTACGTATTAGGAAACATATATATATATAGGGAGGGGTGTAACGGTAATTTCATACCGGGGCAAACGGGGACGGGGCTGGGGAAGGTATCACCGTCCCCGGCCCAAAAATGATCAGGGATTTATTTTTTAATACCATCCCTGGCCCGTGAGGAGTTTTTTTGGGGAAAAAACCGTCCCATTCAGGGTCGGGAGGTCGGGACCCCGTCGAGCCGGTTTCAAATTGCCATCCCTAGGTGTTAATAAAGGATTGGACTTGTATCTAGTTCACATTGTAGAATAGACAATGTAATCTGGGCATGTGAGGTTTATTACAGGTCTCACTTTAATGATTTAAGTTGTTTATTTTATTTACTTTATGTGTCGTTTATTCATATAAAAATTAAATTGCTCCGATAATTATAATCATATAATTTCATTATGTTTGTTTTTTAAAAGAAAAATAAAATTATACTAGTCATCAAGTTTTTAAAAATAAATGTGAATTAATTTGATTTTCTTATGAATAATATATACACGGGGGCTTACAAAATAAAAATAAAAAATTAAATCATCAAAATGAGATCTGTGGTAGAACCTATAGTCTAGATACCACTATTCAATTTAGACACGATAACAAATTTATCACACTAATTGAGACTTTTCTTATATATAATTTTAAAGTGTAAGACAAATTGTATTTTTTCCCAATTAACAAATACCCAATATTTTTTCCCAATTTACCCAATTAACAATGATCATGTAGAATCAATGTATTGGTGTAAACAATAATTATGGGTTGATTAAATCAATGCATTAATTAGACATAAGATATTTTTCAGTTAATTGGTTTTGTTGGCGATTGATTTTGATATTTTGGGATTGTTATGTCATTGGTGAGAGATATAAGGGAAACGAGATAAGGTGTGTGTGGTATGGAAGGCAAGGGGAAGATAGAGAGAGTGGTGGTTGTGCAATGGGGGAAGGGGAAAGTCTGGAGATAAAAAAAATTCAGAGAAAAAAATAGAACTGTGAGAGAGATGGACGTGAAGGTGGAGCTAAATGCAAATACAAAAAAGGAAAAAAAAATTCAGAGCATCAAGTTGGAAAAAAAAAATGAGTTCAAAAAATTCATTATTTTGGAATGGATTCTTTTCAGCCGTTATCTTGAGTTATTTTGGAATGAATTCTTTATTGTGTTGTTTTAAAATCTGTTTTGTTGTGTGGTCTTAAATATATATATATATATATATTTTCAGGTATGGTTTGGTTTTGTGAGTATAAATCCTTAAAAGCCATTGAAGCCTCAATGGAACTCATGTCTATCAGACCCTTTCAAATCCAATATCCTTTCAGATCTAAGGAAAAGCTCCATTAAGCCTCTATGTAGAAGAGGAAAAGAATAGCGTACTGCTTTTAATCCTCATAGAAGAACCATCCTAAAATTCCTAATGTGAGTTTTCCTTTTAAATTTTTTCTCCTTTTCATTCTACAATATATGCGCCTTTCAGGCCATCAACTACTCTTTCTATCTCTCACTGTCTCTATTTTCTTTTATTTTAATTCCCTAGCTCTAAACTTCAGTTATAGCAGAAAATAATTGTGAAAGGCCAGTTAGAACTATTAGGGTGCATTTGATATTGAAGATAAAGCCTTTCAAATTTGATTCGAGCCCAAATCAAGTGACAAGAAAACAATATCAAAAATGAAAAGAAAAAAGGTCAAAGCAATCTTTGAGGTCCATTTGTTTTTTTGTTGTGTCAAGTATATTTTTTTATCTTCATTAGATATGCTTCAATTCATTTTGCAACAAAATAAAAAATCCTTTTAGGAGTGGTAAAAACTTATTATTTATAGATTAAGTGGTTCCTTTTTTGGCCCCTATTATTAAGTGGCTTCAAAACTTTGTTTATTCCATCCTTTTGACAACTTCGATTGTTGAATGTCTAATTTTATTTCATTTGTTTCAATTGTTGAATTTTAAACGTAGTATTTGACTTCCTCCTGAAAATTTATCGCATTCATCATATAGTATGACATTTATCAGTGACGTATTCTTTCCATAATCTGCATAACGAAAAAAAAAAAAGAAAAAAAAAAGAGAAACTATATTGTCAAAATTTGTATAAAAGTTTATTGTCTACTATATGATGTGATTTGGAAATACTGAACATTAGTAATTTTTTCTTTGAATTATATTTTCTTCTTTAATCCATTTGACTTTATGTGCATGGTGGTGAGTGGTGGTGCATGATAAATCAAGAACTAAGATACTTTTTAGCAACTAGAAAGTTTATTGGCTATTATGTGATGCGATTTGGAAATACTGAACATTGGTCTTTTTTTTTTTTTTTTTTTTCTTTTTTTTTTTTTTGAATTAGATTTTGCATAAAAGATGCAACCAAAATGGGATTGATGAGCAATGGATAAAATGTAGCCCATGATGGAAGCAAACTTTTTTTGTTCTGATTTACTTCTTCCGTTAGATTAGTTTTCTCCTTATCTAGGTGTTTCTCTCTTAATTTGGGTTATGGCCTATAAGAAACCTACTATAATAGCTCATTTGAATGACTCATGTATGATATTTTGGTTTCTTAATTTTTTGTTTGGTATGGCTTTGGATTGTATACAAGTAGCTTACTTTTCCCCATAAAAAGTACTGGTTTGGCAAATACATGTTTTGGTGATTGTTGGAATGACTTCCATTCCACATCAAATAATAAATGTGTTGAAGAGTTAAACCAAATAGAAAATGTGTACAATGAGGATTATGAAAAAGAAAAAGTAAAAAAAAAAAAGACAGACAAACCAAAAGATGCCTTTCTTAAGACAATATATGCCTCTTTATTTGAATTTTTTGGCTCATATATATGTCTCCAAGATTTATAAAATTACATTTTATTTGCAAAAAAATATAAGTTACATATTCCTCCCCCCCCCCTCCCTCCCTTTGTATTCCTCTCATTTTTTTATTTTATTTTTCGAATCCTCTTGGAATATAAGGACAACAAAATCATGGTATCGTGTTTCATGGTGTAGTTTTTTTGTTGTCTCATTGTTCATTCTTGGAAGCACATATCTTAAAAATATGGTTCAGTTAGCTAGGGAAAACATGTGTGTTTATTTTTGTTGAGAACTTTAGTGGAGGTAGTAAAACTAGTTGAGGAAAACATGTGAAGAATAGGCGAGCCGGACTATGTACGTGGTGGTAATGTCTAATGAATTAAGAAGATACATCATAGATACTTTTGAGCAATTAGAAAGTTTATTGCGACATTATTTGGAGATGTCATTAGGCATTTTTCTCTGAATTAGATTTTCTTCTTTAATCCATCCGATTTTAGATTTTTTTTTTGTTTGTTCAGGTATCGATACTAGCAATTGTCAACAACTATTGAACGACTTTCAAATACTTTTATTTGGCTATATTTTAGAGCAATAATTTCAATTTTATAGTTGTTTTTAATTGATGACTTTTACATCAACCCTAGAATTACTCTCTTTGAAGTATGTTTTCATTCATGTAATTTATTCAACCACATTGAGGTATTGTACATGGTTATCAAAATCGCGATTCAGATCATAGTCCTACAATCCTAAATTGTCAAAACAATCCAAATCGTTGTAGGATTGGTGTTATAGTAGGATCGCAAGTAGGATCGTAGGTAAGATCATAAGTAGGATCACTGGATTTATGATTTTTCACCTTATTTTTATTATGCATCATTCTAAGTTGTATTTTTACCTAGAAAGTAGAATCTTACCATTCTCGATCCGATCCTACAATCCGATCCATGAGACCCTCTCACCGATCCTATGTAGGATCCTAATTTTAACAACCTTGGCATTATATGGCCGCAATGATTTTTCTTGACAGCTGATTGTAACGCCCCAAAATAATCCAACATATAACAACCACATCAACTAACAATCTCTAAATAAAGAAAATAATTCTTCCATCTTTACATGTTTAATGAACGAGCTTACACAAAATTTCACATGCGGATATACATTCAAAGGTACTAAAAAAACATGAATCTATAGCATGTGAAGCATCTAGTCTCAAGTAATTAAAGTGCCCTTAAGGGCTTACATCTTCCAAGGCATAAGCCCGGCTACACAAAATGGTCTCTCGGACCCATACATGTTTAGCCCTTGGCTTCCAAAAATTTACAACAAAAAAAAAAGAAGAAAACAATCTACTCTCCACAAAAACATATCCAGGCCATCAACTCGGCGAGATCACCACATCTTCACCTGCACCAAAATCCCATAAGAGTGAGCATAAAGCCTAGAAGAGAAATTCTTAACAAAGTATATACATTTATGTGAGATATCCAATATTGAATGCAAATGCAAATGCCATGCAATGCCATTTCAAAATGATCACATTGCCATGCTTTTTTTGAAAATCACTATGTTTTCAATAACATTTTACAATCTCATCAATTTCCAAACATCCAATTTTAATCATAAGGGACGGTAAATACGACTCAGGTAATCCTTAGGTTGGTGTCTACAAGTAGGCTCTATGAACACTACCAATACCCCACTTTACCGGTTGCTAACCGGAAGGGAAGTGGTACCTCATCCGCGCATGTTTTCGGTCTTTCACCTCGGACACTCAGGCCAACTTATCAATTTCATCTACACCTCCTAACCGGACTTACCAACGTATTTACTCCAAATTAATTTTCATATTTCTCATTTCCAAAATATTCCTTTCTCAATGTAGTCATTTATCCAAAACTCAATGCATAAAACATTATAATCGATTGTATGAATGCGTAAGGCAATAATGGTCAACATTTCATAACCTCCATCCATTTTTAAGTATCCCAACAATAATGCAATGGTAACCACATACCGCATTTTCCTTCCTTTAACATAAACCAACACATGCCACAAGTTCAACAAAATATAATAACTATCAATGAAATGCGCATTTTACCAATTCTCACGTCTTTTCCAAATGTAAGATTCACAAGTTGACTATGTGTCCATTTAGACTCATCAAGAATAACCACATTTTAACATTTATAAGCAACAATAACTATTCCACAATTTCTTTACCATTTCTTCCTCATCAACATTGTTAAGAAGCCCCCCATTTCTTCATTACATTTAATACACAAGAAAAACATTAGTAACATTGGAAATAATAAAATTTATTTATACAATCGCCAACATGTTTCCCCCAACCCCACATTTCTAGGGTTTTTCTCCAAAACAAACATTCCCCCATCTTTTGAAAAAGTTTTCCCTCAAAACATCATTTCTCCTATCATGTGAGTTTAAACCCTTAAGAAAGTAGTTTAGGAAGAGAGATCAAACCCATCTTTAAAACCCTTAACATTTATGAGACAAAACCAAACTTTCAATATCATTAATAAAACCCTTAACTTTTAAATCAACAAAATCTAGCATAAATATATATATATATATATAACTAAAAGAAATTTCCCTACCTTAAAGTTTGATGGAGAAGAGGAAGTGAAACCCTAGAAATCAAAGTTGAAATTTGTTGATCTCCACCATACAAAGTGAGGTCCTTGCTTTGCTCTCCAAGGTTTGTGGAAGAAGATGGATTAGAGCCCCAAGGATTGTAAGAAATCAAAACTTTTGAATGTTTGGTGAAGGTTTTTAGAGAGAATGAGGAGCAATGATGAATTTTAGAGAGAGAGAGAGAGAAAAATGTCAAAATGTGATATACATTCAACCCAAAAGAGAAAAAAAATAGGGCTTCTCAGATCGAACCTGCTTCACATGCGTGTGGCACTGATCCCCGCACGTGCAACACTCCTCCCTCGCACTTGCCTCCGCACCTGCATATATTGCAGTGTGCAACCCCAAAACTCCCCTGAATTTCGTACGGGCGGCCCTCTCCCGTACGTATGGCGCAAGGCCCCCCGCACGTGCGGCTAGCCAACCAGTTCAGAAAATTTTCCTTGTTTGACCCCCGACACACCGGACCGACTTCACACCCTCCATCACGAGTGAAACCCATCACCGGAACAAACAGGAATAGGAATTTCAAGGAGAGTTTGTGAATCACCGTAACCCAAAACATTAACAAGACTCTAAGTGAAATTTGACACACTAACGAGACAAAAATTGAAGTTAAACAAAACGAACAAGACGGATAGCACACTGGGCCATCACATTGATTTTGGTAAGTTGGATTAAAATTGGATTTACTTAACCTAGATTTGAATGTATGCTATTAAATTGATGAGGTAATGTAACATTAAATTGACGTATATATATGACTTCCGAGTTTAAAGCTCCACAAATCGTATGAGTGATAGTTTTTTTTTTTTGGGTACAAGGAATAAAATCCACTATTTAAGTGGTTATATGGGTTTGATCCCCCAAAAAAATAAAATAAATAAATAAAGGTTATATGGAAGTGCCTTTAGACACGGGTTATGCACTAATACTAAGATAAGTAAGGATGTTTAAATAGAATTACCTGTGGGGACACATTTTCCTATTCTCACCCCCATCTCCATTATACTAATCAAATGTGGTTTTGTATAATATATATAATTTAATTTTTTTAAAATATAATACGACTAAAACACTTAAATATTATACTTAAAACACTCATTTTCATTTCTTTATTTTTCATTTTACATTTTTTAAGTCTCATTTTTTATAATTTATGAAAAATGCTAATAAAAGCTCTAAGGCTTATTATTATTATTATTATTATTTTTTATATAGATAAGCCCTAACACTTATTGATAGTGTTGAAAAAGTGTGTAACATGTATATTAAAAGTGTATTGAAATGTGTAAAAATATTCTAGAATATATGGGAAAATGTATTAGGATTATAATTTTTTTGATCTTGTTATGAGTACTTATTAACAACCCTTAGCATGACCTATAAATTATTATCTATAATATATTATATCATCTCTCATTTTTATTAATACCGCCATCATTAAGATTGTAAAATTACCTCGTTCATATTTATCTCTCTCAATCTGATATGAGTGGATCCCTACATTGGCCTGCCCCATTATCATTCTTAATTTTGAGTCTATCATTTTAAAACAAAAATTTTAAATTCAAAATTATGTAAAAATTGGGATCCAAAAAATTTATACATTTTATACTAAGTTCAAAATTAAAATATTCTTAATAAGCCTCACTCAAATGGAATCCAAATCCAAAAGGTCCAAAATTATTATTTTTAATTCAGCTAGCAACCAAACAAAAAAATAAAATTAAACGGAGTAACGTTTAATTAGTAATTTTGCAATTTATTATATTATCCATTGAAAATGATATAATAGATAAGCTTCATTATGCAAGTTTAAGTAGTAACTTTGCAATTAAAAATATAAGAGTAACATTTAGGTGAAATTTTGTTGCATTTAAATTATTGTTTTCATATAATTTTATATTTTTAAAAATTGTGTACTGAATTTTGGTAAACTATGAAGTAACAAAATCAATTATTTATTTATTTATTATCTTTTTTAGTTCTTGAATGATTCCTTAATATCTTAATCTGTATAAGCAAATTTTAGTAATTATGTTCAAACAATACTAATAAATATAAAACATAATTTAAAAAAAAAGTCTTTAAGAGGGTTTAAAAGAATTATTCATTCTCTCTTGCACGCTTTTTTATACAGAATTTACAATTTTTATAAGATTTTTATTATCTGTTTTATGAGGGTTCAAATTTTTTATTTTTCATTATTTTTGTGAACATTTGTTTGACAACCAAAAAGTAAAAACCCTAGAATTCAATTGTGAATTAAAAAATAAAAAATAAAAAACTTTGGGTTAGGGCTAGGGTTCAATTTGAAACCCTAACCCTAGAATTGTCAGACAAATTCAAGCAAAAACTTTGGGTTAGCCCTAACCCTAATTTTTTTATTTCAAATTCAATTGAAAACCCTAGAATTAGGTTAGGTTAGGGTTCAATTTGCATTACAAACTTTGGGTTAGGGTTAGGGTTCAATTTCAAACCCTAGAATTGGGTTAGGGCTAGGGCTAGGGCTAGGCCTACGGTTTATTCTGTGAATTCAAAACCACAATTTCAATTCACAAAACCTATTCTACCTACATTGATATCAATTTCAATTCTCAACATTTTCACATTCACAAACCCTATTCTACCAACATTTTCATTAATTCACAACATTTTCACATTCATAAACCCTATTCTACCCACATTGTACCCACATTCACATTTTTACAAACAAAATAAACACATATAAAATTCAAACTGAGAGAGAGAGACAGACAGATAATCATACCAGCGAGAGAGAGAAAGAGAGCAGAGAGCGACCCATAAAGAGAGAGAGAGAGCCCAGAACCCACAGAGAAAGAGTGAGAGCAGAGGGAGAACAGAGGGAGTCTAGTTCGGGGGGAAAAAAATGAAGTATAAGAAGCGTGATTGCAAGTGAGGGGGGTGGGCCATTTTATATAACTTTTAAAAGCTTAGTTACGAACCACGCTTTCTTTTAAAACCAAATTTTCTTTACAAGCGTGGTTTCTTCTGAAACATGCTTTTACTAAAGATGAAAACGCTAATAGGAACAGCGTTTTCTTAATTAAAAGCGTGTTTTGTAACAACGTTTTTATGATTTCATTCATTTTGTGCGCCTGGATCAGAAACATGTTGAAAGCGTGTTTTGGAAACGTACTTCAGCTTATTTTGGGAATTTCGGCCAAATTAGGCTTAGTTTGGGAAATAAGTTAGTATTTTGGCTTATTTTGGGAACAGGCTCGAGAATTACTGTCCAGTGGGGTAGTAAAATAAAGTTACAAATTAGTGGGGGAAGTTTGCAATTTGCAGCAGCAGTGGACAGTGGGAAGTTTATTATCAACCCATGAGGATCTGATGTTAAGTGACCCATATACCCTTGCAACTAAAATGACATCCTTTTTTTCCTCTCACACACACACACCTTCACCATTGTTGACAGTGATAACTTTTGTGTTGTTTGTATCATTTTTCTGTGTCCATTAGTTGTTTAATGAAATGCCTAAACGAAAATTCATTAATGGAAAATCAATAAAAATAAATTTGGTGTTCCAACACTTACACCCCTCACAAAGTAAACTTGCACCTCACATAGAATACATTTGCACCCCTCACATATTACACTTGCACCCCGTGAAAATTTTCATTTCCCTTCTGTTATATTTTAGAATTTTTGGTAGTGAAATCTCACCAAAATTTTGGAAATTGGATACTTTGTCAATGTTGAATTTGGCTATGAATAACATCAGTAATTAAGTGATGTTTTCCATATAGGGTTGAGTAATTACAATGTTCGAGGTGCTGCTGTTCCACGGGTTCTTGGGATAGACAACAGTAGCAAACATGGTTGGAATGATTTGTTGCATATATATGCACTCTTATTTTTTGTATCAGTTTGTTTACTCAATCTTACAAAAATAGGCTTCTAGTTTGTATTAGCTTGAGTTTGGGGCTTATCTTTTAACTTTATTATTAATTTTTTTTTTTTTTTGGTTGAGAAATTCTATAATAAAGTACAACTTTAAGCATACCATATGTAATTTGCTATATTTTGTGGTTTTTATACCACTATAACCACTTTCAATCATAACAAAATCACAACCACAATGGAACATAACTAGATTATCAATGGAGATATGACCAAAGTTATAACCAAAATGACAACAGGTCATAACAAAAACAAAAACAGTAAGCATTATAGTTGTGATTGATATATAAAAATGTTCATAAAACTTGCTGAAACTGGTGATTACACTGACTTTTTTCAGAACTACATTGATTTCTCACTTAAAGTATCATTTGACAAGGTTAAATGGCGTTGAAGTGTTGCCGCTGCGTTCGACATGCACTTGCATATGTTGACCATGTGGTAGGCACTTTTGCCATGCTGCCTAGCATTCTAGGCTTGGCTGTCATGTGCTATGTCTTGGGACTGTCTTCAGCCAAGCTATTGTATTGCAGTTTTAGACGGTGGAGCATGGCGAGATAATTCGATAACTGAAGAAGATAGAGAGAGGAGAAGGCCAGAAACGGAAGCTGGCGCAGGTTGGCAATGGAGTGTAATGGGTCAGGTCGGACCATCTGTGGGGATATATTTCTGAGTGCCAACACGTGGCATAGTGACGCCGACGTGTCAGCCGAGGTGCCACGTGTCGTAGTAGTTACGCCGAGGTTATCTCGGAGTTGCCGAGGTTATCTCCGAAGGTATCGAAATCTGAGATAAGTGGATAGGGACAAGAGTCCTAAATTAAGAGAAGACTTCAGTTTGGGTAAAGATGAAACTCTTAGAGAGTTTATCCTAATCCCACTGGGAGTTCTAGATTAGCAGTAATCCTAACTCCATTAGAGTTAGGCTCCTATTGGGACTAGGATTGTATTGGCTATAAAAGAGAGGCACCCCCATGGGTCTAAAATATGTTTTTTTATACTCAAGCTTGTGAGTTGAATACTTGATTATCTTTGAGAGTTATACTGACTTGATCATCGGAGTGTCCCCGGGTGGAAAAACCACCGCCGGAGCCTTTTCTTTCTGTGCAGGGCAGCAGGGTGCCATCTATTCTGCCTATGTTCTACAACTGAATTACTAAGGAGGGTAGTGTGATCGAAAAATCACTCACACACACCATCCATGGATCCAAGCAGCTCCAAAAATAATCTTTCTTACTTGGGTCAAGAACCGATGGAAACTGTAGGTGAATAAGATAGTACTAGTCGGAAATTTTATTATGGAGCAACGGGTACACGAAGAGGGAGAAAACGGAGATCAGGTGCCGATGGTCAAAGTATTCCTGTGGCAGTGCAAGGCTTCAAATCGGGCTACGATATGGAGGCAAGCTCGCTTGAGACTCTTGAGCAATATCAGATGGGTAGACTGAACCAAGAAGCTATGGACAGATTCTATGTGGAGGTGGAGGTGGAGATGGCCAGAATAATGGATCTATCTTTTGAATCAATAGAGATAAACCGACAAGGGGTTTCACAGGAGGTTGTCCCTCAACAACCTCTTATGGAGCCATGAAGATTTTAAGCTGGAACTGCAGGGGATTAGGTCATCCACTGACAGTTCAAGCAGCAAAACAATTGACCCGAAAATATAGGCCACATATTTGCTTCTTGATGGAAACAAAGAAATCGATTCAACAAGCCAGCAAAATTGGGTATGTGATAGGGTTCAAACACAGTTGTGGGTCAGACAGCAATGGTCGTGCAGGAGGATTATGGGTGTCGTGGAATGATGGAGTGGAAGTATTGCCAACTTATAGGTCTGCGAATATAATTGCTTTGCAGATTCAAGATGATATTAGAGTAGTTTGGTTCATTGTTTTTTTGTATGGCCATCCATTAGTTTCAAGAAGATGACAGGTGTGGCGTCAAGTGGAAAGCCAAATCAATAGGTTCCAGCATCCATTTATTATTATAGGGGACTTCAATCATGCGGAGAAATTAAGTCTGTCACGTTGACCCATTCAGGGAGCTAAGGAGTTTGATAATTTGATTTTCAGAAACCAAATGGTGGATCTGCAAAAGTAAAGGAGTTCGGTATACCTGGTGCAACAATCGGTGGAATTCAGCTGCAGTGTATGAACGGTTGAATAGGGCTTTAGCTTCCTTGAGTTGGGTGGAAGGTTTTAAGTGATGTTCACTAATTACTTTACCAATTCAACGTTCGGATCATGGCCCTCTATTGCTTGATACCGATTGGAGTAATTTAAAAGGTCCGAAGTGGAATAGATTTGAAGCAACATGGTTAAGGGAGGAGACCACACAGCAGATTGTCAAGAAGGTGTGGAGGTGGTCTGCACAGGGGTATAATCAATTCTCAATAATTTAGGGACAAGAGGTTTTGATGAGACACTTGAAGAATTGGCATTCTTTATCATTCCGAAGTATTCAAGGACAAATAGATGATACTCAAAGTCAATTACAACGCATTCAATCTTTTCTTCATCAATCTGGGCAACCTGACAAAGAGATGGAGTTGAGACAACAATTGGATAGCCTTTTGGAGAAACAGGAATTGTATTGGGCACAGCGATCGAAACAAATGCGGATGAAGCTTGGAGATAGAAATAACAGATTTTTTTTCATCAAGTGGCTTCTTGGAGGAGAATTAGAAATCATATTTCTTTTCTTAAAGATGAAAAAGGTCATGTTATTACAGAACCACAGGCCATTCAGAGAACTTTCATACTACATTTTCAAAAGCTTTTTTCACAAACAAAGATGTCGAATGGGGGTTCTTTGGAAACATGTTTTTTCCCTAACCATTTTAATATTTTAAATGTTGTTCATTGTCCATTAAATGCACAACATATTCACATGTTAGAATAGCCTTTTTCACTGGATGAAATTAAGAAGGTGGTTTTTCAAATGGGTAAACTTAAGGCGCTGGGACCCGATGGGTTTATACCGGGTTCTTATCAACATTTTTGGGGGAAAGTGGGTCCGTCGGTAGTTGAATTTGTGCTTAGTTTTCTTAATTCAGGGATCTTGTGAGGGAAGATTTCCATTAGACAGTACGGCCGAGCAAAGGTAACGTCTAGCGTTACGGACTACGGGTGCCGAGCAGATTGCTCAGTTGAAACGGCCGAGCGGACTGGCTTGCGCGGGTGAAGATGTCGACCGGTCAACATCTTGGTGTGGCCAAGCTGGGGGTTGCTCGTGTCGGGCGAGGCTCGTAGTGGTCATCTTAACCGAGCTGAAGGATTGCCCGGGGTAGACTAAGGATGCGGCGAGGCCGATATGTCTCCGACCGTCCAGCCGAGACGAAGCGGTTGCTCGTAACCGAGATTGAAGGTAGAACGGTTGGAGGCCGGCATGCCTCGCAACTAGGAGGCCCGGATGAACCGGTTAAGAGTAGTTCGGCGGAGGTGGTGAGGCCCTAGCCTGATCCTAAGTCACAGGCCGACGACATATAGCATGGTTAAGTGCATGTGACGACGATTTCCCATGCGCGTTAGGTCGGTTGTGGTACCCCGGTTAGGTGTGCCACCTGGGCCAATGGCATGAGGGAGAGGACATCTGCTCCACGCACGCCTCCATACCGTTGGACAGTTCTATGTGTACTGATGGGAGGACAAAACCTTTACACGCGTAAGGTGGTGAGGGGCGCGCTTTGCCACCTGTCCAGGAAAGGACAGCAGAGGTAGTGCGCGCACAATCTGGAGGCTGCATGGCCAGCCTAGAAATAGGGAGGAAGACGAACGTTGGAGGTATGCAAATTCACTCTCACAAGCACTCCTCTCATTATCTTCTTACTGAGTGATCTGACTTGATCGTCGGAGGGTATTTCCGACACACCACCGCCGGGCAGCTCACCATTTTTGTGTTGCAGAGATAGACGCCGTCGCCAGAAGCTTGACGTTCAAGGCGTACGGAGAGCAGAGGATATTTCGCCCCCGTACAATTGGCGCCGTCTGTGGGAAAAGTTTGATACTCAACCCTTGTTCTTTAAGCTTCTTCGACCATTTCCATGGCCAACAATGACGAAGTTCCGCTGTCCGTCGTCGATGGTGTCACTCCAGAGTATGTCCGAAGGAGAGAAGGCCCTCCTAATGTTCCAACCATGGCGGGCTTGGAAACCTCTTCGCGAGGAGTGCGCGACAAGCGTGGGCGGAGTTCTGATCACTCGCAGAGTCCAGAGGGCCGCCGACGCAGGGGGAGTCCCGTGAGGAGTGCCTGGAGCACAAACTCAAGGACCAAGATGCCCTCATTCGAAGGATGGCGGCGGAGATGGAGCTGTTGAAATGCCAAGTAAGGGGCAAGGGTGCTGCTGGAGAGGGCAACCTCAGTGAGCACACCCCCTCCCCTCGTTCTAGCAGTCACCACCAGAGGAGGACTCATTCAATCTCCATCACCAGGAACTACGGGGTTGGAGATTCAAAGAAGAGGCGATCCTCCACTGCGACAAAGACCTACCGCCCCTCACACCCATCATCAACGTCGCGTTACTCTGCCTTCTCTCGTTCCGGGGATCTCAGGGACGTGTTGGAGGAGAGAGCACGTCGTCGAGAGGCTCAGAGGGTACCGGCGCTCCAGAGGTTGAGTGCCCCAGTTCCTTGCAGTGAAGAAGTAGTGATGCCGGCGCCCAGAGTCAGGGCCCCTGCACTGGAGGACAAAGAACTGGCGAGACTTACAACTACGCCGCTATCACCAGAGATTGAGAACGGTGAGAGCACCCCGCTCCCTGTCGGATTCCACCAGCCAAAGTTCATTTTGTACGACGGCAAGATGGATCCGTACATGTATGTGAGTCATTACCGGCAAGTGATGGCTGGCCACCGGCGGAATGACGCCTTGATGTGCCTCATATTCCCAGCAAGCTTGGGAGAGTTGGGCTTGAAGTGGTTCGAAAGGCTCCCGGAGGGGAGTATTGAGGGGTGGCAGCAACTAGCGGAAGCCTTCGTCACCAGATTCAAGACCAACACTCGAACGCCGAAGGAGGTTGATCATCTCCTAGACGTCAAGATGGAGTCTGGAAGTTCGCTGAAGGCATACAATGCGAAGTATTGGGAAACTTACAACGAGATCCTCGACTGCCCTACAAATCTAGCAATCACTCAATACAAGAGGGGTCTCCCAGTCGGACATAGATTGCGAGATTCACTCACGATGCATCAGCCCACCACCATGGAATCTTTGATGCAGCGGATCAACGAACACATTCGTGTGGAAGATGACGCTGCCTCTGCAACCAAGAAGAATAATCCGGTCGCAATGGACAGAAGGACAGCGGGCAAAGTTAATTCGGTTGGGCAGGAGGATAACCGCCCAGGCGACCGATCAAAAGATCAACGGCGCGGACTAAACCGCGATGAACGAAACAAGGGTCGCAGAAACGACCGAGTTGACGCACCTCTCGATGCGGCAGAAGTTGCCAAGAGAAAACTGAAGGCGCGGACAGGAATTACCACGGTCTTCAAAATTCCCATCTACCGCATTTTAAGCGAGATCCGAGGTGAAGCTTTTGTCCGTTGGCTGGCCAAGTTAGAGAGTGCGCAGCGAGGCTTCAATCCAAAATATCGCTGCACCTTCCATGAGGAACGGGGGCACCGGATAGAGGACTGCTTGCCGCTCAAACAGCACTTGGAGGAATTGGTGGCGGCGGGGCATCTTGACCAATATATAGATGGGGGAGTTAAGGCCGCGCCAAAAGAGCAAACCGAGCCTAACGGTATGGCCGCCCTAGATGCGCCCCCGCAAGGTGTGATCAACGTCATCTACGACATCATTGAACCAGCAAGGGTTTGCGAGCTGAGAGGAATGATCAAGAAGGCCGAGCACATGAGGGAAGTGCTCTCTGTCCAGCCCGCTGTAAAGAAGGGAAAAACTGAGGAGAGAGACATCCTTTCGTTTTCAACCAAAGAGTTGGAAAGGGTGCAGATGCCACACAATGACGCCTTGGTGGTGACCCTTCGCATCAAAGATTTTGATATCAAGAGAATATTGATCGATCAAGGGAGTTCGGTCGAAATAATGTATTACGACGCGTTCAAACAAATGAAGTTAAAGGACAAGAATTTGGCTCCTGCAACATCTCCTTTGGTCGGTTTCAACTCGCAACCAGAATGGTCGATCGGAAAGATTATCTTGCCACGAGGCGGATCGATTGCCAGAAGGTAGAATTCTGGGTGCTCAAAGTGCCATCGACTTACAATTTGATTCTGGGCAGAGGTTGGCTGCACGCCATGCAGGCAGTTGCTTCGACCTTTCAACAAGTCATGCGCTTTCCAGCATCGAACGAGCAAATAGAGGAAGTCTGGGGAGACCAGGTGATGGCCAAACAATGCTTCGTGACGGTAAATGGCAGCCGAGCAGCCAAAGGATTTGTCCAGATGATCGAGGGGCCCGAGGGAAAGGAGGTCCTGGAAGACGTAGGTAAAAAGGCCGAGGAAAAGTCAGTCGAAGATTTGATGGAAGTGCGCATTGACGAAAATGACCCGACTAAGTTCTTCCTCTTGGGATCATCTTTGTCTAGCGCCAAACGGTCAGATTATGTCAATTTCTTGGTTTCCAACCTGGAGGCTTTTGCATGGACGCCTTACGATATGCCTGGCGTCGACCCAAGCTTCATTTGCCACCAGTTGAACGTCTTCCCTAATGCGCGCCCAGTCATTCAAAGGACGTGCCGTTCAGCCTTGCACCATGCTGAAGTGGTGGCGGAAGAAGTGAAGAATTTGTTGGAAGCCGGGGCCATAAAGGAGGTGCAATACCCTCGGTGGATATCTAACACGGTGGTGGTTCCCAAGAAGAACGGCAAATGGCGAGTCTGCGTTGACTACATGACTATCAACCGCACTTGCCCAAAAGATAGCTTTCCCCTCCCTCGAATTGACCAGCTGGTGGACTTAACCACTGGCCATCAGAGGTTTAGCTTCTTGGATGCATATCGCGGCTATCATCAGATAGCCATATACAAATCGGACAGGGAAATCACATCGTTCACCACCCCCAGAGGGTTATATTGTTACAAGGTCATGCCGTCGGATCAAGAACGCCGGCAACCTTCAATGGATGGTGACAAAGATGTTCGCCTCTCTTGGGCGGACTATGGAAGCCTATATCGACGATATGGTGGTGAAAAGTAAGAAAAGTCTCAAAGACTTGCCGACTCCAGCGTAAATGTTTGCCATACTTAAACATCACAAGCTTCATCTGAACGCCTCCAAGTGCGCCTTCGGAGTTGGTATTGGAAAGTTTCTGGGTTTTTTGGTCACAAACCGAGGAATCGAGGCCGACCCTTCGAAAAAATCAAGGCAATACAAGAGTTGGAGCGCCCGAACTCCACAAAGGACGTGCAACATCTTGCCGGGATGACAGCTGCGCTGAACAGATTTATCAGCCGGTCCTCGGATTGTTGCAGGCCCTTCTTCAAAACTTTGAAGTCCAAGTTCTTTTGGGATTTCAGTGCTGTTTGGTAGAGCTGTGGGAAACAGCTTATAGCTTATGCCTAAACAAATTTTATAACTTATAACTTCAAGTTGATTTCCAAATTTATTCTTAAAGCATCTCTGCCCACTTAAAGAATAAGTGATTTCGACTTCCAAAAAGCTATAAGCTTTAAGCTATACGTTAAACCAAACACTTCAAAACAGCTTAAATTGTCGAAAAGTGGAATAAGTCGATATAAGTCGTACAACAGCACGAAGAGTGTGACCGAGCATCGGTCGACTTAAAAGCGATTCTCTCCTCAAATTTCTATTTTGGTTACACCTCAGCCGGGCGAAGAGTTAAATCTCTACTTGGCGGTCTCTCAACATGCGGTGAGCGTTGTTCTAGTCCGCGCTGAAGGCATTCAACACTTGCCCATTTTCTATGTAAGCAAGACTCTGCTCCCGGCCGAAACGAGATATCTTCTCTTGGAAAAATTGGCGTTGGCCTTGATGATGGCGTCGAGAAAGCTGGCGCACTACTTTCATGCCCATACAATAGTAGTGTTAACCGAGTTCCCGCTCAAGGTGCTTTTCGAAAAAGCAGACTTCATCGAGAATTTCAATGGGCCTGGAATTGGGCCAAGACGACATCAAGTTCGGCCAAGACCGCAATCAAAGCTTAAGCACTTGCAGACTTCGTGGTGAAATTTGCCCCTGGAACGCATCCAGTCTGCCCGATTGATTTGGTTGATGCGGATTTAGCACAGCCCATGGTTTTGGCAACAAAGACAAGTACTGGCCCGCAAGTAAGAGAAGGGCAAAGCTCGACCGAAACAGCAAAGTCCGACAACTCGTTGAAAGAAGAACCCAGCAAAGACGTAGAAAGAGACCAGAATGAGCCGACCAGAAACTTGGAATTAAGAAGCTCCCAAAACCCGTCTGATTGCTGGAAGCTGTTTGTTGGCGAGATGTGAAAACTCTTCGTCGATGGGCGCCCAATGTATGGCCGGGCCGAATTGTGCTAACTTCACCCGATGGGTCGATTCTTGAGCAAGCAATTACGCCGGCTTCCCAAAGATCCAACAACGAGGCGGAATACGAGGCCCTCATTTGGACTAAGAAGTCTGTTGAGAATGAAGGTCACACCTTATGGTGTTCACGATTCGGTACCGGTGGTCAATCAAGTCTCGGGGAGTATGAGGCCAAAGATGAAAGAATGGCCAAGTATCGGCGTTAGTGCGGCGAAGTCAAGAAGTTCGATGCCATCGAGTTGAACAGATCAATCACAAGAAAACAAAGACGGCTGATGAATTGGCCGGTCTCGCTTCCACTCAGACAACCTTTCCCAATCCCTTGATGATTGAATTTTTACCTCAGCCAAGCATTGAGGAACCAGAAGCAACCGAGGTACTCTGCACCGACTTAGGACCTTCCTGGATGGACCCCATCATCGCCTTTCTAAAAGATGAAATTTTACCGGAAGAAAAGAAGGTGGCCCACAAGATCCGAGCAAAGGCAGTACGGTTTTGGCTCTCCCCGTCCGGAGCATTGTATAAGAGGTCCTTCACCGGGCCGTATTTGAAGTGTGTCCACCCCCGCCAGGGTGGAGGATTTTCTCTTTGAGATCCATGAAGGCGTCTGCAAATGCCATATCAGGCGTGTCTCGCATACCGAGCAATTTCACAAGGTTACTGGTGGCCGTGCATGCAGGCGGATGCACAAAATACGTCACGATGTGAAAAATGTCGAAATTTGCTCACAGATCCACCACCAAAGAAGAGAATTGCTCCCTCACAAGTCCTTGGCCGTCAGACTCTGGGATTGGATATCGTCGGGCCACTCCAGTAATGCAATCGCAAGTTTTTCATCGCCATCGACTATTTTACCAAGTGGGTGGAGGCCACCGCAACCATTAAGGAAAAAGATGTTAAGAAATTAGTTTGGCAAAATGTGATCACTCGTTTCGGCATACCCAGGGCCCTCATCTCGGATAATGGCACTCAATTCGACGGAAAACTCTTTCACGGATTTTGCGAAGAGTTGAAGATCGAGTTCTACAATTCAACGCCGGCCTATCCTTAGTCAAATGGTCAAGTAGAGGCCTTAAACAAGACCATTCTGGACGGGCTGAAGAAGCGGCTTGAGAAGGCCAAGGGAAAGTGGGCTGAAGAGCTTCCTAATGTGCTATGGGCATACCGCACTACGCCAAGGCGATCGACTGGAGAGACACCATTCGCTTTGGCCTATGGTATGGAGGCCGTCATCCCATTAGAAATTGGCATGCCAACCATTCGCTCAGAAAGTTTCCAGCCAGACCTGAACAATGAAGCCGTTGCATTAGAGCTGGACCTTGCTGAAGAAAGGCGAGAGCGCGCATTGATCCACATAGCGGCCTATCAGCAGGAACTCTCTAAAAAATACAACAAGGCAGTGCACCCCAGGCTATTCAAGATTGGGGATTGGGTCTTAAGGAAGGTGCTTGGCAACACGGTGATCCCTGGCGAAGGAAAGCTCGGTGCAAATTGGGAAGGACCATACATGGTGATTGGTCTTGCGGGCAAAGGGGCATACCATTTGAAAGACTTAGGCGGCAAGGCTGTCCCCAGACCGTGGAATGCAGCTAACCTTAAGGTCTTTTACTTTTAAGATATAATTTGCTTTTGTTTAGCTTTTTTGGGCCTTTGGCTTTTTTGCATTTGATGTAAAAGATAGCAACGCTTTTGTAATGAAAAATAGTCCTCTTGTTGTATGGTGTTACATCTATCCAATGAAATAACAAGGCACAAGGCAATCATGGATGCCAGGGGCAAGTGGACCGACTTGAATGAGACCGGACTGTTTTCCTCGGAATGGGAGCAGACCGCACAAATAGTTTGCCTATGGAGCAATGCGCATTAGGGCTGAGCTGGTTTTGCTCGCCCAGTGGGAATGTTGGCGGCATGACCAACCTAACTGAAACATTGGTGTTTTGCCCAATGTAGGAGCCGAGCTAATTTTGCTCGGCCCATTCGGCATATTGGTGTCTTGTCCAATATGGGAAACGAGCTGATTTTGCTCGGCGGAATTGGCAATGTTGGTGTCCTGTCCAACAGTTATAAGGCCGAGTTGACTTTGCTCGGCTAAACGAAAAATATTGGCGTTTTAAACAACTTGAAAGGCGAGTTGGTTTTTGCTCGACTGCATTGTAGCGCTGGAATTACAAAGTCTGCAAACCGATCAAGGCCAAGCGGATTTTGCTCGGCCAGGTGCAAAATGTCATTTCATTTGAAAGTACAACTGCTAGTCCTGGCTAGATTACTTGTGAGCTGATTTTAGCTCGGCAGTTTGTGCAGTTTAGCCGACCTGCCAGTTGATTAAAGTTTGAAGCAAGAAATTCACACATACGAAAGCCAAACAAGAATAGACAATAAGCGAGCAAAAAGTTCAAGTTTCATTGATAAAATGAGATTCAAGATGATGGTGGGGCCCTAGCATACAACCAAATGAAAAGAAGAAAACAAAAAGGAAGATAGAAAAGGCACGATTCAATCTAGGTCCAAATTTCAGATTGATTGTTCGCAGCACGGTTTGCTCGGTCTCCTCCACAGTTTGCTCTGGCAGGCTTTCCTCGGCTTCATTGTCAGTGCCTTCCACCGTGAGAACCTCCCGATCAATCACTTCATCTTCGGCATTTGGAGATGCTTTGGGTGGAGTTTGCTCGATTTGTTCCGCGGCGGCGGCTTCTTCCTCAGCCTCTTTCCTTGCCTTGCCAATAAGTCGGTTTTGTTCAAATTCGAGTACGCCAAAGATGTACACCAGATATAAGCAAACGGATTGATGAACATGGCGAGTCTCGACCGATCCAACTTTCTCCACGACTTTCTAGCGACCGAAAAAGATGTCCTTGGTCGCTTGAACTTGGCGCTCGTAGGTCTTCTCGCCCTACTTATATCCTCAGTCCTCGGCGTCATCGACCGCCTTGTCCAGAGCTTCCTTGTTGGCATCTCGCAGCTTCTTCAGCTCGGCAAAGTACCGAGCTTTGGTCAACTTCATGGCCTTCTGTTTGTCAGACTCGGCTTGGTCAACCTTCCCACGCAATTCATCCCTCTCCGCCACCAGTGCCTCCTGCGCAGCCTTAAGTTTGGCTATCTCGGCCGCTTGGGACTTATTCTCGACGATAGCCTCTCGTAGGTTCTGCCGCACTTTGATCATGCGATCGTGGGCAATGTAGTTCTTTTGTGCGACCTGAAAACAAGGGAAAGATTGTCAGTCTTCAAGAAGCCGAGCAAAAAACCGAGCAACCAGTTAAGAATGAAGAATATACCAGCACTATGGACTTTGCTGCCGAGCGGAGCACCTTCAAGTCCGACAGCTCGTCATGCCTCTTCATGTCGGCGGGAAGGATTAGCCCCTTGGTCATGTTGAAACCAAGAGAATAATCCTTATCCTCGTAAACTGAGTCCTCGGCAGAAACTGGTCGGCCTTGGTATTGGAACTCGGGCGCCCAGACCGGGGGGGTGGCTAGGCCCTTGCCCTTTGATTTGCTGGCCCGTGGTTGCTCGGCCTGGCCCCCCAGCTCGGTGGAGGCAACCTCAGTTGAGTCTTTATCGACAAGGTTCTGTCCGGCCAGCTCCTTCCTCAGCCTTTTATTAGAGTGGCCAGCCTGTTGTTTGCTGGCAAGTGCAAGAACAGCTCCCTCTGTTTGATCGGCTGGGGTTGAGGACGTTCCCCCGGTCGCTTCTGGGGGCTGGGACTCCCCTTCCTCTCCAGTGATCATGGATTTGATAGCCCTTATCTTCGCCATTTCCTGCTCGGCTGTTAGAGGGACAAGTCTGATCGGTGGAAGAGTCAGATCCGGTTCTGGAGATGGAGCGCACAGGAAGTCGGTCACGCGGCTTTTGCGCAGTGCTTGGTAGTGATAAGTTTGTTCGAAACCGAGCAGTTTTGAAGCTTCCCTCTCCTCGACTGGGTGACGCAGAAGAACTCGGATGGCCTCTTGATTGGCCTGGTGGTAGTCTGCTGCAAGGTACTTATCTGCAAAAAAAAGAAAAGTGTTAGACCGGTGCAAAATAACAATAATGAAATACAGAAAGAAAATAGTGCGGTCCGCAGGGCTACTTACCAGCACTACCAAAATCTTTCCTAATGTACCAGCCCGGTATGGGCGCCTCGGTGTCCTCGTAATTACCGAACACCCAGAGGAAGTTGCCATCGTTGGCTTCTTTGTCTGGGTTGCCTTCGATGAGCTTTGCTCGGCCCTTCTTGACTTTGAGGTACCAGCAAAACCCACCCTTATTTTTACTGAGGCTGTATTAATGGAAAATTTCTGCGAGGCCAAGATTGAGACCGAGCCTTCGGTTCAGCTCGACGACGCCATTTATTATCTTGAACGTGTTGGTGGAGACTTGGGTTGGGCAGAGCCTTGTCTGCCTTAAAAATTCGCAGATCAATGGCTGCACGGGGAAGCGGAGCCCTCCCTCAACAATGGAAACGACCGTGAAGGGGCACCGGTCCAAATCTCCCCATGGTGTGTCTCCTTTCTTGCCGAGCTCTAAGATGACATCGTCAGGAATGTTGTACTCCTTTCGAAACTCCGCCATCGCCCCGGGCGAGCTAACCATAAAGCGGTATTTGCCCATCTCTCTTAGTTTTATTTGGTGTATATCACGGTCAAAAATGTTGGTGTGTTTGCTCGGTATTTGAGCTCCATCAATTATAATGCTGGACTGGCTTGGTCGGTCCTATTTGTTCTGCATGTTGAAAAATAAGGCCAAGGGTTAGCACGGCAGATATTGCGCGGCTCCTAGTGGAAATAGCTCAGGGAAGGATTTGGTGTTTTGACCGACAAGTCTCAGCTCGGTTTAACTACATGTGTGCCTAAGCCTCCTAGTCCGGTTCTAGCCCGGTTAAGACTACCTGCAGGATCTAGTTGGTCCTTCAGATCGGTCAAGGTTCCGGGCGGGGATTTCATGGTTATAGTTCGGTCCACTATACTCGCCGATCTAATGGGGTATTCAGCTCGGTTGCAGCTTCAGCGAGAAGCCACAAACAGTTTTTTGCTCGGTTATTGTTCTACTCACAGATCTAAATGAGCGTTTAGCTCGGCCCAACCCAGATTCAAACTGTTCATCCCAGAAATAGGACGAACCAGTTCGAACCCAGGAAGAACAAGGGGCACGCAGGCCCTATCCTTTCCCAATGTTTCCATTTGCCCTAGGGTGTGCAGGTTCTAAACAAAGAGGGGGGGCACGAGTAGTCACAAACAAAAAGTGTGAAACACAGTGGCATAAAAATGAAGAACAGTGGCAGAAAATCGCAAAGAGCATGAAGAAATTGAAAATGCAATAAGAGGGAAGAAAAACTTACCAGAAAACGAAGGTGGACCTTGAGAACTCGAATGCAGCAGCAAATGAGGCAATTTCTCAAAGGATATGCCAGTTGGGGTTTAGGGTTTGCTTGAGGCTTAGAGAAGAAGGCGAATAGTAAATGGCCAGAGGGACCCTTCGTTTGTGCATAAAAGGGGGGGGGAAAGCAACCCAAAAGGCGCAGCCGTTTGAATTCTGCGCGTGCAGAACAGCTGGCTGCACGACCTAATGGCGTGATGACACGTAGCACTGAAAACGCGGCTGTCAATACGGTTATACGACCCTTGACAAGACTGCCGAGGTGATGGTCGGCCAAACTGGATAGCCCGGCGGCATATACTACTCCAATCATGCTCGGATGGATAATGGCGCGACTCAATCATAGCTCGGACACGGTGGTAAACCCAATCACGATAGCTCGGATGGGTTTAAGGGGCAATTGAGAGGGAAGATTTCCATCAGACAGTACGGCCGAGCAAAGGTAACGTCCAGCGTTACGGACTACGGGCGCCGAGCAGATTGCTCGGTTGAAACGGCCGAGCGGACTGGCTTGCGCGGGCGAAGATGTCGACCGGTCAACATCTTGGTGTGGCCAAGCTGGGGGTTGCTCGTGTGGGGCGAGGCTCGCAATGGTCATCTTAACTGAGCTGAAGGATTGCCCGGGGTAGACTAAGGATGTGGCGAGGCCGATATGCCTCCGACCGTCCAGCCGAGACGAAGCGGTTGCTCGTAACCGAGATTGAAGGTAGAACGGTTGGAGGCCGGCATGCCTCGCAACCAGGAGGCCCGGATGAACCGGTCAAGAGTAGTTCGGCCGAGGTGGTGAGGCCCTAGCCTGATCCTAAGTCACAGGCTGGCGACATATAGCACGGTTAAGTGCATGTGATGACGATTTCCCATGCGCATTAGGCCGGTCGTGGTACCCCAGTTAGGTGTGCCACCTGGGCCAATAGCGTGAAGGAGAGGAAATCTGCTCCACGCACGCCTCAATACCGTTGGACAGTTCTGTGTGTACTGATGGAAGGACAAAACCTTTACACGCGTAAGGTAGTGAGGGGCGCGCTTTGCCACCTGTCCAGGAAAGGACAGCAGAGGTAGTGCGCGCACAATCTGGAGGCTGCATGGCCAGCCTAGAAATAGGGAGGAAGACGAATGTTGGAGGTATGCAAATTCACTCTCACAAGCACTCCTCTCATTATCTTCTTCCTGAGTGATCTGACTTGATCGTCGGAGGGTATTTCCGGCACACCACCGCTGGGCAGCTCACCATTTTTGTGTTGCAGAGATAGACGTCGTCGCCAAAAGCTTGACGTTCAAGGCGTACGGAGAGCAGAGGATATTTCGCCCCCGTACAGATCTTAAAAAAGAGAGGAGTTGCTGTAAATCTTTGATGTGCTAGGTGTAATCATAGCGATGAGGCATTAGAACACATGTTTTTTGATTGTCACTATGCACAAAGGGTGTGGAGAGGATCGACGCTGGGGCTTGATTTTAGTAGTGGAACACCGGTGGCTTTCTTTCAATGGTTCAAAGAATGGATGGAACAAGTAAAGGATGATGACATTATCATCCAATCTGTAGCAATTCTCTGGGCCATTTGGATACAAAGGAATAATGTGGTGTTCAATGAATTTGTTCCATCTATTGAACACACAATTGAGAAAGCAAAGAACCTGTCAATGATGGTTATTAATAACAAACATAATGAAACACCTATGAACACAGAAAAGGTGTTAGAAGTAGGGAAAAAACAATGTAATGCATGTGTTTTGCTGGATTTGCAGGTACCGGGAAGCGAGAATGGATTATGGACATTAATCAATCATTGATGGATCTTGGACATCCTCCCAGCGAAATGCGGGGATGGCATGGATTTGCTTGAATCACACAAACCAAAAAGTCAACCAAACAGCACTGGTGAAGAAGTCACTACAAACTCCATTGGTGGCGGAAGCGACAGCATGTTTGGAAGCAATTAAATGGGCGATACACAATGAGATAAAACACATTAACGTTCAAACGGATTGCCAAGTGCTCGTGCGCATGCTCAATACAAAAGGCCTCAACATAAAATGGCAAACTGCAGACTGCAGTAATTGTAGAAGATATTTTATCTTATGTCAAATGTTTGTATTAGTAAAGTAGGAAGAGATGTAATTAAACCAGCTCATGATTTAGCCAAAGGTGTACTTAAGGTTTAATTAATATAGTATGGTTTCTATCCTCAAAAAATAATAATAATCAACTTGCTTGGTTAGGTTTTTTAAAGAATACTTTTCAAAAAATTCTAGTTTCTTGTTTTCCGTATTTTTTTTGTTTTTACCGAATTTTTTAAATATTTTTAGTAATTTTTTTTACTTTTTAGACATAGTTAACATAAATATACCTAAAAAGTAAAAAAATTGTGAAAAAAACCTTTTAAAAATTCACTAAATACTAAAAATACAAAAAAAAAAAAAATACAAGAATTCAGTACATTTTTTGTATTTTTTTGTATTTTTAATTTTTTAAAATATTTTTTCACAAATTTTTTACTTTTTAAATACATCTAAATAAGGTGCATATAAAAAAGTAAAAAAAAAAGTTTAAAATTTTAAAAATATTCACTAAAAACAAAAAAAATACAAAAACAAAAAAACTCAATTTTCAAAAAATTTAATCCAAAAAATTCAAACCAAATAATAATAATAATAATAAAATTGTTGCAGTTTTTTTTTTTTTTTGGGTGGATATTGTATTGCAATTTTTTTTTTTTTTTTTGGTGGTTTTCATTTTTATTGGTTTTTGTACCCAATTTAATCAAAGGCATGTATACAACAAATGATATTTATGTTTGCTCGCACTCTGCCCCTCCATGTGATAATTTGTGAAACTTAAAAGAGCAAAATAACGTTTATTGTCATAAAAAAACGCAACAACAAAAAACAAAAATCAAAAAATTATATGTCCTTTATGTAATACATCATGAACACCTACGATTTGGAGTAATTTTGTGTTAAAGTTTTTCTTTAACTTTGACCACTCAAACAACCCACTAGCATATTGGGCAAGAGTTTTTGTATCTCATTAGCATATTATAAGCTCGATTTTCTTCACTTGTTAATTGTTTTTTTTATTATATTTATTTGGGGTGTTTCTTATGTGGTGGTGGGTTTATACTTTGTAATATATTTGTCATAATGGGTTTTGATCACTCCTTTGAGAATTACAACCTTTTGATGAATGCATGTGGACATACATTTCTTTTGCTTGTATGGGTGGAATGTGTGGGTTTTTGTAAATGCAGGGGAAAAAAAAATCTTTTATGCTGCATATGGTTGGAGAGATTTGAAAAGGAAAATGAAAAAAATAGATGAAATGTGAATAAAATATACCTATATTTCACCTAGTTTTACATATCTTTTTCCTTTTCCTTTTCAACTCTCTCTCCAAATCCCCCCACCAAACACAACATTAAAGTCTAATAATCACAATAATACATTTTTTGGAACTTTTACTTGTTTGTCAATACCAGTATTAAGTTCTTAAATTTTTATTTGAATTGATGGTTAATTATTTTACGGGGTGTTAGAGTGAGAAAATTAAAACTCATGTGTTCAAATATTTTTGCATATACATGTTTTGCTGCTTCCGAAAAAAAAGTGGTTGTTGACAATTATTGGATGGTTCTTAAAGTCATTTAGTTTGGCAATTTTTCAAAAAATAATTTGCATTTAAAGTGCACTATTGTTTCCATGACCCGTTTAGGCTGATCAATTTATGAAAAATAATAAATGAGGTTTAGATTGTTGAGTTTTTGTTTTATGGCTTCCCCGAATAGACACAACGCGTAAGATTTTTCACAACCAATTATTTTGATCCCTAAAATTATTATTTTGGTCTCTAAATATTTTTTGTGACAAAATTATATACGTCACAAGAAATTATCTAAAAAAGTCAATATTGACTTTTACCAACAAACTTTCAAAAGTGTCACTGAAACTAACAATTAGGAACCAAAATTATACTGTCATAAAATATTCGATTTTTACAAAACAAAACATTTCATCGCTAATACTTCGCCACAAAAATGTCTCAATTTGGTCTCAAAACACAAAATAATGACATTTTTAACCACAACTATTTTGGTCGCTAAAGACCATGCCACACATTTTCGTCGCTACAAGTTTGGAAAATATTTTGTAACCATTTAATTTCATAACTGAAAATGCACAAAAATTAAAATTTACATTCAATCATATAAAAAATAAAAAATAAAAAATAAAAAATAAAAAATTGACATCCACACATCAAAGGAACTCAATTCCCAAACCATAATGATATAGAAAGTAAATTTTTACAAAACATAAAACTCCAAGATGGCAAATAAGATAAATTGAGGATAAAAAAAAAAACAAAAAAAAAGAAGAAAAAAATCAAAGATGGCAATGAGAAAGATTGTCCAGGAGATTGTTCAGCACCATAAATACCCCGTAAAACCATAAAATAAAAATAAAAAACAACGTACTTCAATATCCATCAATCAAAAAAGAAACATATATATATAATGCTTTTAAACCATTCAATTACAATAAAAACTTAAGCCACATATTGCAGTAAGTATTTGATGTCCATACAATTAAAATTAACTTCAAAATGATATATATATTTTTATTTTTTGAATTACCTCTATTCAAACATAATACCCATATAAACGTAATTTAATTTGTCACCAGAAATTACCCCAAAGAATATGTAAATCATAAATATTATAAATAACTAAAATTAAATAATACCTTTGTGAGGATGATGCAGAGTCGTCTGTTCCTGCTCCAATTGATGACTATTTATGAAACAACTACGAATAATACAAATTGTGTTTCTAAATCAAAGTACCAAGATGACAAACAAAGAACGCACTTGAATTTGCTTCAAGTGAATTTGACAACAAAAAAAAGAAAAAAAAAAAAGATGTGCATCATTTGCAAAAACAGGTACATTTTCAAAATAGGAAAAAATGCAAAACAGAACAGGAAAAAAAAAAAAAATCAAAATAGTTCAATGAATTCTAAAAATCTCAAGTACATTAAAAAAGGGCAACAATCCCATGACAACCATGCTTTTACAATCTAGATTTTTCATTTCTAAAAATTCAAAGACGAGATGGAATTTAAAAATGGAAAAAAAACAAAACACAACAATCAGGCCCTTAGTATTCACTTTTTATTTATTTATTAAAAGAAGTTGCATTTTCAAAGACTGGCAACAAGGGAATTATTTCACCTCATAAACTTGGATAAGCAAATGAACTAAAGCACATTTTTAGTATATTGCTTAGTCGGCGTTCAGAAATTGGCCTTAAACTGATGTGGATATGGCTTCTCAGTATAGAAATTATACTGTGTGGCACGACATGTAGGCCAAAATAACAAAAAGAAAAAGAAAAGAAAGCGAGAAGAATTTAATAACAAGACAAGAAAATTTTCAAGCACAAACCACAAAGCATGCATTACAAATACCTCTGCATGCACAGCTAGCAGAGTATGCAATAACTCTACAGCAGCATCTCCCAGACCATTTCATGAGATTCTTCATCAAAATAAAAATGCAAAGCAGTGGATGGAATGGAAGAAACCAATAGCAAATAGTTGGAGAATGATCTTTTTGGGGTATTTTAAATTGAATAAGATTTTATGAATTTTGTAATTTATTGAAAGTATTGGGGAAAAAATTTAACTTCAGTTTGTCAAAGCTAAATAAGAACCCAGACACAGATGGCTATATTTACCAATCTCTTGTTGATTTCTGCTTCCACAAGATGAGCTAAAAGTTTGTGTCTCAATCTGGAAACGAACACAAAAAGGAGAACAATAATTCAACAACAATATTTACAAGCTTCATTTCTATTGCATCAAAATGACTTCAAATCTAGATACCTGGGATAACTGTGCAGATTCATCTGATTCTGGGAAGATGAGGAGCTGAAACATCAAATATGAGAACCATTAACATTAAGGTCCTCAAAAAAAAAAAAAAAAAAAAAAAAATTCAGGTACCTTTCAATGTGATAATATGTGGGATAATAACCTGCTTTCTAATGAGGGTGGCAAAAATTCAAACAAGGCAGATGCCCAAGGTGACAGTTGAGAAGAAATGTTGTCAACAGAAACAACTTGCCTGAACAAACCATGAATTTCCTGGGACATGCAAGATGTCAATACCATAGCATCATTTCAAACTAATTCATCAGCATATACCAAATGTAACTAAAGAAACAAGTTCCTAACTTCCAGTTTTAATAAAAAAGAAAAGCCATCATAAGACATGAAAGTCATGAACAAAATTAATGTAGGGGAAGTGGGGTTGACAGCAAAAAAATAATGGAGCTTTCCTGTAACTGCATGGTTACCTGCAAGAGACCATACACTTCAGGAATGCTTTCAATAAGCCCATCAGGTAGCAGAATGACTCCATGGTACTTGTCTGGTGCAGAAGCATCAGGTCAGAACAGAAAAAACATGGGTAATTTGTTTTTGTTACAAGCAGCTCAAAAGCATATAGAAGATGCAAAGCATGGCTCACTCAAGAGTATGCAATTCGCATGAATTCATCATGTTACCTTCTCTGCACAGAGAGCATCAGTGCAAACGTTGCTAATGAGCTGGGAATTAACCTGATCAAAAAACAAATAGATTATTTTCACTCTTCCTCAAAAACAATTAATTTAATGCTATCTGCCACTTCTTTGGTTATCAAGCACAGGGATCATCATTACCATCAAAATTTGACTGTGATTATGCATATGTATGTTTGTTTTGGCTTAAGGGTGCTTCACCTGAGTTCTCTGGTCTTCAACTGTTACTAACCTGAAAAATCCCGTGAACAAGTGGTGCTGTGGTGCAGCTCCAATTACAGTAGGGTCGATATTCCTTTTATGATCTAATAGACATCTCTATCCTACAAGTTAGATATTTAGATTTTCAAGTTAGAAAAGTGAACAGCAGGTGCCCTTTGTAATCTCTAACAATAGTGAAACCACTTGTTTCCTCAAAATAAATAAATAAATAAATAAATAAATAAATAAAAAATAGTGGGATCACTTAAAGAACACATTTGTGAGATAGTGGGACACTTCTTTCATGTTAAAGTATGAATTTGAAAGTGGGAAACACAGCATGCATACCACACTTCATGAAAAAGGAAAATCAGAGGGACAGAGAAGAAGAATGAAAAATGCAAAACAGAGGAATTAATACCAAAGACAGGTCGGGCATGCACACACTTCCACTAAAAAGTCAGTCCTAATAGCAATTAGAGGTCAGTAGGCTATTCAGTCTGTACTGAACAAGCATTCACACTACAATATGAGATAACCACCACGAAAAATGATTCCATAAAATCAGGTAGCCTCAGGTATTTTGATTAGAAATGTCTGCATCTTTTACAGAACAGCAGTTACAAGTGACAAAACCCTAATCCTGCAACTCATATTATTCCCTAGATTACAGGTGATTCAGTATTAAAAAAAAAAAAAAATTGCATTAATAAATTTCTTGGGATGATTCCTGCTCGATTTCTAAGCTCTAAGTTCTTACTGCTTAGAGAAGCTACCTAGAGGGCATTTGATAATAATGTTGCTGTAAACAGACTAACTATAGATTTGTAATTTTTTTTGTTGGATCAACCTAACTATAGACTTGTAATGTAACCAAATTTCAGCATATCCTCGATACAATCTGAGGAATTGACAGTTGTGTTTTTCACAGAGTGGTGAATCAGAGAAGCAACCCCATAGCCATTTAATCAGTAATAGAGGGTAAGGCACTCGACATTTAAGTTGCACTACCATCGTGCTAACCACTGAATGAAATGGACAATTCTAGTTATACACCATATAAAAAAAAGAATTTCTTTCATATTATAATGAAGGAACAACAGCAGATTGATCATGCCAATTATTTCCAGTCAAACCTAACCAGCGTTATTAAAAGCGCGCCTAGGCGCAAGGCCCAGCCATGCCCACCCCGTGCGCCTTGCAATGGTCAAGGCAAGGCGACTTCACTAAGGCACGATTAAAGCGCACAACTAGAACAAGGCGCAATTAAGCCCAAGGCGCAGGCCTTGAGGGCTTTTTTTGTTTTATTTATTCGAATTGGGCCACTGAAATTACATGGGTCAGCTACAACAGATCATACCCTTCAAATATACATGCTAATATTGTCGATTTAGCCCCAAATCAACAAACAACAGAAGAAAAAACAAGCCCTAATTCAAAGCTCCGAAGAAGTCGAACTCGTCATCCAATCTAGGAGCTTCGAATGTGCAGGCATGTTCTTCTTCTCTTTGTTTCTTTGTCTCTTCTTCCCCTTCTCTTTGTTTGTTCTTCTCTTCTTCTCTTCTCTTCTCTTCTCTTCTCTTCGTCAGTCATCGTCTTCTGCTTCTTCTTCGTGTCTTCTTCTTCTTCATCTGTTCTTCTCTTCCCCATGCTGCCTTTTTTTGATTTTTAGTTTATTTTCTGGAATGCTCTGTTTTAGTCTATAGAGTTAGGCTGAGCTGAGATTTTTAGGGCTTCAAATATACCCATGCTGTTTTCTTCTTCTTCTTCTTCTCTGCCTTCTTCTCTGCTTTTCTTTTGCTTTTATTTTCTGCTTTTCTTCTTCTTCTTCTTCTTTCTATTTTATTTTATTTTCTTCTCTTCTGGACTACTCCGTTTATTAAATATTTATTCTAAATTGCTCTGTTTCTTCTCTACTTTTATGATTTAGTTGACCTTTAGATCATGGATATTCGTGTTTTATATTGAATTTTGGAAAATTACTCATTTGTCTATGTTAAAATAGCGATATTTGTTGGTATTTATTTTTTAAAATGTTCAATGTTTCATTTTGTTTATGTTATACCAGTTAGTTATTTGCTTATATGCCTCATATTAAATTATATTATTTCAACTTGCCATGGTGCGCCTTACTTCAATGAAGCCTGCACCTCGCCTTGCGCCTAATTCCTCAGGAGACCTTGGCGCCTTGGTGCGCTTATCGCTTTTGATAACACTGAACCTAACAATTAAAACCACAATAGCATTAAAGCAAGCTTAAATCAAACAGAACTCAAATTCAAATGAAGGCAATAAGAAACAGATGCCTGAGCTAGAACCACCAAAAAAAATCCAAACGAAAGAAGAAACCCTAGCATTTCTTCACCAAAAATGTAAACACAACTCTCACTACATCTGACTCAGATTCTCAAATCACTCCAAGAAACCCTAGGTTTTTGTACAAGATGATACTAAGAGACCCATCGATAATAATATGTAAAATATAGTAATTTTAATTTGGCCAATCGAACAAAAACGAGAACTGATCACTTTGTTCTTCATAGATCTATCTATAGATACATGCACATATAAGGTAGAGAGGAGAGATGCACCAAATCTACAAAAAAAAAATTGGAGATGATAGATCTGTAGTGAATGAAACTTCAGGTCTCAAATCTGCGCGCACAAAACAAAAAAAAAAATGAAGATGAAGAATCAACCCATCGACTTCATGATGTGCGTGTGTGTGTGACAAATGGTAGATCTACCTGATTGAAGCTTAACATCTCAAATGTTCGATAGATCTACCAGTAACGAGTAATGATAAATCGATTTTCACGATCCATTTTCTCACACCGAGCTTCAAATGAGAGAGAGAAAAAGAGAGAGAGAGAGAGAGAGAGAGAGAGAGAGAGAGAGAATTGAAAAATTAGGGCAAAGGAGTGTTTGGTCCTGTGGGTTGGAATAGTTTCAGCTATAAGGATGGTGGTTTTCTAATTGGCCATTCTTTAAGGACCAAAACATTTGGTCTCTAAAGGTTCGGTTATGTCTAAATTAATTTGTCTCCAAATGTTCCAAAAGATTTTACCATGAACAATGAAGCATTTCTGCAAAAGTATTACAACTTTTATTTTTGTCCCTAAAAGATTGTTTTTAGGAACCAAATTCAATTGGTCTCTAAATCACTAATTCCTTGTAGTGAGATGTAGTTTTGTGTGATATTAAACTTTGGCATTTCTTGGCAGACTCACTTTCAGCTGGGGACCTAGAACTTCTAATAATAGGGTTGTTCATTGATTGCCATTGGTTAGCAAAAACTGCCCTCTGTGGTTGCTTGGGGCCAAACTGGGTATCTAACCCCTCTTGCCCCTTTCATTGCTTTTATTGCTTCGGACCACTACCACCTTCTCCGATTCAATGGTCCCCCCTTTGCTCTCCACAATTAACCGCATCATAACTAATTTATTTAAATAATTTCATTTTTCAATTGGCAACCGGTGTAGCCAGTTACCAAAAAGGAACAAAATTGAATCTCAATCAGGGTAGAGACACAGATCAGTAGACCCTCTTCTCCTCTTCTTGATCTTCTCTTTTCCTCCCTCTTCTCTACTGCCATGGCCGAAGCTTTCAGCCATGGCCAAAGACCACCAGCCCCGTTGGCAATTCGGACCATTGTTCTCTCAATGTCAACATCTTCACAAGCTCTCACTCTCTCAACATCTCCACCATGTTGTGAGCAAAGAACTAGTTGCTTCCATTCTAATCGAATCTTTCCAAGAGCTCTTTTCTGTAGCTCAAGTTTGTTACTCACTCTAAACTTCATTTACATCCAAGATAGCAGTGCCATTAGGGCTTTGATTTCAAAATCCTAACCCTTATTGAATATTTGATATTAAGTTTGGTTATCAATCAAAATTAACATTTGTAGCCACTCAAGATAGTTGTGCCATTGGGGCTTTGATTTCACAACCCTAACCCTGAAGAATGAATATATGACATTAAGTTTTGTTCTCATTCAAAATTGACATCGGTTCTCAGTCATATTCACATTTCTTTAATTGTTTTCTCTTTGCTATGGCAATATATATCTACATACACAGAGGTGACCCAATTCAAACTTTTTGGGGGCCTAATGTGAAAAATCTAAATTAGATTCTCTGTTTGCTTTTTTATTTTTTTTTTAAATTTTTGTACAAGGATGGAGTCGAGATTATAAATATGGGGGCCAAAAGTCAAGAATAAAATAGATCGTGTTATATGGCAAATTAAAACAAATTTATTAGGCCAACAAGTTTTTTTTATAGTGGCTAAAATAATAATAAAATATTGTCTCAAACTTAAATATAGAAAAATGCTACATATGATCTTATTTTTTATCTCATTTTTTTTACTCTAAGACATAAGTGAGTCTCATATGTATTTATGAATTCTAGTTAAAAACAAAAGGCCACTCGGTCCATATGTCCAATTTTGAATTTCTTTGCTCGAAAAGTCCACTCTCTAAATTACTATGTCCGTAAGGACATGCCTCTGTGAAAAGACCAAACTTCCCATATTTTCCATCTTTCTATGACAGATAGCTACGTGACTCTAAATTACTCTCTACTTGTTCAACTTCTCTCTTTTCTCCTTCTCTCTACCTGTTTAAATTCTCTCTCACCCTCAAATCCCTATTCTTAGGCCCATCTTTGTTGTTGTAGAAGCAAATGGCCCTTTCAATTTCTTCAAACCTTCATTCTCTCCCCCTCCAAAGCTTCGTTCCATCATCTACTCCTCTGATATGCGGGTTATTGTCTGCCGCCGGTGGCTTGGGGTAGAGCGGCAAAGCCGCCATCGTCTCTCTCTCAACACTCAATTCGATCTGCTCTCGATGATTCCGGCTCTCTTCTTTCAATTCAATTCAATTCAATGACCAAACTCGCTCTGAAATGCAATAGCAAATCTGCTAGCATTGGCGAGGCGTCGGCACAACTTCTGGTTGTCCTTCCTCCTCGATCAAGTCTCATCGCAATAGATGTCCTTGGACCACAATCGTTGCTTCAATAGTGGTGGCGGATGTGGTGGCAAAGATGGAAAAGCTTTCGAATCGTTGGCTAAAAATGTCCTTTCTTCGCTGCCGATTCAGCCTCGCACTCTACCGCCGGTTCCAACCGCCAACTCAGACTCCGCTACAGCAATTTCTGAAGCCCACTCCGTTTGATGGACCGGCCTCCAGGTTCTTCTCGAATGCCGTTGCTAAAGTCAAGAACAATACCGTTTTGCTCTTTTCTGTACAATGTCGTTTGTGTGCTTTTTTCACTCTTTTTGAGGAATTTTCTCACCATTCCTTTGATTTTGAGAAAATGACTGAAAATTTGCTGCATGTTTTCTTCGTCCATTGGGGTTTGGATAAGTATTTGTCACATTGTTTTAGCATGTTTGGATTTTTTTGGAAAACGTTCTCAATTAATGTTTCATTATCTTTTCATCTACATTTTCTGGGAAACAAATGGACCCAGGATTGGCTTGTTCGGATTTTTTTGAATAAAGTTCCCAATTTTGTTTTGATTATTTGAGAGAGAAAGTTCTGAGGTGATGATGGAAGACAAGTTTGAACAGAGTTGTGAGTTTTTTCTCTCTCTCTCTCTCTCTCTCTCTCTCTCTCTCCAAATCTGTTTGCATACCTAGATCTGTTTTAACAGATAAAAAAATTGAATTGTTATTTTCACAAATAAAAAAATTAAACAAATAAAAAAAAATCAACACATAGTTTCAATAGACAGGAAAAAAAAAAATTTTGAACAGATAGAATTTTACAGAGATAAAGATTCAACAGATAGAATAAAAATTTCAATAGATAGGTGTTAATAAAAATTAAAAGGGCAAAACTAAAAACAAAATGTCCTCCAAAATGTACTTCTCACCACAATATTTCACAAAGAGTAAACCAAAAAAAAAAAAAAAAAAAAAAACCCAACCAACCTAATGCCTTACACCCTCCTTATATTGGATTTTCACCAAATTTCTCAAAAAAAAAATTGTATTTATGTATCTGGGCCCCATTATTTTGCTCTTAAATTATATATTTCCCAAGTGATCAAACTTAAAGACATACAATTCTAAAATCCAAATCTAGAGTTAAGTTTACCTTGAGTTATTCACTAGGTGTGTAAAATCGGCCCGACCAATCTGCCATCAGGCTTGGCCCGGCCTAGGCCCATTCAGTCTCTCGCTAGTTTTCAAAAATCTAGGCCCAGGCCCAGGGAGTAATCATGCCTCAGGCCAGCAGGCCGAGTCTAGGCTTGGGGCAGGCCTGGAATTTTTATTTTTTAATGTTTTATTGAATTAATAAAATATTGTTTTCTTTGCTAATAAAATAAAATAAAATAAAGTGAGCAAAGAAAAAGTGATTGTCACTTTTTTGTTTTTTTTATTAGCAAAGAAAATAATATTTTATTAATTCAATAAAACATTAATAGAGAGGAGAATGAGACATTTGGCCAGAACAACAACCAAAAAAGCGGGGGAAAACAAAATAGTAACACTGGGAGGGAATCTCCTTGAAAACCAACAAGAAGAAATCTGAGGAACACCACCCTGAAAACCATCAACAAGAAATCTGAGGAACAACACCTCCAAACCGAAACCGAAAAAGTAGATAAGAAACCAACAATTAAACACCTAACCTCTAGCATCCAAACCTCCTAAGACTCTGGGACAAAACCATAACACTGGATGCAAAGATCAAAAAGCTCAAAAACATCCACATTCTAAGCAGGCCGACTATCCACAAGCACCTCCACCCTTCTCATGCCACAAGGACAAGACTATAAACACCGCATGCCAACTTTACACTGGCCACTGGTATGTCTCTTCGCTCCTCCTTGCACACATTTTATTTGTGCATAGTATACATACTACTTGATTCCATGAATGTGTGTATAATATACATATATATATATGGTAATGGTGGGTTTAGGTTTGGGTTTGGGTTTGGGCTTGGGCTTGGTATTGTTACGGGGTTTTGTAGTTGTGTTGGATGGCGTGGAGTAATCTGTTGGTGGCCGTAATGGCAGGTTTGTGGCGATGGTGTGGGTTTAGATGATTTTGTAATGGTGTTGGAGAGGGGGATAGTAGATCACTACTGGTGGAATTTCTAGTGATGGGGCTGGTGGTGGTGGTGGTGGTGGTGGTGGGTGTAGATTTGATGTTGATTTGTAGTGGTGATGTTCAAGAGTTGGCATGGTGGTAGTCATGGGCGGAGCCACATAATGGTCCCGTTTGGTAGAGCTGTGGGAAAGTAATTATAACTTATAGCCTAACAACTTATAGCTTATAACTGTTAACATAAGCTGATTTTTGACTTATAAATTAAACTTCTCCTCCCCTACTCAAAGAATAAGTTAATTTTTGATTTACAAAAAACTATAAGTTGTATTATTAAGCTGAACCAAACACATCAAAATAACTTAAATTAAGCTAAAAGCTTAAATAAGCTGGAAATAAACCCTACCAAACAGGGCGAATACTCTATGGTGTCACTTGACACAACACCCAAAACTTGAAAGGAATTAGTTTAATTTAATATTATTCATAATTTTGAGATTTCATCAAGTTGAACCCACTAGAATTGTATTGACACTAGATAAATAGTTCAAATTTTTTGATTTTGTTAGATTTACTGTTCTGGAATATTAAATATTTTTATAAAATCAAGTATTTATATTTTGATTTTTCATTAAAAGTTTTGCGGGTTTGATAATTACATTTTTGTAATCTTCTTTTTCTTTTCTTTTTCCCCCTTGTAATCTTGATGGCACTTGGGTAATTACATTCCCTCAACCAAATAATTACATTCCGTGACAATGTGATAATTTTTGTGAAATCAGTAATTTGTTAAAACTTTTTATATAGAATGATTTTGAAAAATTCATATGAAAATAATTGTATAATTACATATACTCATGGACCACTAAAATTTATGGAAATCAAAACCAAAAAAAAAAAAATTAAACAATGATTTTTATTACAAAATTTAACCCCACTGAGTAAAATTTCTGGCTCCTCCACTAATGGTGGATCTCATTCGTGGTAATGCGTAAGGCAAAGAAAATAGAAAGGTAGGAGACAATCTAGTGTAAACTACCATTTTTATAGGATAGTAAGTAATAAATTAAACAATACCCTGTTCGTGTCTTGAGCTTCATGAATGGTGGTTAGGAGATTTCCCTGGGAAGCCAAAGAAGAAGATATTGTTTTCAATTCTAGCTGCTATTTTTTTTTGTCTCTTTAGAAGTTTCAAAACGAATGTATTTTAACGGGGTATCTGTAGAGTGGGTAAAGGTGTCCGATTTTTATCAAGGTCAGGCTTGGTCTGTGGTTGAGGGATGGAGGTTGTTTGGAGTTTATTTCGATATCTAACTTTGTTATTAATTTCCAAGAAACGCTGTGGGCTCCAGTCTACAGATGGGGCTGGTGATTGTGGTTTTATTTTTGGATATTTGGGGTGTTCTCAAGTTGTTTAGATTATTGTCTTCTTATTGCTAGGAGGTGTACATTTTCTCAGGTGGCCTGAGATGATTGTGCTTATGAGTGTTTCCTGTAGTTTAGGGGAGATTGTTTTGTAGCCATTAGGGGTGTAAAAATGGCTTGCCCGCCCAAGGCCCGACCAAGATTAAGGCCCGCCCAGGCCTGATGCTCCGGGCTAGGGCTTGAGCCACGCTTTTTCTGACCTAACCCGAGGTTCAAGGCCTTGCCCGTTGGCTCAATCCAGGCCCGATCTAAGGCCCAGCCCGCCTGACGCCCAACGTCACTTTCAAGCTATTTTAGTGAGAAAAAAGTATACAAAATGTCAGGCCCAATCTGTTTGTGTTTTATTGATGTACTTTGTGTACCTCTTCTACTCTTTATTGCATCAAGATATTGTTCTTTTTTGCCGTTCAAAAAGAAGGAAAAAAAGAGTAAAAGTAATAAATATTTGTTTTGTGGATTTTAAAGAACTCATCAATAATAAATATTTGTTTTGTGGATTTTAAAGAACTCATCAATTAATGAAAATAGAATTTTAATTAATTGTGTTAACAACTATCTAACTAAATTTTTCTGTGACAGGTTAAGTGTTTGTTTGTTATTATTATTATTATTTTAAAGATTAATGAAAAGAAGTTAATATTATAAATTTTTTTATTTAAGTTTTTTGATAAATTATATGATTAGTCCCCGTAATTTAAGTAAAATGTTGCTTTAATTTTTTTAGTTTCAATTTGACTAATTTCAGCAATGTTACAATGTTGTCCCTCAATTATGCACTGTTAACTTTTTAATAGAAAAAGACAGCATGCAAAATTAGAGAGTAAAGTAAAATTTAATAAAAACTATAAGGATCACCGGCGTAATTTATTAATTGCACTATTGATCCTTGTACTTTCTTTTGATTTTACTTTGGTCTCTTTAACTTTACACGTAGACTTTTTTCGTTTAAAATTTTAACAATAAGTAACGAAGGGAGTACTACAATGTAACAAAACTAAAATTGTAAGGTTAAATCATTCAAATTAAAATCCGTGGACCAAAATGAAATGTTTTATTTTAACAAGAGATAAAATTTCAAACATATTTTTGGTGGGTCTATTTGTTTAATGACTTTGATTTTGATTTTATTTTTTTAATGACTTTTGAAGTGATTAATGTGAGATATTTTAGAAGAAATGAGTTTTCTATATGAGCTAAAATATTTTTAGCAAATAAACTAAATTTTAAACAACTAAATGAAGCCTTAATTAATAAATTGTTAACAATTAACTTTGATTAAGTGGGACATAATGAATGGATAATAAAAGTTAAAATCAACCACAATTCATTACCTCCTCAGGTCATTAAAACTTTGACACATGCATTTATGACTCTTTGTTGATGTGTGGGCTAAAGATTGGCTTCCTGTAAATTGTTTTATTTATAGGTAAGCCAGATAGAATTTATTCTCATATATTTATATATGTTAAATCCCCCCCCCCAAAAAAAAAGGATGTGTACAATATGCACCTTTAGTTACAATTTTTGTGTTCTTGATTATGACTTACTGTGTTGACAGTTATGACACATTGTGATGTTAATTATGACATTATTTTGGTTATGATCCAATAGTTCTTTAATTATACCTCATGTAATATTTGGTTATAACTCTTTTTTTTTAATTATGACCTCCGTACTATTGAGTTATGTCATTTGTGAGTTTGATTTTTTCCACGATAGATAGACCCTCTACAATAGAGTGGTATGGGTGCGATGTTCTCAAACTTTCATTCTTTTTCACATGTGAACCTACAATGGAAAGCTGTAAGAAGTTATCCATTGTAGATAGAGAACATGTCAAGAATGCTTTTTACTTTTATTTTTTTATTACAAACAAATAGTTTATATCTTTTATCAATATATTATTTTATTTACTTATTTATTTATTGTATCAATTTGTGAAATTAGGTAATTTGGGTCATCTTCATCAATTTAGACTCAATAGTAGCACAAGAGAAAATTACCGACAATTCGAAAGGAAAAGACCCAATTTGCTACACATTTTTTGAAGGTAAAAAATCCAATTGATTTTATCATAGCATTATATGTTGCATGTGCTATTTTACTTTTATTATAATTCTTTTTATTATTTGATTGTTAAAATGTGTTTAAGTAGCTGGTTTAGGATTAGCACCACCGGCTATTGCACAGGAACTTGATCCACGTGTGGTGGAGTCATTTTCTGTGCTTACCTTTCCTATTGATGGAGAGGTAGGTTTTGGTATCGTTGAGTGTCACCTATGCTTGGAGGAGTTCCTTTAAGGACACAATGTACGTGTGCTCCTCTGCTTGCAGACATATTTATCATATTGATTGTATCCAAGCTTGGTTGATTTTCAAAGATCTTCGATGCCCTGATTGTCGTTATAACTATGCAACATGGGAATTGGAAATCATGCCACCTGATTTACCTTAACTTTGCATAGTCATGGCAACAAATGTGCAAATGAGTCTTTAGTTAGTTGGTTCTAAACTAGTGTTATTAGTTATTGCGCAGAAATTCGATCCACGAATAGTAGAGTCATTTCTTATACTTACCTTTCCGATTGATCATTAGAGGGGTTAGTTTTGTAACTATTGATTGACACATATGTTTGGAGGAGTTTATAAATAGAAAAAGTGTACAAGTGCTCCAAATCGCAAGCATATTTATGACCTTGACTATATACAAGCCCAGCTGACTTCTAGAGACTCTCGATGCCCTGATTGTTGCAATGACTATGCAAACTCAAGATAAATCAGGTGGCATGATTTCCAATTCCCATGTTGCATAGTCATAATGAAAATCAGGGTATCGAGGATCTTTGGAAATCAGCCAAGCCTAGATACAATCAATGTGATAAATATGTCTACAAGCAAAGGAGTACTCGTACATTGTCTCCTTAAAGGAACTCCTCCAAGCATATGCGACACTCAACGATACCAAAACCTACCTTTCCATCAATAGGAAAGGTAAGCACAGGAAATGACTCCACCACACGTGGATCAAGTTTTTGTGCAATAGCAATTGGTGCTAATCCTAAACCAGCTACTTGCATATATTTTAACAACCAAATAATTAAAAAAACTACAATAAGCAGTAAAATAACACAAACAACAAATAATGCTATGATAGAACTAGATCTTTTACCTTCAAAAAATATGTAGAAAAGTGCCAATCGGGCATTTTTCCTTTCGAACTATCTGTAATTGTCTCGTGTTACTATTGAGTCTAAATTAATGAGGATGGCCCAAATTACTTAATTTCACAAATTCATACCATAAATAAATAAATAAAATATTGATAAAAATAAAATAAAAACTACTTGTTTATAAAAATAAAAAATAAAAATAAAAACTGTTAGCCCTAAGGCTAGTATGCATATATGTGAATAAGTTTTGATGATAACAAACATTTTTTTATGGTACTAATGACTTGTTCTCAAGTATGTTGTTTATAGAGAAGAATCTATGTAAATGTCACAAAGTTTAAAGGATCAAGGCAAATCAAGCAAGAAAGGAAAATATTCAAATTCACGACAACTAGTTTTGCTTGCAAATGGAAATAAGATTGATACGGAGAAAATAAAGACCATAATAGGCTCTCAGAATTCAAATTAACAACGGCTAGTTTTTTGAATTCAAATTCACAACGGCTAGCTTTTTAATTCAAATTCATAACGGCTAGTTTTTCAAATGGCAACTTCATAACGGCTAGTTGGACTATCTCTCTCTCCCAGTGGTTATATATATACAAGGCATCTCTTGTAGCAAAATACAACGAAGAGAATAACAATTCTAAAGCTTTTTGTGTGAAATCTGCTCCATCTCTACCTCATTTGATTCTAAGCTTATTTGTTTCATATTTTGAGAGACACCTTGTGTGAGCTTTTTAATTGTAATATCTACTCATTAAGGAGCTGTTTTGTGTGAGCTTTTTAATTGTAATATCTACTCATTAAGGAGCTGTTTTTGTGTACTAAAATCCTTAGTTACTCACCGTACACAAAGGGTTGGGTTGTAACCCGTGTAAGGAAGAAGCATGTTTGACTTCATCCTTGTAGAGTTGTAAACCCTAGATGCTTGTAAGATGTGTGAAGTCTAGTGGATTGTGAAAATCCTCAAGGCGTGCTCTTGAGGCGTGGACGTAGGCGGAGACCGAACCATGTAAAAATCGTTGTGTTTGATCTCTCTCCCCTTGTTACTTATTTATTGAATTTTATTTAAGATTGCTTACCACTACTACATATTTAATTATTTGCTCATCTTTTTAATAACAAGTGTTTGAAGATTTGTTTAAAACAATTTAATTAGTCTTCCTAAATATTTGTATATGGCACGCCAAGTGTTTCATACATTGTTACACATATTTTGCACTTGCGTTTTTGAGTTGTTTGAATTTATCTAATTATCTTCATTACCTAAAATTATTTCTCACTTATTTTACCATAAGAATTTGGGGTTGCAAAAAGACACTATTCACCCCCCCCCCCCCCCCAAGTGTTAAACACTTGGGAAACAAAAACCTCTTCGAACTTCCACTTCACTGCCTTGCCATTCTTTCTCTTCTTCGTTGTTGGCCTTCTCTTTCTTCATTCTGGCCTTCTCTCTCTTTGATCGGAAACAAAGGCGAGAGAGAAACCCTAGCCGACGCAGGTGGCCGTATTAGCGTCGTCGCTACTTTGCTGCCTCCATCATATCCAGATCTATAATCGACGCCAAAATGGTTGTCGATTCAGGCCTGAAGGCATCTCTTAAGCTCCTTCAATTCTGCTCTCAAATATGCTGCGAGATTGAAGGTCAAATAACCCATGTGAGACGATTCTCCATGGTCGATCGGTTCATTACTAAATATCTAATTTCGTTGTTAAAACTAAAAACAAGAATAATTTTAACAATTAAAATATTTGTCTCCAAAATGAACTAACACAACACGACCAACATAAAATGGTTTCAGCCTATAATTAAAACTGAGAAGCCAAACTTGCAATAATTTGTTTGAATTTTTATTTTATTTTATATGAAATATTTATAAAATATTCATGGAATTACATATAGGAAAATTTGTGCAAGTCCTTTTCATAAGAGTAATACATGGATAGAGTATGGCATAATGTCTTTTCAAATTTGGGTCTCTTTAAAAAAAGCCTTCCTTTTTTGCTTTTTGCTTTTTTCTTTTTAATTCGTTTTTCAAATTTTACAATTGATGATGAGTATGGCATCATATCATTTCGTAGGAAATAGTAGAGTATTCTTAGCTAACTTGCTACTATATACAAAGCATCTCCAATGGTCTGCCATTAGAGCTGCCAAAGCCAAATTTGGTAAGAGTTGGCAAAAACAACTCTCTAGTGGGTTGCTATATCAGCGGCCAAATTATAGCAATGCCAAATCTTGTGCCAAATCATCATCCCAACTGTTTTTCTTCCTTCCCTCCTTCTCTCATTCTTTCCCAGCAAAACTCACACAAACAGAAAATAATTTTTTTTTTTTTAACAAATTCAAAAACAACAACATTCACTAGAAAGATAATAATCACAACAACAACAATAATCAAACAATTTCAGACAAACTTCAAGTAATTTCTCACAAATTTCAACCAATCTCAAACAAAGCAAAAGGAATCTCAACTAGTTTCAAAAATATAATTTCACAAAAATAAATACCTGAAAAAGGGTTTGAAGTTTCTTCATCTTCTTCACTCAATTCCGTCTTCTTTATCTTCTTCTTCTTTGTGTGTGGTTTAGGGTTTTCAAGTTTGTGAGATGGATTTTGTGGATTTCTTCATCAGATTATGAAATTCAATACCTAAATCTGAGTTTGAGAGAGAGAAGTCTGGGTTTCAAAAGCAAAAGTTTGGGTTTGAGAAAGAGAAATCAAGTCTTAAAAAAACTTTGGGTTTGAGAAAGAGAAATCAAGACTTAAAAAAAGTTTGGGTTGAAGGGAGCGAGAGCAATATGGCTTTCCAAGACTGTACTCTGTGTCCATTGACAAAGATGAATCTGTGGAAATGTTAAGCAGGAGGAGAAATGGAAATGATGAGTGGAAGTTGGCATTCAGGAGAGCCTTGTTCCAGTGGGAAATAGAAGACTTGAGGAGACTGGAAATAATGCTTCTTAATGCTCCAGCTATTCGGGATGGGATGGTGGACAGGTTGAAATGGAATGCAGAAAATTCTGGGGTTTTTACTGTGTCTTCTGCCTACAAGTGGAGTGCAGCATCTGTTGAAGCTAGCAGTAACGTAGTAGGGTGTATATGGAAGAATTTGGCTCCACCTAAGGTACAGTTCTTTGGGTGTTTAGCATGGAAAGAGAGAATTAAGACAGCCAGCTATCTTCAAAGACTAGGTATCCTCTCTGCTGCTTCAGACATGAACTGTGTTTTCTGCAGAGATGAAGTAGATGATATAAATCATGTGCTGCTGTCTTGCCCATTTATTTGGAGGATTTGGTCAAATATTATCAATTGGTGGGGTGTTTATTGGGCAATGCCTAGATCCGTGCCTGGTTTGTTGCAGTGGTGGATTGGTCTAAAACTAAATAAAAAGGAGTTATCCATCTGGAAAGCTATACCTTTGGCGGTACTCTGGTCTATTTGGAAGCAGAGGAATGAAAGCATCTTCAAGGGCTTGCCGGTGAATTTTGAAGGGCTATGTGATTCAATCAAGGCCAAGGTTGCTGTATGGGTCAGAATTTCTAACCCCTCCTATACTTACTCAATTAATGATATTATGTATAATCTCAAGCAGGTTAGATTTTGTCTGAGGGGCTAATTGGGTCTGGTTGATTCTCCTGGGGCTTTGTGTTTTTGCCTGCTGCTGTATGGTGTGCTCTTAACCATTTTTGAAATGCTGAGCATTTGGTCTGAATAAAAGGAAATGGATTCTGCTGTTTGGGTCTGATCTGGCCTGAAGATGTTCGGTTCTGCAGGTGTGAGTTTGCTCTATTCTGTTTGCAGCCTTGGGTGTTTATGCTGTCCAAAGGTGAGTGCTTCTGGTTTGTCTAATTCCTTTGCTGGCCACCTAGCAGCAGGTGAGCTCTGGGCTGTTTGCTGGGTTGTTGGCTTGGTCTGGCCTACTGGGATGATGGTTTGATGATATTCTCCTGTTTCTGCCTCTGCTGATTTTTTGCTGTCTTCAGTGCTGTCTTAGGCTGCAATCTCGTGTGGGTCTTGTGTAATCTGCTGTGGGCAACTGTTGGCAAGTGCTGTGAAGGAAGGCTTTACAGCAGCCTAAGCAGAGCTCAGTCCATATAGTCCATCTTCTGGCTGTTGTCTGCTGCAGTTTTTTGGGCTGCTGGATTTCTGGATTGGTTCAATGGTTTCAATCTGTTTGTTGTCCAGAGTTTTCAGATCTGTGAATTGGGGTTTGGTTTAGTTTCCAAGCAGTGGTATTGTTCCTTAAGCCTCATCTGTTGTTCAGATTTATCATTAATGTGGAATGGAGCTTCAAGGCCAGGTGTTTTTAGGTGGGGAGTCAGAAGTGTTTGAATGAATGCTCTGCAGTTTTGTTTTGGAGTTCTGGGGAGGTCTCCTAATGCTCATCAGGTTATCCTAATGCTAATCAGGTTTCTGGTGGCAGTGTTTGGTTGTTGTGATTCTGTTTCGGTTTTTGCTTTCTTTTTGTGTTGGTCTCTCACCAACTGGAGCTTGGAGCTTCATGTAGCTCCGAGCTCCTCTTTATTGATGTACTCTTTCACTAGCTGTTTGATTCTATCAATAAAGATTTTTTTTGCTGATCAAAAAAAAAAAAAAAAAAAAAAAAAAAGAGATATTGTGATGAGCTTCTATTCCTCTTGGGTTGTGAGAGAGAGAGATATGAGATTAGGTAGAGATAGATTTGTGAACTCAAAATGAAGGATCTATAGAGATTTGTAATTTTTTGTATTTGTTAGTACTCTTTTTTTTTTTTATATATATCATATTTTTGGTCTAATTTTTTATTTTTCTAGTAGAACGATCTAAAAGCTATATATATATATATACTAGGACCAAAAATGTTCTAAAGAATATTACATTTTTTCATAAGTATTCTAAACAAATTTACTTATCAAAAGCAAGAAACCCCAGCTCATCGATTTCTGAGAATAAAGCATGAGAAAGGGTGTAATCAGATCTTAATTCTAGTGAAAATTCAAACAATAAATGCAGCAATCTTCAATTATAATGACTAATTGTTTTGTTGACAAAACGATCACTTTATTTCAGATCTAACAAGAAATATAGATGAAACACATAAAATTTTCCATTATGTACTTATATATATTAATCAGCAAAAACAAACAACCAATGTCTAAAGCAAATATTTACATTTTCAGAAGGATAGAAACCTAGAACTGACAGATTTCAGAGCACAAAAAGCATAGGAAACGCCTTCATTTTATCAAATTGAATTTCGCATCGAAAATTTCTAAATGCATCAGACATTGCAGATCTGGTGACAAATTTTTTACGATGAGCATGAATTCCTACTCAAAGTCTCCAGATCCGACATATATGAGAGAGAAGAAAAGGAGAGAAAAAGGTAGGAACCTGGATGCCATGTTGCTGACCTTACCGGCCTGACCTCCCACCATTTCTTCCTCCGATTGGCAGCAGTTTTCTGTCGACTACTTCGTTTTCCACATATATAAATACATACATACATACATACATACATATACCTAACAGCTATATATAAATACATACATACATACATACATATACCTAATAGCTATGATAAAAAGGAAATGGAAATGAGAGGAAGCCAATGGGTAGTGGCAAGAAGCATGGAATGACAGACTGGATCGACTGCTGCAATGTATTTATAGAGAGAGGGGGGGGGGGGGGGGGAACGTGTGTCCAATTTAAATAATTAATAATAAAAATAAATAATAAATAATTTAATATAATATGTAAGTTGTTTAAGTGATAATTATGTTTTTAATAAAATTTAAAGTCTTAGATTCAAAACTTGTTTACGATTTGTATAATAATTTTTTATTTTAGCATGTATAAAATTGCCACATAATATAAGAAGAAGAAGGTTTCACTAAATCAATTTAGACATTCACTTAATAATAATATAGATAAGGGCAAAGAATGGAGAAAGAAGAAAGGAAAAGGGTAAAAATGTCATTTTATTAATATATTTTTTATGTCTTTCTGATACGTCTAACACGCGGGAAATTCTATTTTCACATACCTATTTATCTCAGTGCACACACTTAATGAAATATTATTTTAATGATAATTATATCTTAAAGCAAAATGACCGTAATGGACATCAAAATACACTCTTAATATTATATCAAAATTTTCTTTGTACACATCTTTTTAAAACATAAAAATCTCAGTGCACAATGTAGAAAAAAAGAAGCTAAACCCTAATTTCTTCATTATTTCTCATTTACTCAGTGGTGTATGCTAAGCAAGTTCACAACAGCAGCTTTTTGTTTTGATCAAATTGAATTTATAGTGGAATAAATCTGATAACTGTTAATTCTTAACATCCCTTTTCCCCTATACAAGAAAGATTGTTGGGTCCTCTCTAATTTGTGAGAAAACAGTGAACAAGACTTAGATTTTTATTTGTGAATTTGTTGATAGACACTGATATATGTACGTTTGTGATGAACTTTATGTTGTGTTTTGATTTATTGCTTTGAAATGAAAGGATTTGACACTATTGGATAGTTCAAATTTATATGTTATAGTTCAGATATGAATTTCAAGATTGAATTTAAATGTGTATCCTTCTTCTGGGTCTAGTAATACTAGAAAGACACTGAAGCGCTAAAAGAATTTCTTTTAAGTTGTACTCCAGAACCTAAATATTGTACAAAATTCGGAATTCAACTTTTGAATTAAACAATGAAATTTGGAAACCAAGTTCCGAAAATATGTAAATATTTCAAAAGTTAGCAACTCAATTATTCCTTTTTATTCAGTAAACAAGTGCCGAATGCACAAAATCAAAAATATTCCGAGAAAAAAAAAACGAGGGTCTTCAATGGAGTTGTCAAAATGTAGGGTTTTCAATGGAGATGTCAATGGGTCTTCAATGAAGTTGTCAATGGATCTTCATTGTGTCTTCAATGTTTCGAAATGCAGTTGTCAATGGGTCATTTTGATACATTAGGTGTATGGAAGGAGGGCTTTCAATCGAAATTGGTAAATATGTGTGGAAAGAGGGTTTAGATGGTACGTGTACAAGGATGTAAGGTATAATTGAAATATCAAATGTGTGGAATAAGAAAAATAATCAATAACCAAATTAATAAGTGTGTTCACTGAGAAATGATGTGCATTGAGACATATAGGTGCGTGAAAATAGAATTTCTCCTAACATGCTTAATATGGGGAAATTCTATTTTCACACATTTAATTATCTCAGTGCACATCTTCTTTAAGTACACACTTATTAATTTGATTATTAATTAATTTTTTCAATCCACACATTAAAAGTTGCAATTATACCATTCACTCATAATCATTGTATACACACCACTCAACTCTCCTTTCCCCACCATTTTTTTTTTTTTTTTTTTTCGATTTGGAGATTTTGGCACTGGTTTTTTGAAATTATACATTTAATTCAAAACTTCACTTCTGAATAAAAGTGATTAGTTCGACAAATTTGTTCCAAAAAAAATTTAAAAAAAACTTTCGACAGTTGCTGTTTAAATATAATGAAATAATCGGCCATTGATATCCGAATATAATGAAATAATTCAACATTAGTTGTCTGACTGAAAAACTGCGAAATGAAAAAACAAAAACTTATGCACGAAAAAACTAATATTTTCATCACTAATAGAGTATAAATTTAGAGATTAAAATAATATGAAAGTTGTTATGAAAGTATTGATTTACAAGCAATAGATGAGTATAGAGTACGTAGCAAGCAAAGTGACAACAATAGAAAAATTAGGGTTTAGTTTTTTTTTTTTTCTTACTCAAAAGGTGTACATTGAGATTTTTTTTTTATTTTTAAAAGATGTGTACAAAAAATATTTTCATATAATATTATGAGTGTTAGTGGATATCCATTATGGTCATTTTAGTTTAGGATACAATTACTATTAAAATAATATTTTATTAAATGTGTGCACTAAGATAATTAAGTGTGTGAAAATAAAATTTTTCCTTAATATGATTTACTCTAGACTATATGGAGGTAACGTGTTCTCAAGTTAAAACAATAGCAGGTAATATGTAATTAACCTTTAAAAGTAAATTGAAATAGAGTAGTCACTCCTTAATATGTTAATGATGATAAATGATGATTTTTGGGTTAAAACTATAATGATGAATGATGATTTTATTGATAATAAGATCTCGTTTGACAACTACATGTTTTAGCTAAAAATTTAAAAAGTCACTATAAGTTGTCACATCACTTTCTCTACTTATCTGCATATCTTTTCGTAAAAAGTCAAAAAATTACTAAAATAATTTATTCCTAAACGAGACATAAATATTTTATAATTTTTTTTAAAGATCCAAACATAAAATGAATATTTTAATAAAATAATCATTTTATTTCAGCCTATTCCAATAAATCAAACATGACATTAGATATTAGTGATATATCAATGACAAATAAAAATGATCCAATCAAATAATAAGCATAACATTAATGTAGAGAATTTGCATTCACAAGCCCAATAAATCAGGCTCCAACCACTAAGTTGGTGGACAATTATAAACCTTAACACAGGAAAGCTTCCTGGAATGAGATGAGAATTTTTTGTTTGGGGACCACATGCAACAGATATAGAAAAAAATAAAAAATATAAAAAATAATAATAATCTCGAATTATACATATATAATGGTATTTCTCTAGATTTTAATTTTAATTTTTTTATTATTATTTTATTAATTTATTTTTAATTTTTTTAAATTTTTGATTCTCTCTATAAGCTTGGAGAGGCAAAACCATGCCATTGTATGTGTAAATGAATACGGCCAAAATGCATTGAGTGATTGCTGGTGAGTGGTTGATTATTTCCTATAAAGGTAACTTAGTGTGTAAAGTCCAGGTGCCTAATTTGCTGTGAGTCTGATAATGCAACCAAAGTTGGTGCAAGTGTATCACGTGAGTATCATCAAGTGTGTAACCGATATTCTACTCTAGATATTAAGAGGTTGTTTGGTAGAGTTTGAATGAATGATCTATATTTTATTTTTATTTTAGAATTTATATCAAATTATTTAATATAGTTTTTTTATAATTTATTGGATAAAAATAATTTTAAAAATTTATTATTGAAATATTGAAATAGGAATAATTTTATTTTTAATTATTAATTATTAATTTTTAATGCTTAGTCCTCCAATGTTAAGACCATTCATTTCAACAATTACCTTCCAGTAATTAGATTCTATAATGGGATTAAGGGTCGGAAGTACAAGGACACTGTTCAGGAGAGTTCGAATTATCAGACTCAGATGGAGAATATAACTCTACAAGTTCTTCTTCTGGACTAGACTGAGAATTTGATTCAGAAAGAGCGAGTAAAATCTTTTGTTGGATATTCTCATCTAGAGACATCTCATTAAGTTTCTGTTTCAACTTTGCTCTACACTTATTGGCATAATGGCCTGTTGCACCACATTTGTAGCAAGTGACTGCAGATTTATCCTTTTTGGGATGAGAAGTAGATTTTGGTTTGCCTTTTGAATACTTTCTAGGTTTATACTGATAAGTATTAAGACAGTATGATCTAATTCACTATGTTTTTTTGGTATAAGGATTTAAGGTTGTCAAAACCTTTAAGTGAATCCTAAATACTGCTGACAAAAGGGGTGTTCCTAGTGAATAGTCATAACCGTGTGTAAGAACTAAGTTCTATGACTTCTGACAAATTAGGGTCAAGGAGTGACACACTTAAATTCGGATAAATATTAAAATAAATTGGTCTATGAGATAAACTGGTTTTGATGGCTCCCATAAGAGAGACTTTCTAATTAAGACATCTACCATCTCTAAGGGTACATTGGATACTGGTATTTTGCCCTAACTGTAATGCCCCACTTTTTAATTACTCGGATGATATTACCAAATCATTATTATAAATAATTTCAGATATAGCAAATAGAAGTTCCAATATCTTAATAAAGATAAGTAAAAGAAGATTCTGTTATTCATATACAAAACAAATACAACATGTGACATAATTAAATAAAATTGCCCTGCAAGCTTACATCACTACATAAAAGAGAAATGTTTCAACCCTTTTACAACAACGGCATTCAGCCAACAATTAAGAGGCGCCATGATCAATAGATAAAGAAGATCCTCGATCTTGGACCATTTCTCAACTTTCACTTGAAAAAAGATTAGCAACGTGAGATGAACATAAAATCTAGTAGGGATCCCAACATGATCCTAAACAATAACAACATACAAATAACTATGATCATCAATGCTTTAAGTCATATCATATACATAATGTGCCAATTTATACATGAAGATATAATTCCATAGGTACCTTTCACAAAATCACTCAATTTATCCAACAACCAAAACCATTCGTTTTTCTTTCTTTTTGTTATAAACTTACCAGACATTAACAGGTATTTGAAAGCAATTCCACGAAATCCAATTACTTTTCCCCAATTACCAAACTTACACCCAATTCCATATTACAATTTCCAAATAACAACATCCCAAACGAACACGATGATGATACATATAAAATGCTCCTTACATAGCCATATAAAACAACTAATATCTTCTACAAAAATAATCATCACTATGCATGATATACATGAATAGAACCGAGATGATAACGAGAAACCCAACAACGCTCTACATGCCTCAAACATGGTAAGCCAAAGATACACATTTCCAATACTTATGCCAATTTACCAGACAGCCGCTAGAAGATAATGGTACATTTGCCAAGCTTTCCAAGCGTGTGACGCCTCAAAAAAAAAATTTTTTGAAACGCCATAAGATTTAAGATAACAATAACTTGCTTGATAAAATTTTAATTACTAATTAGGAAATTTTAAATTCTTACATAGTCAAAGTCCAACAACAAAATAAAATTACAAGTTCACCCACAACGCCACAACATAGTTAAATACTAATACAAGAGATAACGGGATTTTATTGTGATAAAATCCAAGGTTTGATGTTAGCAACTGCTCCAATTTCAGCCTCAGTCCCTTCTTTTACATAATCTAGCATGAAACGCTAGGGCAACAAAATATATGCCATGAGTTTTGCAACACAGTAAGAAAACATAACCAACCTATCATTCTTTTTGAAAGAAAATAATGAGATTATAAACACGAGGTAATAATATAACTGTAAAAATAAATTAAAATCATTCAAATAATTCAAATAATTTTAATATCTTAATTGACCATTGAAATCTCAGCAAAGAAGTTTAACTTACCAACCACTAAGTCATGGCCACGGTTAATTTGGAAACCCCCTCTTGGTCAAATATTCAAGAACTACCAAACATGCCCACGCCCGGAGTTATATACCCAAGCCGTTGACATCCGTGGTCTGCCCCAAGTGAACGGTCTGCCAGGGGTACGTAACTTCCTTGCGTGCCACCCGCACATCCACCCTTATTCCAAAACCAAATACCGATAAGGGTTCAAATAATCCCCGTGCCATCTTAGGGTTTCGCGACACAATTTACTTAAAAATTATTAAAAGCCAAGGCTCACCCTGAGTAATCGGTAGTAATCCTCTATCATTAATTTTATATAATAAACACAAATTATTCAATTTTCAAAATTTAACAGACAATTAATTTAAATCGTGGTATGAACATAATAGCTTAGATAGTAAAATTTTAAATAAATTATTTACACAATCCTAAAATTCGTGCAATTGAACAGAATACTCAATAGGGATGTTTAGGTCACTTTTCAGAAAGAATTTCAGAAAAATAAGATGTAAATAATCATGTAAAATTTCCAGCAATCTTTATGACACAGATTTGTCACATTTCCTTACATTAATTCCATACTAAATTTTATATGTCAAATCCATAATCTAAAATTTTATCATGAAACTAGACTTCTCAAATTTCATCTTTTAGTTAGAAATTATCAGATTTGGCTTAGTATAGAAATTTAAATAAAATTTCAAATACATAGTAAAATCTGTCTCACAGTTTCAGATTTAGTTAAAAATTTGTATAAATTCGTAGAAAGCTCAAAAATTGTTACCAAAATTCCTAGATGAACTAGATATCATTATCAACAACTTTGTCGAAGAAATTATCTCAAAATTTTGAGTATAAAATTGTCTAAAAATTCAGGAAAACAAGCTGGCAGATTCAAAACAGATTACTCTCAACACAGTTTCAGATTTAGTAAAAACAAATTTGTATAAATTCGTAGAAAGCTCAAAAATTGTTACTAAAATTTCTGGATGAACTAGACATTATTATCAACAACTTTGTAGAAGAAATCATCTCGAAATTTTGAATATAAAATTGTCTAAAAATTCGGGCAAACATGCTGGCAGATTCAAAACAGATTACTCTCAACACAGTTTCAAATTTAGTAAAAACAAATTTGTATAAATTTGTAGAAAGCTCAAAAATTGTTACCAAAATTCCTGGATGAACTAGACATCATTATCAACAACTTTATAGAAGAAATCATCTCGAAATTTTGAATATAAAATTGTCTAAAAATTCGGGCAAACATGCTGGCAGATTCAAAACAGATTACTCTCAACACAGTTTCAGATTTAGTAAAAATAAATTTGTATAAATTCGTAGAAAGCTCAAAAATTATTACCAAAATTCCTGGATGAACTAGACATCATTATCAACAACTTTGTAGAAGAAATCATTAAAAATTTTGAGTATAAAATTGTCTAAAAATTCGGTAAACGTGCTGGCAGATTCAAAACAGATTACTCTCAACACAGTTTCAGATTTAGTAAAAATAAATTTGTATAAATTCGTAGAAAGCTCAAAAATTGTTACCAAAATTTCTAGATGAACTAGACATCATTATCAACAATTTTGTAGAAGAAATCATCTCGAAATTGTGAGTATAAAATTGTCTAAAAATTCGGGCAAACATGCTGGCAGATTCAAAACAGATTACTCTCAACACAGTTTTAGATTTAATAAAAACAAATTTGTATAAATTCGTAGAAAGCTCAAAAATTGTTACCAAAATTCCTAGATGAACTAGACATCATTATCAACAACTTTGTAGAAGAAATCATCTCGAAATTTTCAGCATAAAATTGTCTAAAAATTTGGGCAAACATACTGACAGATTCAAAACAGATTACTCTCAACACAGTTTCAAATTTAGTAAAAGCAAATTTGTATAAATTCGTAGAAAACTCAAAAATTGTTACCAAAATTCCTGGATGAACTAAACATCATTATCAATAATTTTGTAGAAGAAATCATCTCGAAATTTTGAGTATAAAATTGTCTAAAAGTTAAGGCAAACATGCTGGCAGATTCAAAACAGATTACTATCAACACAGTTTCAGATTTAGTAAAAATAAATTTATATAAATTCGTAGAAAGCTCAAAAATTGTTACCAAAATTCCTAGATGAACTAGACATTATTATCAACAACTTTGTAGAAGAAATCATCTCAAACTTTTGAGCATAAAATTGTCTAAAAATTCGGGCAAACATGCTGGCAGATTCAAAACAGATTACTCTCAACACAGTTTCAGATTTAGTAAAAACAAATTTGTATAAATTCGTAGATAACTCAAAAATTGTTACCAAAATTCCTAGATGAACTAAACATCATTATCAACAATTTTGTAGAAGAAATCATCTCGAAATTTTGAGTATAAATTTGTCTAAAAATTCAGGCAAACATGCTGGCAGATTCAAAACAGATTACTCTCAATACAGTTTCAGATTTAGTAAAAACAAATTTGTATAAATTCGTAGAAAGCTCAAAAATTATTACCAAAATTCTTGAATGAACTAAACATTATTATTAACAACTTTGTGGAAGAAATCATCTTGAAATTTTGAGTATAAAATTGTCTAAAAATTCAGGCAAACATGCTGGCAGATTCAAAACAGGTTACTCTCAACACAGTTTCAGATTTAGTAAAAACAAATTTGTATAAATTCGTAGAAAGCTCGAAAATTATTATCAAAATTCCTAGATGAACTAGACATCATTATCAACAACTTTGTGGAAGAAATCATCTTGAAATTTTGAGTATAAAATTGTCTAAAAATTTGGGCAAACATGTTGGCAGATTCAAAACAGATTACTTTCAACACAGTTTCAGATTTAGTAAAAACAAATTTGTATAAATTCGTAGAAAGCTCAAAAATTGTTACCAAAATTTCTGGATGAACTAGATATCATTATCAACAATTTTGTTGAAGAAATCATCTCGAAATTTTGAGTATAAAATTGTCTAAAAATTCAGGCCAACATGCTGGCAGATTCAAAACAGATTATTCTCAACACAGTTTCAGATTTAGTAAAAACAAATTTGTATAAATTCGTAGAAAGCTCAAAAATTGTTACCAAAATTCTTGGATGAACTAGAAATCATTATCAACAACTTTGTAGAAGAAATCATCTCGAAATTTTGAGTAAAAAATTGTCTAAAAAATCGGCAAACATGCTGGTAGATTCAAAACAGTTTAGACATTGTATCATATATATATAATCTGAAAATTTCAATTATAGATAAAAAAAAAATGAGAGGATTGAAAGGGTTTTCTTACTTAATTGTAGAATTGACATGGGTGATGAAATGATAGAAGAATTTTGCTTTCTAAACCTTCTTTTCTTCTTCTCCCTCTGCTGAATTCTTCTTCCTTATTTCTTCCTCACCCGTCCAAAGGATTACATACATGCATACACTAAAAGCTATACTTCTATTTGGATGTATATAGTTTATGCTCAGCTTTGAACCTTCTGTGCATGACCACTAGGTGCATTTTATAGACCTTCTCCGAGGCTAGCTCGCTCTCTCTCTCTCTCTCTCATGATGCTATCCACTACACATCTCCTTCACCCAAGAATGATAATGGGATGGAATTTACCAAGCTTGCATGTGGCATATCTTGCCACCAAATCTGATTCCTCTTTTTCTTTTTTTCTTTTCTTTTTTTTCTGATAAATTATAACAATAATTATTAAACATCCACAATATTTTTATTCTTAATAAGGTCTTTGTTAGTAATTGAATTGGGCTAATTTAAAACTAATTTTTTTTCACACTATTATATATTTTAGGTAAATTCTGAATAAAATTAGTTAATTTATTCATTTATTTATTTTCTTTTAAAAATATTTTAAATATGGGTTTTCACAAGGTGCTAGCAGGAAGGTACTGGCACCCCACATTCTCAGTGCAACCAATAACACAACTCAAATTAACAAAACACAAATATTATTCAACTTTACCCCTTTTTAATTCATTAAGTCAAATTATTAAATTAGGGCTTTCTCTTCTTTTCAATATAAACATATTGGACTACTCCCCAATTAACCCACATAACTATCAATTTTACCATTTCAACCCAAACATTCAAACCCTAGATCCCTTTATATGCTTTTCAAAAATTTATAATGAACATGCTTTTTATGTAATAAAATCTACCACATAACAATCCATAGAGGAGGTATTGAAGAGGAACAAAGAAATCCCTACTTCTTGAAATGACAGGGAGAAAGCCGAAAAACCCACGACAACGAAAACACGATTCATTCAGATTAAAATGAAACCCTCGCGACCCTCTATGTTTTAGTCTAAAGGACTATGGGTCAAAGATGGATAGAAGTAGATGAAAACCAAGTATAAAGAGCTTGAGAGCTTAACAATGGAGGAGGGAGAGAGAGAGAGAGAGAGAGAGAGAGAGAAGTGATCCAAAAGTGACCAAAAGTGACTTCTATAGAAGCTGAATTCGGACAGAGCACTCGAGTGACTAAACCTGCGCTTGAGCGAAGAATGCAAATTCTTAGAAGTTCAGACCATACAAAACAGACCACTCGAGCGACTAAACTTGTGCTTGAGTGAACATCAATAACTCTCAGCATTACAGGCCTGCAAAAGTACTGGAAGACTTGCGAGACCGTTTGAGCAACCAATCCATCCCTCGAGCGATGAAGAAAAACTTAGAGTGCTACACTAACAAAGTTAAGGGTTTAAAGGCTATTTGGACTAATCCTATATGGATATATTTATATTTTTTGAAGCAAGGTGTCAGATCCTGTATATGAGGTAATTTAATTATTTCATCATTATTTTGTAAAGGTACTGTATGTTCAAAAGTTTTTATAATCTTTTTGCTGGTAAAATCAAATGTTCCAATCTTATAAACAGTATCTGGTTTAACATTTGGATTGGTCCTTTGTCTAAGGCTTCCTTAACATCCCGATATGCTGCAAGTTTTGCTACTTTTGAGGTAGAAGTTATTGTATAGGCTGCTTTGTAATTGATGAAGACTCAGAATCTATATGAATGTATTGTGACCATATATATATATATATATAATTTGAATAGAATATAATGATAATCTACACAGTAATAAACTTGGCTCTCTATAAGCTTGGAAAGGCAAAACCATACCATTTTCTTGTAGAAGTTATTTAATGTAGTTTTTATTTATAATTTATTAAATAAAAATAATTAAAATTTTTTTTTTAAATTAATTATTTAAATATTGAAATAGGAATAATTTTAATTTTTAATATTTAATTTTTAATTTTCAACTTTTTTGGGTCAAATGTATAAAGAGAATCTTTTGCATTGAAAGAAATATAGGGATCATGAAAAAACTTTCATGAAACTGATCATGAAAAATTTATGACCCTTGGATTATCTTGATTAGTATGTAGTGTTTTATTTTAAGTGTAATCTAAGGGTCATAAATCTTTCATGATCATTTTCATGAAAGTTTTTTCATGATACCTAGCATTTCTCTTTCTCTAGAACGATACTCCCCCTACATAGCCTTGGTTGTCAGGCTTTAAAACACAATACCACTCCCAACCACCAACCAACCAACTAGGGTTTCAATACTCACAAAAATTGTCAAATTTTGCTAAACACTCTAAATAATGAATGTGATTTAGAATGGAATGTTGCTATAATTATTATAGATATTAAAGTAAATATTTGGAGACTATGTATTTCTAAAGCATCGAAGTTTGTCATTAATCAACCCAAAGTTGGTTAGGTCTGTAAACATTAAACTTATATAATGCTTTATAATAGGAGCTTCTATTTGCACCTCAAAATGTAGGTTCAGTACCTTAATTTAATGATATATTTTTTATTACTATTTAATTCTTATTTAAAATGATTAAAAAGTACTTGACTTGGGAAAAAGTGCACATAAAAGTGTTTTAGACATTCCGTTCATCATTAACCTCAATATTCTTTTTTTTCTTTTCTCTTCCTACATTCATCATTTTGCATCTTCATACCCAACCCTATTTACTTTAATCCATCATTATTGCATTCTATTTCATATTAAAATCAACAATAAATAATAAAAAAGGTGTTTCTAAGCAATTTTCTGTAGAGAAAGTAAATTTTTAATTGTTGTTTATCATTTTTCGTAGATTGGTTTCTAAATTGATTCGAAATCAAGTATCCGAACAAATTTCATGGGTTCAGAATTAAGAATCCGGACAAATATATTTTATTCAGTATTGAGTATTCATATGAAATAACTATAATCATCTTATGTTTAGCACTGAGTATCCAAACAAACTTCATAGGTTCGGAATTAAGTGTTGGAACAATCTTCTATATAAATAAAACAACTTGAAATAAATTCAAACAAAATAAATAAATAACATACTGGATTTATTTATCGAACTGAATTAAGATTAAGACCAAGTTGAGTGTGTGACACTCTGTCCTTAAGACAAATTCGCCCTGCTACGGTGCTTACGGTTGAGTGACGTCTATCTCCCAGGATACAATAATCTTCACAAAATTGTTGTAGCACACCAAACAAATTTGTACGGCGAACCAAACCTGTGTTCTAACTCTCTGAATATTTATATTAAAATTAAAATGAAGAATAATGCACCAAAAAATCAAAGTTTGGACAGCAAAAGGAATTTTCTTAGACTGATTTTCCCATCCTAAACCACTGTTGGAAAGTTAGTATATAAAGGCACAAGGATCTGAACCGAAGAGGTTTATTTCCAAAGTGAACAGGTGCAAAACTTGGACAACCTCAGAATTTGAATTCAAAAAGCCGTAGAGACCGTTGAACACACTTTCAAACAACTTGAATAGTGATCCGTAGGTGTAACAGTTAATCAAACTGTTTGAAACTTTTATAATTAAACTATTAGAATAGTTAATTCAATAAAACCTTTCACTGAATGGAATAACTTTATTAAACTATTTAAATAGTTTAATTAATTTTTAGGAAATTACTTAGGAACTAAAAATTTGAATTTAGAATTAAATTAAATTTCCACAATTACAAACTTTAGGAAACCACTTAGGAACCTAAAATTTAAATTTAGAATTAAATTAAATTCCCACAATAATTTTTTATTGAAAAAATTCAAATGAATTTTATCAAATAAAAATTAATGTTAGACTCGAAAATGATGTCAACTTCTCATTTACTCATAAATGGTTTTGACATTCCGTCTTCACCGTGTGACTTGCTACGCGGCAAGGAACACTTCACGTCTTCGGACCCACTCAAAATTTTGGCTCAAAAAATATGCCTATATTAAACCATTTTTTTCAACAATCCCCTACATGAATGGAATTTGACGGAGAGAAAATGCAACAACATAATCTAATTACAGAGAGTACAGACATTGGTAATATTCTGCAAAGGATAGGTAGCTTTTGGCTTTGAGCCTTCCCTTGTGAGACACTATCGGATTTACTAGCTAACTAGTGAACATGATGTCTTGAACTGTTCAGCCGTTTGTGTAAACCAAGACAATAGAACTCACACAGTATATTCCCAGACACAGTTTAGTTCTCACTATTGTGTTTATTTTGGCCCTGAACAACCTGGTCTTTCATGAGTGCTCTAAAGACTTGTAGCCCTTCACAAATCTTATAGAACCGGCCCAGTTCACACTTACATAGGTGATTCTTATGAAGAATATCCTGCCATACTCCACTAGTTTTACCTAGATATAAGAATCATTAAAATTTTACTTAACCTCAAACGCTACAGACATCACTATTTCATCAAAGAAATGGGTAGAAGTTAGACTTCGGGTGATTCTTTTGAGTCAATCACGACTCGATTGTCCCTTTGAACTTAGATCTTGGGATCTCTAGTCAACTAGGTTGGGTTGCCGTTGTGGTAACTCTTATTTAATAGGCTTAAGTCTCATTCCTCTCGATGAATTCTCAACTAACTCTCTTGCTAACCTTTTAGTTAGTGGATCCGCTATGTTGTCTTTAGACTTAACATATTTTATGGAAATAATTCCATTAGAGAGTAGTTGTCTTACGGTGTTATGTCGACGACGAAGGTGTCGTGACTTACCGTTATACATATGACTCTGTGCTCTACCTATTGCAGATTGACTATCGCAATGTATGCATATAGCAGGCACCGGTTTTGGACATATTGGAATATCTTCAAGGAAGTGGCGAAGCCATTCTGCTTCTTCCCCTGCTTTGTCTAAAGCTATGAATTCTGATTCCATAGTAGACCTAGCAATACAAGTCTGTTTGGAAGATTTCCATGACACAGTCGCCCCACCAAGAATAAAGACATACCCACTGGTGGACTTTGAGTCTCTTGTATCCGATATCCAATTTGCATCACAGTATCCTTCAAGTACTGCTGGATATCTTGTATAATTCAGCCCAATGTTACGAATGAATTGGAGATATCTTAGAACCCTTATAATTGCTTTCTAGTGTTCTATTCCCGGGTTACTTGTATATCTACTTAATTTACTTACTGCATAAGCTATATCTGACCGAGTGCAGTTCATCAAGTACATTAAGCTTTCAATAATTTGGGCATACTCTAATTGAGAAATACTTTCTTGTACATTCTTAGAAAGATACAAATTAACATCTACAGGTGTTCTAGCAAGATGATCATCATCTTTGTTGAATTTGTCAAGTATTTTCTCAATGTAATGAGATTGTGACAAAGCATATCCTTCCGATGTTTTGGTAATTTTTATACCAAGAATTACATCAGCAATGCCCATGTCTTTCATGTCAAACTGTTTATTCAACATTTTCTTAGTAGTTTTAATCATGTCATTATTACTACCTATGATGAGCATATAATCCACATAAAGACATACAATGACATAACCTTTGTTTGTGTTTTTAATATAAACACATTTGTCACACTTATTAATTTTAAATCCATTTGACATCATTGCCTTGTCAAATTTCTCATGCCATTGCTTTGGCGCCTGTTTTAAACTATATAATGATTTAACCAATTTACACACTTTCTTTTCTTTTCCTGGAACAGAAAACCCTTCTGGTTGTTCCATGTAAATTTCTTCATTTAACTCACCATTTAAGAAAGCAGTTTTAACATCCATTTGATGAATCTCTTGATTGTATAGAGATGCAATGGCAATTAGCATTCTAATGGATGTTATTCTAGTAACCGATGAGTATGTGTCAAAGTAATCTAGACCTTCTTTTTGTCTAAAACTTTTGACTACAAGTCTTGTCTTGTATTTGTCAATCGATCCATCCGTTTTCAATTTTCTTTTGAAAATCCACTTGTACCCAAGAGGTTTACAACCTGGTGGCAAGTCCACTAATTCCCAAGTGTGATTTTTCAAGATGGATTCAACTTCACTGTTGACAGCTTCTTTCCATAAAGGAGCTTCAGGACTGGACATAGCTCTTTAAAAGTTAAAGGCTCATTTTCTAACAAAAATGTTAGGAAATCTGGACCAAAAGATTTTGAGGTTTTAGCACGTTTACTACGCCTAGGTTCCTCTTTCTCATTTTGATCTAACTCTTGTTCTTGATCATGTTCTTGATCCTTACTAGTAATAGCATCATGAGATCTTTTATTGTTACTAGTTTCCTGTCTAGTCCTATTTGAAAATACATGTTCAAAGAATGATGCATTCCGAGACTCAATAATAGTATTTACATGCATTTCGGAATGTTCTGATTTATGAATCAAAAACCGATATGCACTACTATTCTTGGCATAACCAATGAAAATGCAATCAATGGTCTTAGGACCTATCTTAGTATTTTTAGGACTAGGAATAGCCACTTTAGCCAAACACCTCCACACTTTTAAGTATTTGTAGGATAGTACTCTACCATGCCACATTTCATAAGGTGTTTGATTCACTTTCTTTCGGGGTACTTTATTTAAAATATAATTAGCAAAAAGTATTGTTTCCCCCCATAAGTTCTGAGGTAATCCAGAACTAATTAACATGGCATTCATCATTTCTTTTAAAGTCCTATTTTTTCTTTCAGCAATTCCATTTTGCTGTGGTGAGTAAGGAGCGATGGTTTGATGAATTATTCCATGTTCTTTACAAAATTCACCAAAAGGTGATTCATATTCACCACCTCTATCACTTCTAAGTTTCTTGATTTTCTTACCAAGTTGATTTTCAACTTCATTCTTATATTGAATGAAAGTTTCCAATGCTTCATCCTTGGTTTGAATTAAATAAACATAACTATATCTAGTATAGTCATCTATGAAAGTGATAACATACTTTTTCACATCTCTGGTTTGAATTGATTTAAAATCACAAATGTCACTATGAATTAATTCAAGTGGTTCCGTACTTCTTTCAATTGAATGAAAAGAAGTTTTAGATAATTTTGCCTCAACACAAATTTCAGATTTATGATTTGAATCAATGTCAAATTTAGGTAAACATTCCATTTTAATTAATCTACGCAAAGATCTATAATTAACATGTCCTAGTCTACCATGCCATAAATTTGAAGACTCAAGCAAGTAAGAAGAAGATGTATTATTATTAATAACTGTAGGTGCAACGGTCATTACATTTAACTTGAAAAGGCCATCAGACATGTAACCTTTTCTAACATACATCCCATTCTTTGTAAATACAAACTTGTCACTTTCAAAAACTAGCCTAAACCCATTCTTACTCAACAAAGATCCGGAAACTAAATTCTTGCGAATGTCCGGTACATGCAGCGCATTGTTGAGAGTGAGTTCCTTTCCAGATGTCATCTTGAGTACAATCTTTCCTTGTCCTTCAACTTTGGAAGTTGAGAAGTTGCCCATAAAGAGTTGTTCACCATTGTCCACTATAGAATAAGATGTGAACATCGTTTTGTCGGCACAAATATGGCGAGTAGCACCAGTGTCCACCCACCATTCTTTAGAATTTCCGACAAGATTTGCCTCGGAAACAATTGCAGAAAGATTGATATTATCTATACCATTGGAAATATTGTCCACTTCAGTCATGTGGGCTTGAGCAGGTTTCTTGCTTGTTCTTCTTTTGCTTTTGCCTTTGCTACGGCAATCTTTGGCCCGATATCCTTCTTTGTCACAGATGTAACATTTGCCATTAAACTTGTACTTTTTATTATCCCCCCCCTTTAGAGCCCTGTGATGAACTTTCTCCAGAAGACTTTCGTTTCTTGGTTTTTGAAGCATGTTCCACCACATTTGCCTTAGACTCCGTAGGATGCTTACTAGCCCACTTTTCAAAATTGCGGTTGTCCTTCTCAATTCTCAAATGCACAATTAATTCGTCCATAGAAATTTCTTTGCGCTTGTGTTTGAGATAGTTCTTGAATTCCTTCCAGCCTTTTGGTAATTTTTCAATTAAGGCTGCAACTTGGAAGGATTCACTGAGTGACATGCCTTCTACGTGAATGTCATGCAGAATGAGTTGGAAATCTTGAGCTTGGCTAATCACAGTTTTTGAATCAACCATTACAAAATCCAAGAATCTACCAACCACAAATTGTTTTGAACTGGCATCTTCCGTTTTGTACTTTTTCTCCAACGATTCACAAAGTTTCTTTGTTGTCTTGATTGGACTGTAGACGTTGTATAATGTGTTGTCAAGTCCGTTCAAGATGTTGTTCTGGCAAAGGAAATCAGCATGTTTCCAAGCATCAACCGCAGCAACCACTTGCCGGTCGATTTCATCCTCTTTCAGGATAGGAGCATCTTCATGGAGAAACGAGCCAGGTTCAGAGTTATAAGATAGAATAACATTTTCTGTTGTCATCTTTTAAAGTCAGTTCCTGAGAACTTCTCTGGCTTCTCTCCATGACTTATTGGTATTGTCATCACAAGAGAGGGGGTTGGTGCAATCGCAGCCACCACAGTAGTACTTGTTTCAGTAGCCATCAATTCTAATATATAAAACAAAATTATAATTAGAATTTACACTACACAGAAAATTAAACCAAATTTATAGAATTAAATTCTGTAAAAAATAAAAGAAACAAGAATGTAACTTTTATTTCCAATTAATTTGAAAATAAAATAAAATATTATTTAAACAAATTAATTCCACGTAGAAAATTAAATTCTGTAAAATAAAAGAAATAAAAAATATAAATTTTATTTTTTCAATTAATTTGGAAATAAAATAAAATTTTATTTAACCAAAATAATTCCACACAGAAAATTAAATTCTATAAAATAAAAGAAATAAGAATATAACTTTTATTTTTTAATTAATTTGGAAATAAAATAAAATTTTATTTGACCAAATTAATTCCACAGAAGAAATTAAATTCTGTAAAATAAAAGAAATAAGAATATAACTTTTATTTTTCAATTAATTTGGAAATAAAATAAAATTTTATTTAACCAAATTAATTTCACACAGAAACTTAAATTTCTTGTAACACTCTAATAATTAAAATACTGAAACAGAATTTTAATTAATGAAAACTCAGAAAAAAAAATTCTAAAAACCAAAATTAATTTTCTGACCAAATTCCATAAAAATATATTCTGAATTGTTAATGACACCAGTATCGTACTACTAGTTGTCAAAGAAAAGAGACAGTATATTACTACTATCTGTCAAATAGCATATAATCACTATTTATTTTTCAAACCAGAATATTATTTTGTAAATCCACAGAAAATAATTTTCTTAAAAGAAGAAAGGAAAAAGGAAACAAACGAAAAATTCTGTAAGCAGAATAAATTTGAATCTGTCTTAAGATTGTTGGAACAATCTTCTGTATAAATAAAATAACTTGAAATAAATTCAAACAAAATAAATAAATAACATACCGGATTTATTTATCGAACCGAATTAAAATTAAAACCAAGTCGAGTGTGTGACACTCTGTCCTTAAGACAGATTCGCCCTGCTACGGTGCTTACGGTTGAGTGGCGTCTATCTTCCAGGATACAATGATCTTCACAAAATTGTTATAGCACACCAAACAAATTTGTACGGTGAACCAAACCTGTGTTCTAACTCTCTGAATATTTATACTAAAACTAAAATGAAGAATAATGCACCAAAAAATCAAAGTTTGGACAGCAAAAGGAATTTTCTTAGACTGATTTTCCCATCCTAAACCACTGCTGGAAAGTTAGTATATAAAGGCACAAGGATCTGAACCGAAGAGGTTTATTTCCAAAGTGAACAGGTGCAAAACTTGGACAACCTCAGAATTTGAATTCAAAAAGCCGTAGAGACCGTTGAACACACTTTCAAACAACTTGAATAGTGATCCGTAGGTGTAACAGTTAATCAAACTGTTTGAAACTTTTATAATTAAACTATTAGAATAGTTAATTCAATAAAACCTTTCACTGAATGGAATAACTTTATTAAACTATTTAAATAGTTTAATCAATTTTTAGGAAACCACTTAGGAACTAAAAATTTGAATTTAGAATTAAATTAAATTTTCACAATTACAAACTTTAGGAAACCACTTAGGAACCCAAAATTTGAATTTAGAATTAAATTAAATTCCCACAATAATTTTTTATTGAAAAAATTCAAATGAATTTTATCAAATAAAAATTAATGTTAGACTCGGAAACGATGTCAACTTCCCATTTACTCATAAATGGTTTTGACGTTCCGTCTTTACTGTGTGACTTGCCACGCGACAAGGAACACTTCACCTTTTCGGACCCACTCAAAATTTTGGCTCAAAAAATATGCCTATATTAAACCATTTTTTCCAACATTAAGTATCTGGACAAATATATTTTGTTTGGCACTGAGTATCCATATGAAATAACTTGAACCAATTTTCTTGTGTTCGGCACTGAGTATCCAAACAAACTTCATAAGTTCCGAATTAAGTATCCGAACAAATATATTTTGATTCACTAGGTGGGAGACCTTTGTCTCGGAATTCCTCTTCGTCTTGTATGAACTCGGAATCTCTCTTCGTCGCTTGGAATTCCAGAGACCTCACAAGTGGTTTGATTTTGTTCCTCTATTTGTGGGTAATGGGTTGTACAAAGTAGAATTGTATAGGGTTTTAAGGTTATTGGGGTTAGGATAGGTATTATTTGGGAATTGTATAGGGTTTTAAGGTTATTGGGGTTAGTAATATTATAGGTATTATTTTTGGTTGAGAATTGTATAGGGTTTTAAGGTTATTGGCTTCATAGTATCCTTTATAATATTACTATTTTCTTAACCAAATATATATATATATATAATTGGATTAATAATTTCATAAGTTTCAATAAAAGTATGTTAATTTAGTTTTATGAAACATTAACGGTAATTTAAATAAGTAAAAAAAAAAAAAAAATACATACTTATTATATAATGTGTGCCACTAAAGTGGTAAGAGTTTTTTTCATTCAACTCAATGTATGAGGTTTGAGTCCCACTTCTTTCATCGAGAAGGCTTCACAACACTATAAGGAGTGCCACTTATATATAACTAGGCCATTCATTTGTTTTTTGGAGGCAAATGTAATAAACTAACGTGGTTATGGTTATCGGATCAATATGATTTTTTTCTTCAATGATTTGCACGTTGTAGTCTAAAAAATAAACGGTTTGGATTATTGAGAGATGACCCCTAGTAAGCCCCACGGAGCTCAACAGATTCAATTCACTTTATAGACGGAAGACAAACTAATCCCTAACTTGATTTTTCAAATTTCACATGAGTAATTAATACAAAACAAATTGTAAGTTAGTGCACCAAACTCAATGGAAGATGGAGCTCCTAAATGACTCCTCTTTACTTGGTTAAGTTTAAGGGTTGAGTTTATCTCATGTTAAGGTCTCAATATTAGAGAATTTGAGGGATTTATAGGGCTCACCATAGGTCCCGTTTTGATAATCCAGACCATTAATTTTATAGGGCCTTCCATGCATATTATCCATAAAAAAATTAGTTCAATCCAATAATCGTAAGTTTTTTATTTTATCGAATTTGTCTCTGAAAAAATTAACGACAAATATATTTTTGAAATAGACCATTCTTTTTTTTTTGAAATAGATGTGATAAAATGAAATGGTTACCACTATCGGATTGACCTAAATTTTTTCATAGATGATATATATTAAGGGCCCTACAAAAGAACAGTTTAAATCATCAAAACGTGAACCGTAATAGCCCCTATGGACTCTTCAAATTCTCTCATATTGAGATCTCAACATGAGAAAAACTCAATCCTAATTTTAAACTCTGTAGTTTGACTCATTATAAAAGAAAATGATCCGGTGAAACTTCAAAACCAGTTGAGTTATTTTATGCCAATAAATTGCTCTATGAATTTTGCAAACAGTGATGCTATACGTATCAATTGGTATATCAATTAATATACCAACATATGTTACGATATTACCACTTCAAAATTATGGATCTCACATATTATACAAATTATAAAGATCTAAAACCTCTAAAACCTCTAAAATTATATTACATCATCTGTTAGTACACTAAATGATATACCAATTAGTGCGTATAACTTTATTCTTTTGCAAAATTATGACAAAAACTGAAAAAAATAAAATAAAAATAAAGATAATGATGGTCCCTCCCAAATTGAATGTAGAGTAATTTTAACAAACGTGCCACACACGTGTAGGTTCAAATGGCAAATATAATTTGGAGTTTATACGTATATTTTGACATAAAAAGTTAAGTTTGTATCAAAATTTACAAAATGTATAAGTTATATTTGGCTCATGAATTTAAATAAAAAATTAAAAATAAAAACATAAAAAGTAAGTGAAACGTAAATTAAATATAAATTGATTTTAAATTACTATCCAAATTCATAGTAATTGAATGAATGAAATGAAGGGATTGGCATAACAAACAATGGATATGGATTCTACTGTCACCATCCAATAAATTGAATTCTTGAAGTAATAGTATATACTAGTATGCAGTAACTCTATATTATCAAAAATAAATAAATAAATAAATAAAAAGAAAAAAAAAAGAAATAGAAATTATCCAGAATGATAGATTAATGGTATGTATTTAAAGTTGTTGTTGGGTCACTTATTAAATAAATCTTGAGCATAAATTTACAATTTTGAATATTTTTTAATTTTTTAAATTTATTTCATTGTTGTGCAAATATGACCCCATAGTACAATTGTGAGCCCTAAACATATATATAAAATAACAAATGTTGTTAGGTACTGTAATGCCCTGAAATAAAAGACAATAATCATCTATCATATTCATTAAATAACGACATACATATGAGTAATTATCTTCTATTAGTTTCCAATTAAATTTACAAAAGAGTAACATATGCAGATATACATTCACAAGCATATCTCTGAATCTATAGCATATGTTACATAATAAAATGAATAACAAGCGAATAAAAAATGCCCTAAAGGCTTACAGTTTTCCAAGGCAATGCTTGGTTACAACAAAATGGATTTAAATCCAATACAGTTAAAGACCTAGACTTGTACAATTAAATACAACAAAATAAACAAAATAAAACTCTTACTTCCAAGTCCTCCTAAGCTATTGCCTTGGCGGAGGCATATTATCAGCACTTGAAAATGGTTTTCCCACCTAGGGTAAGTCAAAACCCAGTAGAAATAATCCAACACAGTATATGAATCTTAACAAAGATATAAGGGTGAAATACAAATGCAATGTTCATGACAAAATATTTTATATTCTTCCTCGAAACCATGCAATTGCTATGTTTGTACCACAATTCATGAATCATTTCCTTTACATTAGAAAATAGGGAAGTGAATCATACCTTTGGGAATCTCAAGACAAGTATCACATTTTACGAAAAATTTCATCTGCGGGAAACCGTAAACCGGCACCCATGTAAACGTAGGCTATACAAGCGCTACTATTGCCATTTTACGGATATTTTTTCCGCGGGATCGACACCTATGTCTACGTATAGCTCGACTTTTTCGCGCCTCCTTTCGGAAGTTCGAAATAAGCCTAACAGTTCGGACTCCTGCGGTTCTGAATCTAATCTCACAAATGCAATGTGAAATTGATAAACACCAAAGAGTCCAAATCTGGCAAATCTTTTGAAAAATCGATTTTGAATCAAATTACCAAAAATACATTGCTTTGCCAAATATAAAATCGCCACCTAAATATTTTTGGAAAATCTAGGAAAACTATGATTCGTGCCAAAGGCTACGTGTCCATCATTACCAAGATTGTCTCGGCTAGGGAACTTAGATACGATAAGGAAAGGTCATGAATTGAGCAGCCCCACTTGCCCGATTAAAGATCGGTCTCTACTAATCATGATATGAATCTTATGTACATTATATGTTCTTGTTCCAATTATTAGGCTAGCATTACTATGTGATGCACACACACACAAGTGTAGACTAATTTGTAAGAATTGGAACTTTTCGAGTTATGTTTGTTTTGAAAATTGTTTCGAATACGTACCACTTGAAAAAATGATCATATATAAATATTACTTAAATTATTCTAATTCAAGCAAAAAGCTTTCATCCACAGGCATTCAAGCAGTTTATCACTGAAGCAATTAGACTTATGGCAAGCATGCTAAACATGGCAACATCAACATTCATGCAAGATGCTAAAGTGAGTAAAGGCTTATCTAGTACTCCAAGCCAAAAGAGAAATGAGTTAGAAAAATCCATGATTCTAATTTATGCAAGATGACTAATGCAACACATGCGATATGTAACTAATAGACTCGGCTATTAACATGGCATATGAATCAATTAAGTAGCATGCGGTCTAAGCACGTATTCAAAGAAGTATTTAAACTAACAACGTAAGTTAGAATGATGAACCGAGCCTCGATGCATGCAATACAAATGGATGCAACAATGGAGCATGCTAAATAAAACGTGATGTCTCTAAACTAACCATCATAAGCTAGTAAACAAAAGGGAGAAAGACGTGGGGTTGGAAGACATACACATTATTATATCATTTGCGTTTTCACGAAGGAGAGTCCGAATAAACTAACTAACTAACTAATTACAGCTAAGCTAATTATTACAAAACAAATGAAATTAGCTAAACTACTTAACTAATTATTACAACACTTGAATTAACTATTCTAGTTAACTAAAATCATTACAAATGAAATCGAATAACTAGTTAACTAACTAATTAATTACAACACTTTACAAAACAAAATATTTAAACTTAAACATGCTCGGTACGTGAGGAATGCTCATGCACGTGCTCGGTTTCCACCTGAAAAGCTACTGTTTTGCTTCCAGAAGGCCTTTGTTACACCATAGAACACTTACACCTTTGTCCACTTCCAGAATAACTCAGCTCTGCTCAAAGAACACACTGCTGAATTTTGCATCAGTGGCCGGTCGGCCAGTAATGAGGGTTGCCAGCCACCAGTGATGGCGGGCATGCCATCAAAGGTGGTCTGCCGGCCACTGCTACCTAATTCATTTTACTGCAACAAAGAACAAATAGAGCATGCACAAGGTATTTTCAAGGTTTTGTTTGCACAACTCACCCCTCCTTATCATGAACAAATCAAAGAAGTAGTGAACTTAAGCCACAAACCACCAACTCAAGCAATTTCATTGCATGATGGCTTGTGAACGAAAGTGTGTAATTTTAATAAATGCAACAAAGAAAAGAGACTCTCAAAGCCACCTTCCTATCATGAAAGATCAAGGGAAGTGCTGACCTTGGAAACTTGAATCATTTTATCACTAGCAAGTACAAAATGGCCCAAGTTCCATGTGTTCAATTAACGTCCGATTGAACACAACATTTATTGTCTTGTACCATTTTAGCCTCAATTTTAATCCATTTCAAATTACCAACCATTCTTTAATCAATTGAGTCCAAAGGGTGAATTTAAGTCCTCTAGTGTAGTGAAGTACCAAACCAAGAGTTCACTTAAGACATGAAAGAGATGTCATGCCGTTGATATTGAACCCGCAAAAGGGATTAAACCATTAAGCATGAGAACCTCAATCTCATGCTTAAAAGAATAAGAGGCTTGAAACAACTCTTAAAGCAAAACAAAAGCCAAGAAAGGAGGGAGGTTGCAGAGATTATTAGTGCTGAAAATGAGTGAGAAAAGCATAAATAAATACTATTAACTCAAAGGAGATGGTGTCTAAGGCCTAGAACACCAAACTCATGAGGACTATTACACTACAAATATGCAAAACAAAGCTCAAATGCAACCAACAACCCAAAATAGTGCTAAAATAGTCTAAAATAAGTCCTAAAACATGCTGAAATTAAGCTAAAAAAGTCTAAATTAACATGCTAAAACATAGCACAAACTGGGCTAGTAAACAAGATAGAAGGAGGGGAGGCTAAGCCCTTCAAATTTGAATTTCAAAACATGATTTTTGCCACTGAAAAAGCTCTGAAAATCAGTGTTTAAAAGGTCAGAAAAAGATAGTAAAAGGGTGGGAAACACAAGGGTAAAGGCCTCCAAAACAAGGTACAAAGAAGGGTAAAACACCCCTCAACCTTTAATCGCCTTAGAACCCAAGCTTCAACCCAAAAATATAGAGGTTTTATAGCCCAAAAACGGTTGGAAAAGAGCAAAAATAATAGTGGAGAAAGCAAGCAAATAGGCAAAGCCTTATATATTTTGAAGAAGAAATGAAGTCCAAGCTACAAAACCAAGCAAACAACACCCTAAAGAGCTCTAACAACCTCAAAGACACCTTAGCTCAAACATGGAGAGATTTGGTTAAGGGTGTATAGGCAAAGATTGAGAGTGTATAGGCTAAAGTGTAGAAATTTGCTAAAGAGAAAGAGAATTGTAGAAAGAGAGGAAAAATTTTGATCTCAAAATTTTCTAACCTTAAAACATAAGAGAGGGTTTTCCTATATATATAGAAAATATGAATTCCCTACAAGGATATCCAGTCCTACACATGGGTGTAGATGCATGTATTTGTGCAAACAGCGGGCACAACTATCACAAAATATATGCGAAAAGAAAGGTGGGTCGCCATCAGTGGTGGGTCAAGCCACATCGAGTCGATAACCCAAAAAGTTATGGTAAGAACCCAAAAGGTGGCCGGACCCACCGAAGCTTCTGAGGCTTGAAGAACTAAGGCTTGGTCCAAGAATGAGGCAACAAGAGTGTAGGGTTTGAAAGGCTCAAAGCTATGGCTTTTCGTTGAGTACTTCAACCACTTGATGAGCATATAAACTCATCATTGGGTGTGCATGCGATGGTGTTCAAGTCGTAAGGGTCGTAAAAAATGGGGTGTCTACAGTTGCCCCCCTTTGATAGAACTCGAAGTCATAAAATGATGTGAGCGAATGTCAAAGACCGAATACGGTCCATTTTGACAAGGCTGTAAGACTTGGACAAATAATCAAGACAGAAACAAATGGTTGAGCCCGTAGGTTGCCTACGTATCTCTTTGCAAGGAACTAAACCAGCATAGTTCTGGAGCAAAATGCAAATGATATGCACAATACAATTTTGAAAGCTGGACTCACACGCTACACGAAGCCAACTATTTTGAAAAAAAAACTCATGATCATGCGAGATAATGCGATAAGCAATAACAAATGCAATAATGATAACACATGAATAAGCAGCTCCAAGCTTAAAACCAACACAGGTTCGATGCAAAAAGATAAAACCATACTCTAACCACGCCAAAACAAAAGACGAGGAAAGAAAACTCTGCTCAGGGTTGCACCTCACGTGTCCTGAGAAACTGAGAACAAAAATCACTTGGGGTCGCGTTTTATACATCTCGAGATGAAAGAAAATCGCTTGGGCTCATGTTTCACGCGTCCCGAGATAAAAAAGAACCCGCTCGGGCTCGTGCTTTGCACGTCCCGAGATGAAACCCGCCCAGGGCCGCGCTTCGTGCGTCCTGAGATAAAACAGAGGGGTGAACAAGTGCGATAGATGTACAAAGTGAACAAGTGTGATAGATGCACAAAGTGAACAATAGATGCACAAAGTGTATTCCATACAAGATAGACAACCGAAATAACATGTTAATTGAAAGCATGTTCTATGCAAGGAACAAAAGCATATTCTATGCATGAAATAAGAACAAGAGCATGTTCTATGTGTGAATCATAACTGATGCAAGATGTGCATACAGGATACGTATGTGTGAAATGCATATTCTATGCAACAATATAGAACGGAAGGAGAACGAAGACAAAACGAGTAAAAGTGACATTCGATGGCACCTTCCGATTTACCTCTTAGAGGAATTGCAATATGTTTAAAAAGGATACACCTCATTCATGTTGACAAGTGATGAACATCGTGCGCCGAAAACACAATTTTGAGCTTTCGTAGAGACAATTTGGACCCAACAGTGAACTTTCCTTGCAATTCTTGGGAAACAAAGACACAAAACAGCATCAGGACTCAGAGAGAGGCCGCCGGCCACCTGTCGGCCACAGAGGGAGGTTGCTAGCCACCTGCCGGCTATGGAAATGCCTTGCCGGCCACCAGTGTGCCTTGCCGGCCATCTGCTGGCCATCGATGGTAGTTCGGGGCAAAAACAACTTTTCATGCACAGGTCTTTAAGTATAGGTATCCACACTTCATTTCCACACAAACACATATCCAAAAATCTTTTCTCTCTTTCTCTAGACATTTTCCCTCTCTAGATCCGAGCTTTTTACGCGTTTTCAATGCCCTATGTAAACTTTATTCCCTAAACCCTCTTAGTTCTCTTCACTTTGAACCAATCAAAATTGAAAGCATTTGATCAAAATTGAGGTGGCTCTGGCTCCACCTCAAGCTTAAACTCTGCCTCAAGGTCGGCCTCGATGTCTTGAGCCGCCTCGCCAGCCTTGGCAACGACCGGCTCCTCTACCTCAACAATAGGCGAAAGTATAGAAAGAATCTTTAGAGGAGCCTTGTCGTGTGGTACATCATCCGCTATCTAGAAAATGGGTGAAAAATAGGTGAAGAGTGAAGAAAAATGGAGGAAAGATGGTAAACTTGGAAAAAGTCAGCCCTAAGAGAGAGAAAATTGGAGAAAAAGTCAAAGCCCGGGAAAGTTCATGAAACCCGAGAGAAACTTGAGGGGAACAAGCCTAGAAGGGTGACAATGAGGAAAGAAGTGTCGAAATCAAATGCTAATAACATGTTAATTGAAAGCATGTTCTATGCAAGCAATAAAAGCATATTCTATGCATGAAATAAGAACAAGAGCACGTTCTATGTGTGAATCATAACTGATGCAAGATGTGTAGGGCATCGAGGCAAACCTTGAGGCAGAGTTTGAGCTTGAGGTGGAGCCAGAGCCACTACCACTGAGGGTACGGCCTTTTGATCCAGCGAGGTTTCATCCCCGAACACATATCTTGCTAGCTGGTGGCATTAGACGCTTTAGCGACTTTGTTCTCGGTGTACTGGAGGACCTCTTACTGAGGGAGCCGGCTTTTCACCTTTTAGCCATTGCCGTTGAGGTTTGAGTTCTGTTTTCATGCATTCCTGCCTTTCTTGTACTGCCTTTCATCTGACTGTACTTCCATCACTGTTTTTTCTAATTCATCTATTCTTTGCCACAGGGCGAGTCTCGTGCCTTCAGGGGGTATGGGGCCATGACTGCACGAGATTGGTACGACGAGCACCCTGTTGGAGTTCGCGACATTGTGACGAGACTGGCTTCAACCTCTTCTACTCTGGTTTGATGCGGGTCACCGTTAGCCGTTCTCTTCTGGAAGCACTTATGGAGAGGTAGTGGGACACCACCAACTCCTTCCACTTCTCCACTACCGGGGAGATGACGATGACTCCCTACGACTTTGCCATGATCGCCGACTTAGGTGTAGGGGGTGATCTGATCCCGTTTGACACCGACATGGGAGAGTGAGAGGCTGTGCTGGGTCGAGCTACTGGGAGTGCGTCCACTCTTGTATCAGACAACTATGGTCAGATACGGCTGGTTTGCTGAGTAGTTTTGATGGAGCCAGCCTAAGACAGTAGAGGAGATAGAGTAGTACGCCAAGGGTTTTTTTTATGTTTGTTCTCGGTACCACCTTGTTTTTGAACAGGTGGAACACCGTGGGCTTATACCTGTTAAGTACCCTGGTGACCCTTCTTCAGGTACGCTTTTATGATTGGGGCGAAGCTGGCCTCGCTACCTTGTATAGCTACATGAGCTTTACCTCCCGCCTGAGGAGAGAGTTGATCGAAGGCTACTGGCGAGCCTAGGAGGTATGCATTTCAGTTCTCTCTTTGTACTTTACATTTTCTGCTTCGCGTTTTCTGCTTTATATCTGTCCAACACCTGCGCTTTCTGCTTTGCACTTTCTGTATCTGTTCATGCCATAAGCTTTCTGCTTTGCACTTTCTATATTTGTTCATACATTGTGCTTTCTGCTTTGCACTTTCTATAGCAGTTCATACATTGTGTTCTCACATATCACTGCATTTTCTTTGTAGCTGTGGGTGTATGCTTATTTTCCAGCACTTTTCCTAGAGCCCATGGAGGAGTTCCTATTGGCAATTCCTTACTCGAGGCGGTACAATGGCAGATGTTAGCGTAGGACTCGCGAGACCTTCACCTTCTTTCACCACAACTTTGACACAGTAACCACTCATGAGGTAACCCAAAACATGGTCACTTTTGCTTTACAACCGTTCCGATTCATATTTTAGCAACTGTCAGCAACTAACAATCTGTACACTCTCTATTTGCAGATCATGTAGCAGCCTTGGGCTATGATGCTGACTGGGATATGGGACCAGTACGCCGGGGGCTGGGCCACCTCTCGCTTCCGCATTCTACTTGAGGGCACAATCTGCTGAGCCTGGTTTCTGAGTGAGCGGTTCATCTAATAGACCGTGGGCTTACCAGACTTGATTGTTCCGATACCACCACCAGAGTTTATGAAATCAGTAGACAGCCTATCCGTTGATGCAGTCACTCAGTTTATGGTGGGCTTGGATGCTGATTACTTTAGGGCAGAGGGCGACTACGCGACCTTCATTCAGACTCATCTCATGCCACCTATGACAGGTACTCGTAGAGGCGAGGAGGCGAGGGCTCTTACAATGAGAGAGGTGCGTAGGACGACCAGGGAGACCAGGACGGCCAGGGCTCGTGCTAGAGGGGCTTCCCTTACAGGGCAAGGCACTGGTTGGCCAGAGCTTCCCACTACACTAACATGCTGGTGGCATACTAGAGCGGCTTACCAGGTCCCAATTGACCTGCAGCAGCTGGGTACAAGCTTGTCGAAGTGCGAGGCCCATCCCGGGTATGGACTACACTTTACCATTTGCATTCCACATTTTATTTCAGATATGTTCATTCTAGACATTGATCATCCAAATACATTTGCAGGCATCCATAGAGTACATAGGGAGCGTTCTCGAGCTGATAGCCTCCTTGATGGGCATGGTATAGAAAAGGGAGATGTTGCTTGGTCTTCACGGTATCCTGGTAATTCCCTTCAGTTTGCGCTTTATATTATCAAATTTCTACTGATACACTGGCATTTCAACTGTAGTCTTTCCTAAACTGCATCCAACATACTATATCTGATACACTGCATTAGCACACTGTACTCATACACTGCACTCATACTATATTTGTAACGACCCGGAATCATATGTCGTAATTACCAGTGATTAATTATGCTTAGATGTGATTTAAATAAAGATTATCTGTTGTTTTTAGAAAAATATCTGTGGAACTGACAACTTCGGGACTGAAATCGATGACTGAAATGGAATCAGAAAATGAAATGTAAAATACCTATGCGATGCCGGGAATGTTTAGAACCATCTGAATCAATAAATTGAGGACTGAAAATTATCTGGTTCGTAAAGTCTTGTTCGGTCCACGTTTTGGCTCAAATGGAGTTCTATTGATATATATGTTATATAGATAAGGTTGTTGACCTTCTTTGACTCATAAAGCAAGAAACAAAATATCTAAGAGTGAGAGAGAAGAGAATTCGTGGGAAAGAAGAGGAAGAAAGGGAAAGGGGAAATCAAGCTAAAAGGTAAGAAATTCTTTCTAACTTCATGGAATAGATGATTGATCCTTAGTTACGAGCATATTAATCTCAAGAATCTGGTTTGAATCATGTTTATTGGGCATATTTGAAGGGAACCTCCATGAAAGTCAAGAAATGAAGCTTCATGTGCATGTTTATGTGTTTTTCAACTTAATTCATGGGTTGATCTTATTTATGATTCTTATGGGTTTGAATTGGGGTTTTGATAAAGAATTAAGATGGGTTTCAAGTACTTTGATTATGGAATTCATGTAAGGGAAAATGATTGTGAAAAGGGGAAGAACGGAAGAGGAGGAAGAACCAGATTTTCTGGAGTTCGCAGGGTCCGCTCGAGCGGGATTCCCTACGCTCGAGCGGAGAAATCACCCTCCCAGCAGTTTTGGCGGAATTGTTGTCTCCGGCCGAGCGGACAAAGTCGCGCTCGAGCGTAAGGGCTTATTTTCAGGAAAATTGTGGAAGTTGTTCTAAATGATCTTGATATGTTAATTGCATCAATTTGCATTTTATCAATGATATGGGTACAAATGACTGTAATGAAGAAAGAGAATGGATAAGACGGAATGAAAGTAGAAAGGAAATGACATGTTTATATGCTATTGAATGATAAGAATATATCCATGTGGATGTTTGCAGGATAAGACGTGGAATCGTACAACCGGTATTGGTAACCGCTGTAAGTAACATTACTGTAAAGATATGTTGTTATGACTTACGCTTAAAAGTGTTACATTTATGATATGATTTTAAAATGATAAATGTTTTATGTGAACGAATGTCTGCTTATAATCTAGTATGGCATCCATAGATAGACGGGTCATGGGGGCGGGAACACGCAGGCCCATGCGCGCTATGAGTCATGGGGACGGCATGGAAGGACAAGCCCATGGCTAGTTGCGAGATCTCGTAGACTGTTTGACTGATTGACTGATATAATGTTCTGTGGATTATGCCATTACGTATGTTTATTTGATGACTGATTATGATTATGAGTGATTTATCATGATTTTATTAAAGGTTGGACTTCGTTCATTAAACCTCTTTACTGTTATGTTACTTGCTGAGCTTTAGCTCATTGTTTGTATTTATGTATTTATAGGTGAGCCTTCGGGGAGTCAAGCCTAGGCGGATTCTTGTTCGAGCCGCCATTTTGAAGCCTACCAGTTTTGAGTGCTCCGAGATGGGGCTAGGCCTGGAAGGCCGTTGTGAGCTTTGTTTTGTCTTTACCTCAGTGGCATGTAACTATGTTTTGTAATGAATTTATGAGCAGATTATGTAAAGATAGTGGGTAATTAACTCATTTTTGGCATGTAAGTGTATGTTCATATAAATGTACAGCTCTTGGACTATTAGGTTTCTTTTTGCTTCCGCGAGCCCCGTTTATTTATGTTTTGTCTGATGAAGTAGGAGGTAATTCTGGTCTTGGCCGTCACGTTCTTGGGACTTCTAGGGGCGGGTTCGGGGCGTGACAGTATTTGATTTCTGCATACCACTTATTCTGCACACTATGCTTGCATCTGATACACAGACTATAACTAATATGTTTGACAACTGTCTTTTTCAGATCCCACCTATACCAAGTGTACCGGTGGCGATAGCAGCACCTTCATCAGCAGTACCTCCTCCACCAACAGGGAGAAGAGAGAGAGGTAGAGGCACCCGAGGCCGGAGTAGTCCACTAGAGCCCATCTTGAGCATTGACAATGCTGAGACCAATGACTCAAAGGAGGCAGCGAGTCAGTATTCTGAGTCATCTGAGAGTGGAGATGATGACGCTGGCTTGGGTTTTGAGAGTGGAGATGACTATGTCGAAGCGGGTTCGGGGACAGAGAGTGGAGACGATGCCAGCTCTTGTTCTGGTTTAGAGATTGATTCAGACAGTGGCGCTGATGGAGATAATGCCCCAAAGTCCTTTTCTCTAAGGAAGAGGACGAAGAGGGCCTCTCGGGCCTGAGGTGACTGATGCTGATTTTTTGATTAGTTTCTTTTTGTTTAGTAGCATTAGCAGATGTATAGCTTCAGATAGGTTTTATTTGCTTTGAAACTTGTACTCCTCTTTTGTAAAGCCATGATCGGAATAAAACCTCACAATTTTTTATAAAAAAATGTTGTTATTTTTGCATCATGAACACCATATTTGCATGAAAATGGACATGGAATCGAATTGGCCAAGAGCGCACTTGGTTAAAACAATGTTCTTAATCGGGTAATGAACCGACCAACAAACAAAATGCAAAAGGCAAAACACAACTCGATAAGCAAAAACAATTCGATAAATAAAGCAAAGACAACTTAATAGAAATAAACAAACCTGCTAAAACCAAGAAGGACTCAAAACAAGGCCTTGTAACACACAAAGACCCAAAACAAAACACATGCTTCTAGCACTGCTCCACACACAGGTAGACAACAAGGCATAAAAGAAGGCTGTCGGCCATAGAAGGAGCCTGCCAGCCATATGCCGGCCACAAGAGGTGGCCAATGTGGCCTGCCGGCTATCAAATGCATGAATCACCAGATGGATAACAGCTGGTTTCCACTCACTGCCTTATCTTCTACAAAAGGTTGAGCTTTGTGAATTCTTCTCCAAAACTTCATTTCAGCTGCAATTTCTTCACAAATGGAGCCATTTTTCACTGAAAAGCTCTCGGATTGGATTATGACTTTAGACGGCTCAAAAAAGATAAATTTCTGGGGTTTCAGCATAAATGCACTTTTTCCGTTGAGTCGTACTCCACCTTGTATTTCGTTCCTTTATGCCACGACACGATATTGGGACCCGATTACACATATCTTTAGCTTCGGGGGGCAAGAGATATGCCCAACAATTAAAGAATTTCAGACACTAATGGAATCCCGGTGCAATAAGGAAATCATTCCTCAGCACCGTTTTGGCCACGTCCAAAGTTTGGGATGGATGTGTAGGCTCACCTACATGAGGCTCAATCTTTGGTTCACAACGAAGAGCTGGATATTCCCAGCCTAATTCATTGTTTTTCCGATGTCGGTGATAAAGGCGACCTTTTTTGGCGAGGATTTTGGCAACACGCCCTTTGCTTATGTATGCTTGCTCATTTCCTTCTTGCCCCTAGTTTCGGCGAGTCCAGCATTTGGTTGGTTAAAGTGGCCCAAGGTTTAAAAGAGGGCAAGAGTTGCATTGGCTTGGTGCTGGCCATGACTTTGATGGGTTTAGACACCTTTCATCAACAGGAGACTACCAGATTCGGGGGGAGCCCACTACTTCTTCAGGTAATGTTTCCCACCCTTTCTTATATATATTTCTCACATCACTCGGCACTTATGCTCTGTTTTTCTCTCAAAACCCTTTTCTCACTTTTCCCTCAACATACATCTCTCTATTCTTTAATCTCTCTTTTCTTTGATCCCTTCCTAGGTGTGGCTTACAAATAAGCTGAAGGTAGTAGACTCTTGCCCTGGGTACTCAGCTCGAGGCTATTTCTTTCACCACCGTCTAGTGAATTTCCTAAATGAGGGATGGTGGTGTCACTGGCTGTGCAACAAGTCTGCTGTTGACATAGCTTGGTGTTGCCCCTAGTTTAACCTGACTGAGATGAGCTACAACATGACTCGGCAGCCTGGTATTCAATTGATCGGCTTTACGCATTGTGTGTTCTACTTCCTCTTCCGGTTCAAACGTCAGTTTAGGCATGATCAGATCCACCCAGAAGAGGGGGTAGAGTACTCGGTTTCATTTTCCATCCGCGATTCACACTTGGCTAGGTATCTCACTGCTTTGAGGACAAGAGAGCTTCTGGCCCCTGCCCCTAGTTTCAGTTGTGCCCTTTTTTGGCGAATGCTTGGCTTAGCTCGAGGATGAGGCACAAACCGGGCCCACTTTGGCTTCAGAAGCTTCCACAAGCACGAGTGGAGGACGCAGGGGCACCTAACTCATCTATGCCCCTAGTTTATTGCTTTGACCTTTCTTTTTAAGTTTTGTCAATGTAATACAAGCAACTTTGATTTGTATTAGAGATGTGGAGAACTTTTATGTTGAAATTAATGAAATTAAAGTTATGTGCACTTAAAATTTTCCTCTTGGTCCAAAAATAGTCTAGGTTTTAAAAGGTAAAATTTGAACAAAATCAACTTTTATTAAAACATTTCAAAACCATTTTCGAAAAGGATCACCACTTGACACGCATGGAATCAATCCTTGAGATGTACAACCCCAAATCAAAAGATCACAAATTGCCCTTTGATTGAACAACACTGCGCAGCATTGTAACCAGCTCTTCTCTCAAAGTAAAGATCATAACCGAACCCTCAGGTAAGGAACAGACAAAGATGACCTGATCAAACACATGGACAAAACAGTTGAGTTGGAGATGATTACAGCCAAACTTCAGGATAAAGTTGTCTACATATCCCAAAGATGGGAATAAGGCCTTACGTAGTTCAGTTAAGGTTCACTCAAGTATTAACTCTCTCCTTTTGGCTCTAACTTTTGCCAAGGGCACCCTTTAGGGTTTTTAACCTTGTGACCTCAGTTTTTCTTTATTTCTAATTTTTCATGCTCTAACTTTTACCTAGGTCACCCTTTCGGGTTTTCGGCCTAGCGAGCTTCTTAGGGATATTATTTCTTCAACTTGTCCATGTTGATTGGTTGAGAAAATTTCAAGCCATCCAGTTCCATGAGAATAATAGCTCGACCCGACCAGATAGCTTTAATGATGTAAGGACCAGTCCAATTGGGTCTAAACTTGCCCCTAGGGTCATGGATGGGAGCTTGATTGTTTTTCAGCACCATATCTCCCTTTTTGAGACTCTGGGATTTAACTTTCTTGTTAAAAGCCCCAGCAATTCTGTGTTGATAGCCTTGAACATGATATAATGCTTTCAACCTTCTCTCATCAAACAACCTCAGCTCTTTGAATCTGCTCTATTGCCAGTCCTTATCTACTATCTGACACTCAACCATAACTCGTAATGGCAGGACTTCTATTTCAATTGGCAGAACAGCTTCTATCCCATAGATGAGAGAATAAGGAGTTGCCCTTGTTGACGTCTGAATTGAAGTTCTGTAGCCTTAGAGTGCGAATGGCAATTTATTTGGCCAATCTTGGTAGGTCTCAACCATCTTCTGCAAGATATTCTTGATGTTCATGTTGGCAACCTTGACAGCTCCGTTGGTTTGCGGCTGGTATGTAGATGACTTATGAAAAGCCTCGTTGTATTTCTCCAACAAGTCTATCACCTCTTTCTTGAAGTGGGAGCCATTATCTGATATAATCTCATTTGGGACTCCGTAACGACAAATGATATTGTTTCTGATAAACTTAGCCACATGCAATGCTTTTAACACTACGTAGGACTGAGCTTTCACCCACTTTCTAAAGTAATCAATTGCCACCAAGATGTATCTATGCCCATTCGACCTTTTTGGTGTGACTGTGCCGATGACGTCGATTCCCCAGACCGACAAAGGCCATGGTGAAGTCATGTTGTACAGTTTTGATGGCGGGATGTTCATGCGATTGGCATGAATTTGGCATTTGTGGCGCCGCCAAACAAAACCAATACAATCCTCATTCATAGTGGACCAGTAGTAACCTTGCTTGAGAATCTTTCGGGCTAATATCACTCCGTCCATATACGCTCTGCACTTCCCTCCATGGATGGCCTCCATCAGGCGCTTTGATTCCTCTTATTCGACACACAACTTGTGCATTCCTAGATGACCTCTTTGTACAATTTACCTTCGCAGATGATAAATTGGACAGCTATTCGCCGTATTTCCCTTTTGTCCTTGGAATTTGCCTCTGGTGGATAAATATCCTTTTCCAAGAAGTTCCAAATATCGTAGTACCAAGGGTTTTTGTCTTGCGCTTCATCAATTAGTCTCATAGGCCGGTGTGTATCTCTTTTCAATAATAATCGGACGTATCCGGACTCTAAGTGGGATGTCTATCATAGAAGATAGAGTTGATAAAGCATCAATGAACCTGTTGTTCTCTCTCAGTAGGTACGTGAAAGTCAGCTTTTCAAACCTAGGAATCAGAACGTCCAGGGTCTGGTGATAAAGTTAGCTTTTCAAACCAAGGTCTAGTGATAAACCTTCATATTTTCTTCTTTGACCTTCCAATCTCCATTTGCTTGAGAAACAACTAGGTTCGAGTCCCCGATGATGTCCAACCTTTTTGCCTCTAGTTCCAAGGCTGCTTCCAAACTAGCAATACACACTTTATATTCTACTTCGTTATTGGACACCTTGAACCAGAGTTTGAAGGCTAAAGGTATATGGGAATCATCGGGTGCTATTAACAACACACTTATCCCATAACTATACTGATTGGACCCTCCGTCAAAGTACATCGTCCAAGTCTCCTCCTCAACTTGTAGAATAGCTTCATCTGGGAATAGGTATTCCACCGCTTTATCCCCTTCTACTGGGTGGTCTACCAAGAACTCCACTGCAGCTTTTCCCTTGACCGACTTGCGGGTGACATACTTGAGATCAAATTCGGAGAGAAGAAGCAACCAACAGGCTAGCCTACCCGTAAACGCTGGTTTCTCAAAGCGATATTTGATGGGATCTAATCTCGAAACCAGGATTATAAAGTGAGCTAACAAGTAGTGCCTCAACTTCCTGGTAGCCCATACCAAGGCTAGGCAAGCTTTCTTCAACGAAGTGCAACGGGTCTTATAATCCAACACTTTCTTGCTCAAGTAGTAGATAGCTTTCTCTACCCTACTCTTAGATTCCTGAGCAAGCATGTATCCCAATGTGGTGTCTATCACTGACAGATACAGAATCAAAGGTTTCCCCGGCTCTGGCGGTGACAACATATGCAGATTCTGAAGGTACTATTTGATTCGCTCAAAAGCGAATTGACAGCAATCATCCTATCAGAATTTCTTTCCTTCCTTCAGAAGACCAAATAATGGTTCACAAGTAAAGGTTAATTTAGAAATAAACCATCTTATGAATTGCACTTTACCCAGAAAGGCTCGCACCTCCTTTTTAGTCCTTAGTGGTAGCATTTCTAAGATGGCTTTGATTTTGGAAGGATTTACTTCGATGCCCCTCTGTGTGATAAAAAAGGCCAGTATTTTCCCTGCTATCACGCCAAAAGTACACTTCTACGGATTCAACCGCAGTCTGTATTCTCTAATCTGTTGAAAGAATTTCTTCAAGGTGGTGTAGTGGCTTTATCTTTCTTTGGACTTGACAATAATGTTGTCTACTTATAGCTCGATCTCTTTGTGGATCATGTCGTGAAGAATGGTGATTGCAGCCCTTTAATAAGTAGCTTCGGCATTCTTTAGCCCAAACGGCATAACCTGATAATAATAGGTACCCCATGGCGTAGTGAATGTAGTTTTCTCTTTGTTCTCGGGCGCCATCAGAATCTGGTTATACTCGGAAAACCCGTTCATGAAGGATAGAAATGCATGACCTGCAGTGAAGTCCACTAATTCATCGATGTGTGGCAGAGGAAAGTTGTCCTTCGAACTGGCTCTGTTCAAATCCCAAAAATCCACACACACCAGGATTCTACCATCATTTTTCGACACTGGGACGATGTTGACAAACCAAGTCGGATATTCAGATACTAACAAGAAACCTGCCTTGATCTGCTTGGTGACCTCTTCCTTGATTTTCAACGCCCAATTAGAACGGATTCTGCACAACTTCTGCTTAACGGGTCGAGCTTCAGGGTCAAGAGGGATCCAATGTTATACAATCTCAAGATCGATTCCAGGCATGTCTTCGTAGGATCACGCGAAAACATCTTTGAAATCTTTTAATAAAGCGACTAAGTGCTCACGCTCCTCCGAAGACAACGTAGATCCGATTTGGACCAAACGCGGATCCTTTTTAGTGCCCACATTAATAGCAATGATTTCATCAGCGCAGGGTTTTGCAAACCTCTCATCCTCTTGATTAATCAAGTTTTTCAAAACCAGAGGAATTCCCTTCTCTTCGTTTTCGTTAAAGTTCTTAAAATCTTGGTCAATGCAATAAACAAGCGGCACAGAGAAATACTCAGAATCAACAACGACATTCTCATTCACAAGGTCCAACTCTTTGGTTACAACCGACTTAAAAGCAAAAGAAAAAGAGGACCTAGACAAGACTTTGGCATCTGGGTTATCACCCCCAGGAATACCAGACTCGAACTTAGAAGAACCGAAATCTAATTCTGACTCCACAGACTCTGTTGAATCAAATTCTGGCTCATCACACGACTTGGAACAGGTAGCCCTCCTCCAATTGCCAGACAAGAGATGGTGCTTCAGATGCATCCAAAATGCTGGAGGATGGGTTCACACTTGGTTGGTCCCCGATCATGGAAATGGTAAGGTTATCCCCCAAGCTCTCTGAGTCGGCCGAAGGATCTGTGAGGAGACATGCCAGTGTTGTCCCTACTTCAACCTTGATATTGCCCGAGTCACTTTCTATGCTCTTTTCAACTTCAGTAGTTAGTTCAGCCTTTTCCTCGGCATCACTTTCTTGCAACTGTAGATTGAAGAAGATTTCAAAGCCAGGAACACGATGCTTTGTAGAATTCATCTAAGGCTCAGGAAAGCCACAAAAGGGGAAGTCTTCTCCATCCCGAACAAAGTGGCCATGTAGTGTTCCTTAGATTGGCCTATGAACGAGCTCATAGTGTTTCCCAGCCTACTTGGCTTTGGCTCTGCCTATCATCTTTTCCCTTTTCTGAACCCAATCCTCTTTAGTGGGTACATATCCCAGCCCAAAGGCATGCGAATTATGCGACACATCGGCCAATGTTGTGACACCTTTCTGGCCACTTCTTCCAAGCCCCATTCCTAGCACATGTTGCAGCTTATTCATGAAATAAACAGACTGGGCACTGACATACATGCCCTCATCTGCTGCCAAGATGGTCTGTACTACCTGGGCCTCATCCAATGTAAACCTTGAGAGGAATATATCCTCCTCGCCATGAACGATCTCTAGCACCAGTGTAGTTACCTCTGGCGGTGGGTGGATAGAGGAATTTCTGAAAACAATCGCCACCCATTTCCCGTGAAGGTATTTTAGCATTTGGTGGATGGTAGAGGAGACTGCTTTCACCAGATGCAACCAGGGTCTCCCTAGCAGTAAGTTGAAGGTGGCTGGGACATCCAGGACATGGAACTTGACATCTTGCTGAGCTGGGCCTACCTGAACTCTGATTTACACTATGCCTATAACCTCCTTGCTTGTATTATCATATGCCCGGATTACTTGGGCTGTAGGCACAAAGTCTACCAGCCTAAGGCTGATGGCATAAGCTATAAGGGAAGGACAGACATTGATAGCTAAATCGGTGTTGACTAACACCACTGGTACCTATTATTCTTTGCACTCAACAGATATGTATAGGGGCTTGTTGTGAGTTGAGCCTTCTGGCGGCAGTTCTTTATCAGAAAAGGTTAGGGTTGGCCCGGCTCCGCCTGGAAAGACCAATCGCACAAGTTGTTCAGGGGTAGTGTCAATGGACAACTTAGCTTTGTCCATTGTTGATAGTACAGCCTGTCGATGCACCCAGGAGGCCATAAGAAGACCCTAGATTGAGATGTCGGCTTGGATTTTCTTCAGTTGCTTCAAAACTGCTTCTTCCTCCAACTACTTCTCTTTCTATTTTTCAACCTCTCTATCTTTCCTAGAGGCCTTAGCTTGGTCTGAGTGCGGTGGCTTGAAATACTGCCCACTTCTTGTCATGTGGTCTATCTCTTCAGTGTACCACATGTTATCTGGGAGGCACTCACCCCAGTCCTCGTCGATGTGGGCCAGATGTAGATCTTCATCCTCCCACCATACACCTCCGGTAGCTAACAGTTGTCCGGCTCTGTTTGGATCATTTTCTCATCACAAGCATCCCCTGCAGGGTGTTAGGCCATTACAGCTTTTGGTTGTCTTCAACCATCTCTTGTGCAGACTATTTTAGCTCAGCTTCCTATTCTGTGTCCACAATACTCACAGTGTCCAGTTCCTAAGTTCAATTGTTCATTCCGGTGTTCTCTGGCTATTTCCCATTTTCATCGGTCGTTCCGGCCACTGCAACAATTCTTGCTTTATTTTCTTCCGGTTTTGTTTCAATTCCTTCTTTTCTATTCGGTTCATCGCTCAACCACCCAGAGTTGTCCGTTGATCCATTCAAATCGAACTAGTCAATCTGCACATTCTTTTGATCTTGTTCATCGAAGAACTGCAGGTTGTCTAGGTTCTCCTCAAGCTCCGCCAGATCATTTAAACCTTGGCTCGGGCCATCCTCCCTAACCACATTGACCTCCACTACAGTTGGCAATACCACTTCCGGCTTGACTTGACCAATCAGTACAATGTAACAGCTCGGATCATACTCCCCCTCAGACAAGTCCTCAGAGCACTCAGGCAGCGGACTCGTACTCTCCTCTAAGGCTAACCTCTCTTCAACACCAATTGTCACCACCATGGGTTTAGGTTACAGTGTAGACGTATCCATCATACACAAAGTTGTGCTTTCAGGAATGAACACCGTCAGTCTAGGTAGGTGGGAAGGGGTAATATATACGCTGGGGTCGTAGGGGATAGCCAGTGTATGGATTAGGTTTAGGTTCTGATGCAGGGGAACTTAATTGTGGGCCGGGAGAGGATTTGTGGTCTCATTTGGTTTCTATGGTGGTGCAATCACCTTATTGTTAATGAGGTCTTAAATCTCATGACGTAGTCTGAAGCATTAGTTGGTGAAAAGCACAGTACTTGGCTGGGTTGTGTTTAGGTGGGAGAGGATCGGCTAGTGGGTGTGGCTTTAATGGGTTGAGGTGTCCCTTTTTGACCAACACCTTCATGGCTTGAGACAAAGGCATGTAAAGTAAGGTAAAGGTCCTCTGGGATCGGGTAGGGTTGTTTAAAGTTTGTGGTGCTGTATTGGCAAAGGAATTGGCAATCTTGGTTGTGGTGGTGATAATCCTCATATCAGACGGCCACGCAGCTGTGCTACCACTAGTGGTTGCATTGGAACTGTGCATAAAAGGCCTCTTGACCAGCTTTTTCTCATTAGTAATCAACCCTTGTTTCATGGTGTCTTCAATCTAAACCCCCATCTCGTGAAGCTCAGTGAATGTGAACAAAGGTAGGACGATCATTTTCTGCAACAATTTCTCGTGCAGATTGCGGACTACCATCCTTATCTGATCTTTTTTAGAAGGTCGTGTGGTCATCACTGAAGCCTTGGCCCTTTACCTTGTCACGAATTCTGAAAAACCCTTCTTTGGCTCCTGGCGCGTTGCCTCTAGATCATGGCTTGTGACCTCGATTTGTGTGTTATAGGAGTACTGTGCAACAAAGGCCTCAACCATTTCCTCCCAACTCTACTTCACAGAATCTTCTAGCTTGGCATACCATATAGCTGCTATTCCTGACATGGTCCGACCAAAGAGTGAGAGCTTCTGCAATCTGGTCAGGCCTATTGTAGACACCCCATTTTTGACCGTCCTCAAGATTTGGACGTCACCGTTGGAACACTCGGTGATTATCCATGTTTGTGTTCGTTTGGAGTTCCCGGAGTTCTCGGCTGCGCTCGTGCCTCAGACCTCAACTCGACCGTTGTGTTTGGTTTTGCACCAAACACTTGTGTTTTGCCTTGAAAAGGCAATGCTTTAATGAGGCCTCCCACACACCACTGGGGCGGCTAGAGGCCAGGCTGGCTAGAGATGCTATCGGCACTTTATTGTGCCGATCGGCACTTTGTGCTTTGTGCCGGCACTAAATTTTGTCAATTGACATTTTCTCACGCACACTATCTGATGCTTTATGAGATATTTTAGCCAATTTGTATGCCTTGTCTCCTCTCCATACACGTGTATGGAGGGATGAGTCTTGCTTGCTGCTTGTGTAAGTCACAAGTTCTTCTAGAGAAGAAAGCTCTCCCTCTTGGGTTAGCATTTTTGAGTCTTTTTGCTTAGCTTGTAAAGTCATTACAAGTTCTATAAGAGAAAGCTCTCCTCTTGACTTAGGGTTAGCATGAGAGCATTAGACATTGTTAGTAGAGAGCCGAGCTCTGGTTTTTAGGGTTAAGTTAGATACATATATCATATCTCTCTTTTTCTCTTAGTACACTAGGTGTTTTAGTTCACACTATTGTACTAAAACACCTAGTGTTTCACCTTCTCCTTGCAACTGAGGTTCCAGAGGCTGTTCTTGGAGGTTCTTGACAGATTTTGAGCTCAAGGAAGCATCAACCACAACCTTTGTGAAGAAGGCTACAAGGGTAAGCAAAACTACCCTTTATTCCCCATTTTTGCACCTTGTCTTTACCTAGTTTAAAAAAGTTTTTGTGCTTAGTGATTAACACATAAAATCTCTGTTTTTAAGCCCTCTTTATTGTTCATTAAGAGTGTTTAGTGGTTTGGGGAACTTTGGTCCCCTTTAGGCCTTGAAAAGGCCCCCATTTTGGGCTATTTTGGGGAGATCCGAGATTTTGGTGAAAGGATCTCTTCACCACTGAAATCTTGAGGGATTTCAGTGGTGAAGAGCATGCCTTAAAGTCTCAAGAAGGAGAGGGCCACCCCCCTCTCCTTGATGTCCTTGAAAAGGACAAATTTTGCTTCTTGAGAGAGCTCCATGTTTGGTTGTGTATTGAGCATGTCTTGGTTGTTTACCATGCTTATATTTCCATAATATAACATGTTTTCAAGTTGGTTTTAGTACTCTTTGCATGATTTGCATAGTTGCTTTGTAATGCCTTAATGTTGCCTTAATATGCTTAGGTGGTTTGCCTTTGTGTTTAGCATGTTTTAGGCCAAGATCCATGAAGCTTGTATGCTTGTTTTGACATGTTTTAGGTCTGACCATAAGTATTTGGCTCGGTCTTAGCATGCTTTGTATGTCCTCTTCATGTTTGGCTTGTTAGCCTTAAGAGTATGATTGTATAGCATGCCAAGCATGCATCATTTTTTTAATGGTTTGGCATCATTAATAACATGATTTCAGTCCATCTAGCATGCTCACATATTCACATTACATGTCTCTTTGATGTGTCAAGAGTCTTTGTTATTTGCCCCTTTGAGTGCATGTGTGCATGCCTTTAGATTCATGTCTTGTAGATGCCATCTAAGTGGTCACTTAGGCCTAATTTGACATGCTAGAAATCTGATTTAGGTTGTTGAGTGCATGCCATAGTGGCTTAGCATAGATGTGGTTCAATGCTTTCTTCGGCTTGCCTTAAGCATAGGCTAGTTGCATGCTTTGCTTGACTTGATTTGTTGCATGATTTGGCATCATGTTTTGTATGAATTTCAGAGCCTAAGTTGCATGCTAGTAGCCCATGTTTAGCTCATTTCAAGTGTGCTTGAATGTTGCTTGTTATGTTTAAGTGTGAGGACCATGAATGCTTGTATGTGTGCATGTGTTTAGACCTTCATGCCTTAGCATATTGGCCACTGTTTTGAGCCTTATTAGAGCTGCCCAATTCATGTTTAAGCCCAATCTACAATCGGTTTGCATGCTTGGTTCATGTGCTTGCTTGTATGCTTGCATAAATGCCATGCCATTGTCCATATGTGCATAGTAGATAACATGCTTAGGACCTCATTGCATTGGCATGCACGCTAGGCCTCTTGACTAAGTCATGATGGAGGTTTAGCACCCCTTATGTGCTTGCTTGGTTTGTATGCATTTTAAATCAAATTTGTACCCTTGGTTCTTAGGACCATCACGCATGGAAATGCGCGATTGGTGGTCCGGGAATCGAGGCACATGCCCTCTTGAGTCCATAGCATGATGAGGATGTGCTTGGTGCATACATGCTTTGATTTGCATTGCCTTGCCTTTGGTTTCCTCTGCCTTTGTCGATTCAGGTGTTCTGCAGGATAAAGACGATCGGCACTCTTTAGCCGACCGTGCCTCTTGGCCGATAATGAAATTCAGAGCGGTGGCTTCCTCCTCAATGGTGGCTCCCTCACCCGGTGATGCTCCCAGGCTCGAGAGGCACTCAAGTTTTGGGAATTTTCATAGAAGGAGAGCAGAGAAAAGAGGCACACTTGCACCCAAGAAGGCTTGATTCCGGCGAGTCCGGGCAAGATCGACCCTCCTTCCGAGGCATTTATCGCTTAAATAGATTAATTAATTTATTTATTTAATTTAGTTGATTTGTAATATTTAATTAGCTAGAGTTAGTTAATTATTTATTCGGTTTTGTATATTATTCGGTCCCTCCGAGTGAGGGCAAAAATGTAATAAGTGTGTGTGAGTGGGCATGTATGTCTTCCAACCCCCACTTCTTTCTAACCCTTTTATTTACCCACTTTCAGTGGTAGATTAGGGCATTTTAAATTAGCATACCTTATGCTATGCATGCGTGCATTCATGCATTTGTTTACATGCACCGGGCTCGGTACATCATACAAACTGCATCGCAATTTTCAATTCCAAATTGAATACGTGCTACTCGCGCAATTCACATGCCATGTTTAGGGTTAGCCGAGCCTACTCTAGATTGCATTTCTGCCTGTGTTGCATTAGCCACTTAACATAAACTAGGTCATGCATGTTTGCTAACGGTTCATCGTTTTGGCGCTGATGTAAGTTTTTATGGCTTTAGCATATCGCATGCGTGCGAATGTTTACCATGACAGTATGCTTACTATGCGGCTAAATGCTTACATGATAAGCTGTTTGAATGCCTGTGGGTGGAGGTTGGATTGTTTGAGTTGGAATAACTCGTTGAAATCCGAATTTTAGCCTACTTGCGAGTAGCAAAAACTAATGCGTTTTTCGAGACAAAACGGATATGCAATGTTTATTCCCAAATTAGGCGATCTAGTCTATACTTGTTTGCTGTGCGCATAACATAGTAATTCTAGGCTAATAACCGGAATAAGAGCATGTAATGTTTTCAAAAACGGATATCACGGTTAGTAGAGGCCGGCCTCCGGACCGGGCGAAAGGGGGTGCTCATAGCTGACCTTCCCCGATCGTACCCAAGCTCCCGAGCCAAGTCACTTTGGTGATGACGGACGCGTGGCCTTCGGCACCGAGTCAGGGTTTCCTAAATTCCCCCTTTTAAAAATATTTAGGTGGCGACTCATGTCCGCAAAGCGATCCATGTTTGGCACTACTTTTGAAAAATCTGTTTTCCTTAAAAGCGATTTGCGAGGTGGACTCTTTGGTTGATTTGAACCGCAACACAAACAAAAATCGAGTCCGAATCAGAAGCGAGGTCCTCATGGCGTGCTCTGATTCTGCGACTCTGGGAGTTTAGAGAGCTTGACTCGAACTCGTGATATCTGTTTTGACTACACTTACGTGTTTCTTTGCATTGCATGTGCATTGGTGCGCCTAGGACACCGTGTTGGTCATCTGCTATTCTGGCGGTTTCTTTGGAGGCTTGTCTTGTCAAGGCATGTCCATAAGGCCGGTTCGGCTCTGCCAAGATAGAACACAAACCGGTTTACCGGCACCCTTGGCCATTCGACCTAGTGCATATCGAAACCCGTAGTGACCATCCCAAACTAGGACAGGTTGCTCACCCGATATTAGGTTGATTGTAGCCGCTGCGTGCGTAGTGAAACCCTAGCTCCTGACAAAATAGTACAGGGAAAACCTACCCCCAACATAGGGGGGTATTGGCTCTCATTTACTTGCTATGTGCTTTTAGAGTGTATCTCTGTGTAATGCATATACCGGTTTTGATCTGGGCATCGAACCGAGGGCACCGATGTCGTGTTGTTGTGGATCACCTATATCTCATGTATCGGACTCAGATTTGGGGATGTTGATTTTTGGGAACAGTGTTCATGGTAGAGTGCAGCTTGTTCGACTACACCGTGTTTGATCTGTTTTGAAATCTTGCTTGTTTTCCGCTTTAGAGATTCGGAGAGTTGAGTCAGAACAGCTAGTATCTTCTCCTCGCTGAGGCAGGACCGAACATGATGCAGAACTCAGAAGAGATTGTGGTCATGACGGCCACGCCGAGTCAAGGAACCACCCCGCAAGATGAAGCTACTGTTGATATGCCGCATCCGCCTAGGTCGCCCGCTGCACACCCAGTCTGGACCCCTCAGTTCTATCAGGCTCGCGAGCCCACTACATTCGAGTTAATGGGGATGATAGGTGATCTCCAGAGGTCCGTGGCGGATCTCGCATTTAATGTCAACCTCGCCACCGGTTGCACCGTATCTTGGAAATTTTGAACCCCGAGAGCCCCCGACATCGGGCGGATTAGATCGAGCTCAATCGATCGGAGATGACCTCCACCCACAAGGATGTACCAAGACCAACCCAAACCTCTCACCGTGCCAAGGCGAGGCAAAGACAAAGTGAAGGTGGATGCCGATCCCGTGGAACAACCGCGTAGGCGATCCGCTTTGAAAGCCGGGGGAATGAGCAAACAACAGGTATCCGCGATTGTAACCAAAATTGTGGATGATGTTTTCCCTACTCCGCCTGAGGGCAGTTCCAGTCAGTCAGAGAATCGGGATAGGCCCCGTCATACTAAAAAGGTTCTTCCCACTCCCAATCCTGCACCAGGAAAAGATCAGAAATCCAGGTCCGCGCCTGCCGATCCGTTCGCTAGTGCGTCTAGCAAGAATACACAGAGTCCCAAGTACCTGCCCCGAGGGCGCAGGGTCTTCCATCCTCTTTATATGCCTTTGTCTAGGGCACTTCTGATTTTGGCCAAAAAGGGGCATCTCACACCCCTCGATCCTAGGCCACTCCCCAAACCCCTTCCAGCAGGCCATGATGCCACTCAAGATCAGCGCGTACCATCAGCCATACGCCATACTCGACAATTGTTCCCGCCTTGCATGAAGTACGTGATTTGATTGATAACAAGGTCATCCTCCGCCTACCTCGGCCAAATCGGTCCACTGAGTTCTTGGATTGTGAGGACACAGAATCGAGGACACCGAATCTCATGAGTATGTAATTGGGATTCAACGCTGCGGGCAATATCTGGTACATTTTGGATATGGCGTTTACGCCAGATTTTTGAGCACCTGCCGATGCTAGTTTTGTGAAACCTGACTTGGGTGTCGAGTCAGTCTTTTGATTAGTCTTGAGTCTGTCTCATTGTTTTGAGTCAGTCCTTTTGTTTAAGGGTCTATCTAATTGTAATGAGTCAGTTCCTCTTTTGTATAAGAATACTAGGTGGCTTCGAGGTTGTTGCCTCAAGCACCGTCTTGTTTTGTAATTACTTCTTTTGCTTTCTCTTTGGGTCTGCCTCTGCTGGAGCCAATTTACATCCGGGGAAATCTGAACGAAACAGCCGTGGCTACCGTGTTTTCATATTTATTGATCATGTTGGGCTAGTTGTGCCAGAGAATTCGAATGGGGTGACAGTGCATTCACATAATTGGCACACCAAATCATATCAAACATATAATCAAATTTAGATTAAGGACCAATTAGCTAATTACAGAACAGGGGTATCACACTTCGGGTGCTGGGATACTTGTAGAAGGTGCATGAGATGCAGATGCTACTGCCAGCTGTGGCTGTTGTTGTTGTAGCCTGTTTATTACCTCAGCCTGATGTGCTGTGACCTCGGCTTGACGAGTAGCGTCTTGTTGCATGGTTTCAACTATTTGCTGAAGGTGATGAATCAAGTTCTCCATGCTAACTGGGGGATACTATGCCATCGGAATGGGCGAGTGATCTCATACTGGACTAGATGTAGAAGATTGAGCCTGACTAGATGCAGGTGAAATGAGGGTTGATTATTGTAGAAATGGAACCGGTGAACTCTGCCTTACCCTCCTCCGTCTAGTAATCGGCGGGAGCGAAGTAAACACGAGCTATCCCCTAACAAGATCTCCGACTCTGTAAAACCTTCTGACACGGGTCCAGAGCGCTTGGGGGATATTCGAACTGTCCGAAGCTATGGTGTTATACTACCTAGCAAAAAGAAAGTAGTAATCATAAATCGCACAATACCTCAGCTCAGAAGTTAACAACACAAAGATGTAATCAAAGCTGTAGAACTGCACTCAATACTAAATTCTGCCTCCAAAACTAATACCTAACTTGCAACTGATACGCACATTTCTGTACAGTTTTACTGTAAAGCACATACCAATTAAGTGAGAACCAAAACATCCCTATGAGGGGGTAGGGTTACCCTGTCCTAGTTTCGTCAGGAGCTAGGGTTTACTATTCAAACAATGCGGTTTCACGCAATCCTACATTTGGGTAAGCATCCTGCCCTAGTTTGGAATAGTCTCTACGGCTTTCGACATGCAACTAGGCCAAATGGTCAAAAAGGGTACCTCAGCAAGACTACGTAATATACCTCTCACACCTAACATTGAGAAGTGAAAGGAGGATCAAATGGTACAGCCATCATAGCAGAGCCCGCGACCGGTAAGCCTTTTGGCAAGCTTTTAGGCAACTATCCAGCAAACCGTCCAGGAATAGCAGATGGCAAACACAGTGACTTAGGCACACCAATGCAAATGCAAATAACATATAAGTGTAGATAAAATTTCATATCATGAATTTCAAGTCAAGTTCTCTAAATTCCCCAGCAGAGTCGCCAGAAGCTGTAGCTCGACTTTTTTGCGCTCCCTTTCGGTAATTTGAAATAAGCCTGCAATTCAGACTCCCGCGGTTCTAAATCTAATCTCACAAGTGCAATGTGAAATTGATAAACACCAAAGAGTCTAAATCCGACAAATCTTTTGAGAAATCGATTTTGAATCAAATTGCCAAAAATGGGCTGCTTTGCCAGATACAGAGTCGCCACCTAAATATTTTTAGGAAATCTAGGAAACCCATGACTCGGGCCAAAGGCCACGTGTTCGTTATCACCAAGATTATCTCAACTAGGGAACTTAGGTACAAGAGGAGAAGGTCATGAATTGAGCACCCCTGCTCGCCTGATCAAAGATCGGCCTCTACTAATCATGATATGAATCTTATGTACATTATATGTTCTTGTTCCAATTATTAGGCTAGCATTACTATGTGATGTGCACACACACAAGCGTAGACTAATTTGCGAGAATTGGAACTTTTAAGTCATGTTTGTTTTGAAAATTGTTTCGACTATGTACCACTTGAAAAAGTGATCGCATATAAACATTACTCAAATTATTCCAATTCAAGCAAAAAGCCTTCATCCACAGGTATTCAAGCAGTTTATCACTTAAGCAATTAGCCTCATGGCAAGCATACTAAACATGGCAACATCAACATTCATGCAAGATGCTAAAGCGAGTAAAGGCTTACCTAGTACTCCAATCCAAAAGAGAAATGAGTTAGAAAAATGCATGATTCTAACTTATGCAAGATGACTAATGTAACACATGCGACATGCAACTAATAGGCTCGGCTACTAACATGGCATATGAATCAATTAAGTAGCATGCGGTCTAAGCACGTATTCAAAGAAATATTTAAACTAACAATGCAAGTTAGAATGATGAACCGAATCTCGGTGTATGCAATACAAATGGATGCAAACATGGAGGATGCTAAACAAAACGTGATGTCCCTAAGCTAACCATCATAAGCTAGTAAATAAAAGGGAGAAAGACGTGGGATTGGAAGACATACACATTATTACATCATTTGCACTTTCACGAATGAGAGTTTGAATAAACTAACTAGCTAACTAATTAAAGCTAAATAATTATTACAAAACAAATGAAATTAGCTAAACTACTTAATTAATTATTACAACACTTGAATTAACTATTCTAGCTAACTAGAATAATTACAAAACGAAATCAAATAACTAGTTAACTAACTAATTAATTACAACACTTTACAAAACAAAATATTTAAACTTAAACATGCTCGGTACGCGAGAAATGCTCATGCACATGCTCTGTTTCCACCTGAAAAGCCACTGTTTTGCTTCCAGAAGGCCTCTGTTGCACCATAGAACACTTACACCTTTGTCCACTTCCAGAATAACTTTGCTTTGCTCAAAGAACACACTGCTGAATTTTGCATCAGTGGCCAGCCGGCCAATAATGAGGGTTGTCGGCCACCAGTGATGGCCGACTGGCCATCAAAGGTGGTCTGCTGACCATCTGCCGGCCACTGCTGCCTAGTTCATCTTATTGCAACAGAAAACAAACAGAGCATGCACAAGGTATTTTCAAGGGTTTGTTTACACAACTCACCCCTCCTTATCATAAACAAATCAAAGGAGTAGTGAACTTAAGCCACAAACCACCAACTCAAGCAATTTCATTTCATGATGGCTTGTGAACGAAAGTGTGCAATTTCAATAAATGCAACAAAGAAAAGAGACTCTCAAAGCCACCTCCCTATCATGGAAGATCAAGGGAAGTGGTGACCTTAGAGACTTGAATCATTTCATCACTAGTAAGTATGAAATGGCCCAAGTTCCATGTGTTCAATTAACGTCCGATTGAACACAACACTTATTGTCTTGTACCATTTTAGCCTCAATTTTAATCCATTTCAAATTACTAACCATTCTTTAATCAATTAAGTCCAAATGGTGAATTTAAGTCCTCTAGTTGAGTGAAGCACCAAACTAAGAGTTAACTTAAGACATGAAAGAGATGTCATGCCATTGATATTGAACCCCTAAAAGGGATTAAACCATTAAGCATGAGAACCTCAATCTCATGCTTAAAAGAACAAGAGGCTTGAAACAACTCTTAAAGCAAAACAAAAGCCAAGAAAGGAGGGAGGTTGTAGAGAGTATTAGTGTTGAAAATGAGTGAGAAAAGCATAAATAAATGTTATTAACTCAAAGGAGATGGTGTCTAAGGCCTAGAACACCAAACTCCTGAGGACTATTACACTACAAACATGAAAAACAAAGCTCAAATGCAACTAACAACCCAAAACAGTGCTAAAATAGTCTAAAATAAGTCTTAGAACATGCTGAAATTGAGCTAAAAAAGTCTAGATTAACATGCTAAAACATAGCACAAACTGGGCTAGTAAGCAAGACAGAAAGAGGGGAGGCTAACCCCTCTAAATTTAGACTTTAAAACATGATTTTTGTCGCTGAAAAAGCTCTAAAAATCAGTGTCTAAAAGGTCAGAAAAAAATAATAAAAGGATGGGAAACACATGGGTAAAGGCCTCCAAACAAGGTACAAAGAAGGGTAAAACACCCCTCAACCTTTAATGGCCTTAGAACCCAAGTTTCAGCCCAAAAATAGTTGGAAACCAACAAGAATAATAGTGGAGAAAGCAAGTAAATAGGCAAAGCCTTAGACCTTTTGAAGAGAAAATGAAGTCCAAGCTACAAAACCAAGCAAACAACACCCTCAAGAGCTCTAACAAGCCTCAAAGACACTTCATCTCAAATATGGAGAGATAAGGTTAAGGGTGTATAGGCAAAGGTTGAGAGTGTATAGGCCAAAGTGTAGAAATTTGCTAGAGAGAGAGAGAGAGAGAGAATTGTAGAGAGAGAGGAAAAATTTTGATCTCAAAATTTCTAACCTTAAACATGAGAAAGGGGTCTCCTATATATAGAAAACATGAATTCCCTACAAGGATATCCAGCCCTGCACGTGGGTGTAGATGCATGCATCTGTGCAAACAGCTAGCACAACTGTCACAAAATATATCCAAAAGAAACTGGTGGCCTACGACCATCGGTGGTGGCTTAAGCTCAAAAGTAATGGCTAGCAAACCAAAAGGTGGTTTCGTGCCATCAATCGGCAGGCAGTTTGAAGAACCAAGGCTTGGTCGAAGAATGAGGCAACAAGAGGGCAGGGTTTGAAGGCTCAAAGCTATGGTTTTCCGCTGAGAACTTCGAGCACTTGATGAGCATATAAACTCATCATCGGGTGTACGTGCGATGGTGTCCAAGTTGTAAGTGCCGTCAAAAATGGGGTGTCTACACTACGCACGGTTTTTAAGACTTTCACTATGGATACATAGGCCAACTTATTTGATGTAACAACAACTCCTTCCCAGGTTCACCCCTTTTTCTGCACAAGATACATTTTCAATGAAATAACTATGCAACAATGCCCAATGCAAATGGATGAGAAATTAGTTTTCAATTCTTCTAATTCTCATGCAAGTTCTACAACAATCATAGCAATCCTCCACCGATAGCCCAAAACAGATATCTCTAGACAATAAATAATTTCTATAAAAATAAACCCTCCAAATTTCCAAGATGCAAGTGGTAATACATACTTAACTCCTCCATCTTCATCAACATCAATCAAATTTCACAATTTTAATATCATTTCCATTTATCAATACAAAATCAACGTTTGAGATTTCTAGGACAAAAACCCCCTTCCCTTTATAAATCACTTTTCAAGGTAAAACACATCAACTCAACATATATAGTGACCCTGGTTTGAATCCGACCCATTGATGTTTTGGATCTGGGTTTCATTGCCTTTTTTGGTTGTTCATGTCTTGTTTCTACTCATCGTTTGTTGGGTTTGTTTATTGGAGTGTCTTGGTTACGTTGGGAACAAGTTGATAACTTGTTTCTCAAACTATTGTTGCTCAGAATTTTGCTTCTATGCTCGAGCTGCACTTTCTGCACTCAAGCTTTCATTGTGAATTTCTAGCACTTTTGCAAGTCTACAAAGATACTGGGAATTGTCATTCTTCACTTGAGTGGCCATTCTTGCGCTCGAGCAGCGTTCGCTCGAGCGATTGTTACTTGTTTGTAAAACTTCTGAGAGTTTGTATTCTACTCTCGAGCGACACTCCTACACTCGAGCGGTCACAATTTTGTGTCTGGATGCTCGAGCGTCACTTCTTGCGCTTGAGCGGTTTGCGCGTCTATATAAGGCTGTAATGCACTAGAAAAGTCACTTTTTGTTTTCTCTCTCTTCTCTCTCTCTCTTTTTGCCATTTTACGGTTTCTTGGACCTCAAAGCTTGGGTTTCATCTAGTTACACCCATTTTCTATCCCAAGTCCTATAGATCGAAACGTAGAGGGTCGTGAGGGCTTCCTTTTGATCTGAGCGGATTGTGTTTCATCGCCGGTGGGTTTTCGACTTCTCTCACCTTCGCTTCAAGAGGTAGGGATTCTTGAGATTCTTTTCAATACCACACTATAGATAGACTTGTGGTAATTTTTATGGCATTTAAAAACATAGTTTATTGTTGGTTTTTGTTAAAAAGCATATGTGTGGATTTGGGTTTATATTGGTGAGTTCGTGAGTCGGGTGTATAATTGGTTGTGGGTTATAAATCATGTTTAGGATATAAATTGGAAAGGTTTGTTATTTTGTTTATTGATTTGGGATAATATAGATAAGTTTAATGTTAAATGGAAATGGGGTTATGATGTGGTTGCTTAGGAATAATTGGGGTTTTGGATTAATGTTGAGGGACGTGGCCATTGTGGTGTTTGTCGGGATTTGTAGTAAGGTTTTATTTTTAAAAAAAAATGGAACTAATTACCTTTTTTTTTTTTTTTTTTTATAAAACTTCAGAGTTTGTGATGAACGGGAATGTGGAATTACCTAAGGGTGTATCTATTATTTCGGATTATGTAATTGGCATGTAGAGTTTGTCCTTGGCCATCGGTAGAGGATGGTATTGATTGTTGTTAGATATATGTCATGTGTACCAGTGTAGGATGGACTGTGCAATATGAGATGATATGTTGTTGGTTAGAAGTGGACTTTGTGAATAGACAATTCCATTATTGTGTTATGAATTATGTTATTAAAGAGGTAATTGGAACGTTTGTAAGTATTGTTTCCATTGAGAGACTATTGTTATATAGTTATGGTCTTGATGTTTAGTACCCCATGATGTGTTTTGGGAATGTTTGAAATAAAGGAAAACCTGTGTGGAATGGTGGTTCGCGGAGTATATTTTAAAAGAAATGAGTTAATGCAATTAACTAATTGTGATTGTTGTGGTGGAGATTGGACTAGGTGTATGTATTACATCGTGTATTATTGGTGTCGATTAGGGTGATTATGTTTTTATTGTGATAGTGATTGGGGGTCTGTTTCCTGCCGTGTTGAGCCAGTAAAGCGTGGCGCCTTGACAGAGGTTTTCTCGTCCCTTCCAGTTTGCACCCGGTAAAGTGTGAAAAAAGGGTCCGTTTCCCATTGTATCTTAGCCGGCAAAGCGTGGCACATTGTGATAGGTTCTTCGTTCCCTTCTGATTTGCGTTCGGTAAAGTATGACCTAAGGAGCACCTCCTTCCAGGTGAGGCCGGCAAAGTGTTATGTGTTATTGGTATTGTTGGATCTGTCATTCATGTTGTAGGCCGATGGAGATGAGATTGGTAGTATGTATTACTTCAGTTATCTCGCTTGGATATATATATATATACATGTTGTCAGTTTTCATATTGTGGAGATGAGATTGGTAGTATGTATTACTTCGGTTATCTCGTGTGAATATATATATATATATGTGTGTTAACGGTTTCATACTAGTCACCTTTTTAAATCCTTGGGCCTATGGTCAGGGAAGGTTGTAGACATATATATTGGGATGTAAGTGCTTATATGGTGTATTGAGAGGTAGGATGGGGATTATGATTTGCATGTGGGGTTATATTTTTAGAACGGTTGTTCGAGTGAGATTCTTTTGTGTTAACATGAGAAGTTTTATCAAAGAAAGAATGAGGTTGTAAAACTTTTTCCTTTGGGAGTAACGATGGGAACATGAAAGAGAAGAAATGATTTTGTACAAAATTGTATCAAAAGGAACGTTTTGAGAAAACACAGTTATATGTGTATATTGTAGATATTCAATGTCACACTACTTATATGGTATGTCATGATGTATTCATGATCATTTTTATCTATATATTATGATTGGTTAGGATCTTCAAGATCTCTACTGGGCTTAGTGCTCATCCCACGTGTTGACAAACTTTTTCAGGTACAAGGCTGGGGGATTATTCACGACTCAAAGTCTCTTAACTGTTGGCCACAAGGCCCTTTACTTGTAGGCCAAGTGCCATGTATTTTATAAGGGTAAATCCTTTTTGTTTTAATTATTGTCATTCAATGTAAGCCTAAGGGCATCGTTTCATGTTTCAATTAGGTATCATTATCATTGTCGTGAGAGAATGTCATTATTTATTCTTGTTCATATTCTCATATGGAAGGAATTATTTAAAATGAAAATTATTATTATAAAGAATTTGGTAATGAACTTGGGTAATAAAAGTAAGGGCATGACAACATATCTCATTTATACACATCAATCCACAACCATTCCCAATAAACCATTTGAAAACCCCTCCTCTTGATTTCGAACCAAAACTCAAGATTGCTCAAAAATCCATTTCTTTCACAAAATGATTTTATAAAAACAAATAACTACGTTAAAACTTATAAAAAAAGTGCGGAAAATTCCTATCTCAAGCTTAAAAGGTGGAAGAGAAGAATTTGGAAAAACTCAACGTCAGCGAAACCACAAGCTACTCGGATCAAAAGGAAGCCCTTGAGACGATCTACAATCTATTTCAAAGGACCAAGATGAGAATGTATCTCTAAGTGAGTAGATTTGAACATCTAGGTGACAAAAGTTGAGTTTCGAGATAAAAAAGAGAAGTCACGGTTTAAAGAGAGGGGAGAGAGAGAGAGAGAGAGAGAGTGAGTGAGAAAAGTATGTTTGAGGTTTATTTATAGTGGTAGACTAATAATCCTAAAGTCAAAGGAAAGAATAAGTTAAACCCCCAAAAAATAGTGCCCAAAACTGAACCAAAATTCTAGAAATAACTCACAGGGGTCGACTCTCAAGACAGTGGTGTCTACCCTCAAGAAGAAAAGTTGAGACACTAAAGTTTTGCAGCAGACAAGGGTCAACCCTAGGAGACAGTGGTGTCGACCCTATTTTTCAGAATGCAACCCAAAACAAAATAGCAAGGGGAGGGTCGACCCTATATTTCAGTATATAACCTAGGACAAAGTAGCGATGGAAGGGTCGATCCCACCAAGACTAGTGTCGACCCTAGAGGCCAATAACAGGGTAATTGTCGACACCACCAAGGCTGGTGTCGGCCCAAATTTTAGTAGCTACACCAAGAGCATAGCAACAAGGTGGTGTCGACACCACTAGGGCTGGTGTTGACCCCCGGAGTAGAACAAAACAAGGAAAAGAAGGCAATGTTGACACCACCAAGGATGGTGTCGACTCTTAAGCCATAGTCCAACAAGAGAAAAGGGAAGGACGACCACTACATATATGGTTTTCCGGATTCGAAAGCAATAAATGGGTCAGGTCTAAGCCCAGATCGCTATAACCTCCCCTTCTTAAGAAATTTTGTCCCCGAAATTTTAAATCAACAAGAAAGCCATGTTTGAACTATTTACAACAATGATAGCAATTCAACTTCTTCACCATAACCCATCCACCAGTCATTCATTCTCATCACCATGATAAACATGTTCCCATCACTGAGTATATAATTCATATTTCCAAAACATATACAATGTTTATATTACACTAACATGATAAGATTTTTAATACAAGTTTAGACATCGACAAATAGGTCCGAATACTTCTCACGGACTTCCACCTCACGTTCCCAAGTTTGTAATTAGATTACAAACCTTAGGGAAGGGAATGTAATTTTTCAAACGTGAGAGGAAATTCTATATTAAATAGAAACCCGAGAGGGTGTCAGTGTAATTTACCCTTATAATAAATAACATACCCTTTGAAGCCTCTTGATAAAATAATTGGATTCATTTAGGCAATACAACAAACAATTCACTTACATATTTAAGACAAAAAGGCATTTTCAAGGCAAAAAGAGTTTCCAATTAGGAAGGAGAGCAGAACAGAGCTCCCATTAGGTGGAATTGAGGAAAGTTTGAGTCACTAAAATGCTAACCTTGACATTATATGAAGCAATATTAAAAGCATTATAATATCAAAATACTCAAAAGAAAACATTGAAAATATGGAGAATTAAAAAACACGTGAAAAGACAACATATTGATTTGTAGTTTTGTACATATAACTCATGTTAGTGACTCTTCCAAAATTCGAAAGACCTTCAATGGGAAGGAACTCCATAGCCACAACTAATCATCTTCGATTCAAGAACACAATGAACCGAGAAAAGCCATCAAACTGACCCCTCCCTTGTAGACACCCCATTTTTTACCGTCCTCAAGACTTGGACGTCATCGTTTGTGCAGTTTGTGTTTGTTTTGGGTGCTCAAAGTCCTCGGCAGAATGCCTTGTCTTTGAGCCTCTAAACCTTATCTGTTTTGTGCATGTTTTTGAACCAAGAGCTTGTTGTCTCTAGTCTAGAAGAGTGGGTGACCTGTCGGCCAGCCCCTAGGCTGTCGGCTAGGGCTTGTTCTTGTCGGCTACCAGTGATGGCCGGTCGGCTATCAGTGGTGGCCGACGGCCTTTGGTCTTTTTTTCCAGATATTTGTTGCCAACTGTGCCAGCTATTGCTCACTAAGTTGCATCTTCATACACGTGTATGGTAAGATGTTCACAAGCTCAAGACTTGTTTTTCTATATATAGAGGGTGTCCTCCCCCATTTTTGAGGGTTAGCATTTTTAGAACAAAAATATATCTCTCTAGAATTCTCTCTCTCTCTCTCTCTCTCTCTCTCTCTCTCTTGTTATTTTGCACACATTTGCTTAGTTTCTCTTAGCTTTTGCATATCAACCCTTAACCAAACACTCTCACCTTTGGGCTAAGATTACTTGGAGCCTTGTTTGAGCTCTAGAAGGAGGTTTGAGCTTGGTATGTTGCCTATTTTGTGCCTGAGCTTCAAGAGGTATAACACTTGTTATTTAAGCTTGTTTTCAATACTTGTTTTGTCATCTTTTCAAACTGTTTTTGGGCTAATTTTGAATTGTCAAAAGCTCTATTTTTGTGACTTAAAAGTGTTGGTTTTAGGTCTCTTTGAGTTAGGGGGTGGTCCATCCTTCTTGCTCCTTTGTTTGTTAAGCTTTTGTGTTATTATTCATCACTTTCAAATCAACTTTTTTGGGTCTTTCAACCACTAAATCTCATAGGTTTTTTAGTGGTAAAAATGAACTTTTGAAGTCCAAAATTGGAGGGGTTAGCCTCCCCTCCTTGTGTCTTGTTTGTGTGCCTAGTTAGTTTCATATGTTAGCATATTTTTCTAGCTTAATTTAGCTTAAGTCTAGCATGTTTTTGCCTCTGAAACAACTTGTTTTGGCTCTGTTTTGGGCTGGTTAGGTCAATTGAGGCTTGTATTGCGTAGTTGTAGTGTTAATGCCTTCCCTAGCTTAGTGTTTTAAGGCATTTACCACCATTGGTTTGAGTTGAAAGCACGTTTTAGTGTTGTTTTGCACTTAATTTCAACACCTAAATCTCTACAACCTCCTTTTTTACTTCACTCTCGTATTTACTTTTGAGAGTTGTTTCAAACTTGGGATCTTTTAAGCTTAAGATTGAGATTATGCTTAATGGTTTAATCCTCTTTGAGGGTTTATTACCAACGGCATGATCTCTCTCATGCCTTAAATTACCCCTTGGTTAACACTTCTTCCACTTTAGAGGACACTTACTTTTGGACTTAATCGATTAAAGAATGAATCAGTAATGTAAAATGAGTAAACAAAATGAACAAGTAAAAGAGGCAAGATAAGCATATTTCGTGTTGCATTGCATGTGTTCAAATCTGACGTTAATTCGAACACAAGGAAAATGGGACATTTCATACTCAAAAGTGATGAAATGTGCCACTTTCCTTGGTCACCATCACCCTTGATCATGCATGATAGGGTGGTGGTCTTTTTGAGTCTTGTTTTGCACTCATTAAACTTGTACAAACTTGGTTCTTTGGCCATCATGCATGGAAATTGCTTGATTAATGGTTTGAGGGCAAGAGTTACACTCTTTTGAGCTTGTTTGATGATAAGGAGGTTAACAATACAAACAACCCTTGATAATACACTACTTTTCCTTTGTTTGCTCTCTATTGCAGCAAGAGGAAGTTCAGGGTAGAAATGGTCGACCGGCGATCAATAAAATTTGCAAGGTATGTTGGTAAGGTGAAGCAGAGGTATTCTGGGAGTTAGCAGCACTGTTGGTGTTCAAATGTGCAAACAGAGGCGTTCAGTGGCAAGGCAGTGGCTTTTCCAGGTGGAGGAACCGAGTACGCATGCATCCCTCACTTCCCGAGGCCTTTTAATTGCTTTGCTTAGTTAATTAGTGGTAGCTAATTGATTAGTTTAATTGCTTTGTACATAATTAGCTTAGTGCTTAGCTAATTAATTTGATTTGTAATATTTAATTAGCTTCAAATAAGTTAGTTGCTTCGTTTCAATTGTTGTAATAATAGTTAGCTTAGCTTATTCATTTGGACCCTCCTTCGTGAGAGCGTAATGTTCTAATAAGCGTGCGTGCGTGCATGTGTGTATGTCTTCCAATCTCACATCTTTCTCCCTTTTATTTAACCGCTTTTGATGGTTAGTTTAGGGACATTTTCAATTAGCATGCCTCATGCTTGCAGCCCTTCATTTGTCTTGCATGCATTGAGGCTCGGCGCATCATTCAAACTGCATATCAATTTCAATACCTTCTTTGAATACGTGTTTAATCACATGTTGTTCAAGTTGTTCCATATGCCATATTAGTAGCTGAGCCTATTAATTACATTATTGTATGTGTTGCATTAGGCATCTTGTATAGTTAGGATCATGCATCTTTCTAACTAGTTTATGTTTTGGCTTGGAGTACTCGGTAAGTTTTTATGTTTTAGCATACTTGCATGAGTGTGATTGCCATGTTGCCATGTTTCATATGTTTGCCATGAGGCTATGTGCTTAAATGCTAAACTGCATGAATGCCTGTGGATGAAGGCTTGTTGTTTGAATTGGAACGATTCAACGAATGCGCGTTTTAAGCCCACTTTGTTGTGGCAAAATCATGTTTTAAGCCCACTATGTTTGGTGGCAAATCCGCATCTTTTAAGCCCACTTGAGGATAGCAAACTCAAACCATTTTCGCGAAAACAAACATGAGTTGAATTGTTCCAAATTAAGTAAACTAGTCTATACATGCGTGTGCGCGTCACATAGTAAAGCTAGTTTAATAATCGAAATAAGAACACATAATGTTTATAAAAATGCATATCATGACTAGTAGAGGCCGATCTTTTGATTGGGCGAGCGGGGGTGCTCATTTTATGACCTTCCCCCTTCGTACCCAAGTTCCCGAGCCGAGGCAACTTTAGTGATGACGGACACGTGGCTTTTGGCACGAGTCAGGGTTTCCTAAATTTCACCAAAAATAAAATATTTAGGTGGCGACTCTGTTTCTGGCAAAGCAGTGCAATTTGGCATTATTTGATTTAAAATTGATTTTCCAAAAAGGTTTTTCAAATTTGGACTCTTTGGTGTTTATTAGTTTCACATTGCACTTGTGAGACTAGATTCAGAACCGCGGGAGTCCGAACTGTGAGGCCTTCTTTTCAAAACCCTTTCCAAAAGGCGGGGCGCGAGAAAAGGTGAGTCCACACCCCCAAAAAAAACAAACAAACAAACAAACAAACTGAGAGAAAAGGCATAAATGAAAGTGTCCTATTCCAAAACAAACAAAATAACCACCTATCCCTAAAAAATCACAAGAAACAAAACTAAGAAAAACTCATCAAATATATGCATATATATACAAAACACAAAACAAAAAGAATGGGAAAACACATTTACGATTACCTCCGATGTGTCTAAAGATCCACCTTTGTAAATAAATAAACAAAAATAAGGAAAAAGTACATCAAATTGAGAAAAATGAAGCAAGTAAAACAAGGAAAAGAAAAAGAAAAGTGAAAAATAGAAAATCACAGAAAAGGTAGACAAATTTACGTTCACCTCTAATCCACTGTAAACATCTACTGTTGGGATCCGGGGATCCCTCCCAAGATGTGCAAAACAAACCACACACAAAAAAGACAAACAAATTTAATATGGTTCGGCCCAATGCCTACATCCACGGGAGAGAATCCAATTTTCACTATAACAATGGAAAGAATACAAAAAGATTACAATGGAGGAGAAGACTCTTTCTCTCTCTCTCTCAACTCAACACTCAGCTTCCCCTCTCACACCGAGGAAGCTCCTTCTCTGCCACAGATGGTTGTGTTGTGAAGGAATGCTTTTGGAACTAAACAGGATAATTGAAATGAAAATAAATGGTTTTACACCTTGTAGTGTTCAAATGGATGTTTTTGGAGAAAAGTTACTTATATAAGTATATTTTGAATATTAAACTATCACATTACTTCTATTATACGTTATGGTGCATTCATGATCATAGATATCTATATGTTGTTACTGTTTAGGATCATATTGGGATATCTACTAGACTTTATATTCATCCTACGTTGCTTATCATTTTTTAGATGCAAGTTGAGAGATGATTCAATATTAGTGATCTTCCTTAATTGTTGGCCACAAGGCCTATACTTGTGACAAAATGCCATTGTTGTAAAAGGGTTAAACCCTTACTTTTACAGTAAAGATGTAAGCCTACAGGTATTTTGTTTAAATGTAATTCCTGTTGCATTCCATATATGTATGATTGAGAGGACTTTCATTTATTTATGATGTATTTTATGTATAGTTCCACGTGTTCTTAATACAATTGGATTTATGTTAATTGATATGGTAATGTTACTCGGATAATGAAAAGTGGGGCATGACAAGGTGAGATTTTTGATCTACTTTTGTTGTTCTTTATGTTAATATGATCACATTCTATGATCTAGCATGATTCATGAGTCATGCATTGATTTAAAGTTTTATTTTAGAAAGAAAAAGCGATGTTCTTGTATTCTTGAAGAATAATCATGTTTTGATCCAAAAGTTTAAGTTCTATATTTTTGTGTTTGTTTTCATGAAATCTTTAAGTATGGGTACCTAGGTCCATGTTTTTGAACTCATATCATGAATTTCCAAATTTTGAATAAAAAGTTATGATTTTGGCATTCATGTTCTTCAAGAGGAAGCCTAGACTTCTAGACTTCGTTATTTCCCTAAGTGTGGTTACCGAGACCCACTCTTGTCTAGTTTCCACACCTAGGTCAAGCATTGCATCTTACCTTGGCCTACCTTGCATGATCACTTGCACCTTGGTTTACCTTGTATACACACGTAGGTCGACCACAATACATCTTTGCCGACACCTTGTAGCATCTCGGGCAGGCAGTCCACATCTTGGCCAGGGAGACCACACCTTGGCCAAAAGGTGTGGAACCCCAGCTATGACCTCTTAAGTTCACCCAGCTAGGCTTCATCTTTCTGCATCCATTTCGAGATTGGGTTTGTACCCAGCATGTTTTTCCAAGAAGAAAAACATTGATTTAACTTTCAAAACATGTTTTGCTTTGTTTTGACTTAGTTTTGGGAAGAAATGCCGAGATCTATTTTACTCATTATAGCTTGTTTTGAGAGTGCATTACATAACAATCTTTGAGCATCTCTTCTTGTCTTCTTGAAGTGCATTCAATGGGATTTACCATGTATTTGTAGGTCTTCTTTTAGATGTGATGTTCCGAACAGACCACTTGGGCGAACTTTCCACCGGTCGAGCAATGTGCTAAAAATAAAAGATATCACTCGAGTGAACTTTTCACTATTTGAGTGGTAAATGCAAGGTCATAGAAGTTTTGCAGAGCTATAGTGAAAATACTAGTAGTCTCATTTCTACGTTGAAGCGACCACTTAACCGCTCAAACGGTCTCACATGTAAACATGCACGATACTAGGAGTTTCACATCACCGCTCGAGCGACCTATCGACTGCTCGAGCGGTCTCCCAGGACAGATTGTTATGTTTTCTAACACCCAGTGGCGGAGCCAGGAATTTAATATAGGAGGGGCACCTATTAATTACAATCTCAACATTTTTCTTTCCCAATCAATAATAATAACATAATAATAATTTTTCGAGCTAATGTTACACATTAAAAATTAATATTCATTACAAAAAAAATTTAATTTTAAACTTTTACAATTGACCACGACGAGTTTTCATCTTTTGAAATCTTTCCATAATAGTATCATTGTTAATGCCATCAAAAATATCTCTCTTAATGTAAACAACCAAGCTATCATTCATCCATTCATCACCTATTCGGTCCTAGGGTTAATTTCGTGAATAAATGGGGAACTAAGGGTTTTTATTTTTAACTGATTATTTCTAAGATTTTTTGCTAATTTCTTTTAATAGTCTAATTAAGGTATTATTTTGTTCTATTATTATTTGTAAAGAAATATTACTATTTAAGTTATCAGATTCTATTTCTTCACTATATTTAATACTCATACAAATATTATTAGCAAGGTCGAGAAATCAGGTTGTGATATCAATTTCAATTGCGAATTTTGCAAATTTAATTTAATATTAACTCTTGCAAAAAAAATTGTTGGTAATTGATACTTGCCTTTTCTAAGGATATTTTATTTTTAATCCTGGCAATTCTCTGGTTATAATTTATTATAGATTATTCAGAAGTAGTAACCAAAAGAGAATTTAATCTATTTAACTTACTTTATAATTTAGAAATATAATCTAAACTATCTTTTATTTCAACTCTAATTGTTGTAATTAAACAAATATAATTACTAATTAAGTATTAAAATTTTTATTATTATCTTATAATATTAAGTTTAATTAGTTGTGATGGAAGGTTTGTAATAACAGCTTTGTAGTGGTATGCAGAGAATACGGGCAGAAGTTTCTGAAAGGGCTTGTGATGCAATTTATATAATTATGATTAATTGATGAGGTGGTAGAGTGTGATGAAAGTGCAGAAAGATGGGCGGAGGGAAGAGTGCAAGAGGGGGGGATCCACTTTCCTATTTTGGGGAGGGCTATGTATTAGGAGGGGCACTACACAATGTGAAAGCCAGATCAAAAAAAAAAAAAATTCAAAAGTCAAGGGGGGCACGTGACCCCCCCTGAGCCCCACGTCCCTGCGCCTCTGCTTGTACCTATCATTCCATTATCAAATGCTCAGTTCACATGGCTACAATGACTTTGTACAGAGACCTATTGACTTTTTTTTTTTTTTTTTTTTGTTACAGTGACTAGTTACATCTTGTTGTCATTTGTAACTTGTCATGTCATCGTTTCTTAGTGACATGAATAAAATAACATGGATATAGTCCTTATGAACAACTATTTAAGGGAGTTAATGTAAAGACAAAACCTTACAACTCAATTGGCCATCAAAACTATCATCGTTTTAGCCAACAAAAATTATAACTACATTTCAAATGGCAATGGCATAACAATCGCACAGATGCTAAGAACTTGCAAAAGAGTGAGAGTTTATGGCGAGGAAGGGAAGCGGTGTTGCTGAAGATGCGAAACCACAATTAGATTATGCATGTGGTTACTTTGATAGGTTTGGGAAGATACATTCTATGATGTCTAGGTATTATCGCGATCATTCAGGTGTAGTTATGACTCTATCTGAAAATCAAACCCCATATGGTGGACAAGAAGCTAGACATCGCAAGTGGTCATTATTATTTGTAGATTGAGTAAGAAGTGAAAAATTATGTCGGGAATGTGGATTGAAGGTGACGAAAGAACTTTCAGTTAAGATCCAAAAGCAGGATCCTGATAATGTTGATCGACTATGTCATAGATTTCGACTTGAGATTGATCAAATGGACGGTAGATTAAACCACAATATGCAAATAACCATTGTTAAAAAGGATGCCAAAAAGAATGGATCAGATCCTACTGAGGCTATCAAGGCTATAATAGAGGATACTACACTTGTCTTTGACTCTGAGCTTTCGGATTACTTGGACTCGGAGATTGCCGATTTGAGCAAGGATTAGGTGTTTGTGTATGTACTAAATTATATTAGTTTCTCTATAATTTAGTATTATATGTGTTAAGTTGAGTGTTTCCACGATAAATTTTTGGGAGATTTGTGTTTCAATTATATTAGGTCTTTCTGTGTGTAGTAAATTATATTAGTATCTCCATAACTTAGTATTGTGCGTTAAGTTGAGTGTTTCCGCAATAATTTTGTGATGATCCTGACATACGTATTATTTTTATATATTATTTTAGTGAGCATTATTGCATGATTATATGTTTAATTTGTGTTTATTTGTTTACTTATGGATTATCTGTTAGAATACTGACTTAGAATTCGAAATTGAAAGCTCAAACGGATTCAAAAACTAAAATTGACTAGTCCAATAGACTAATTGAAATATTTAGAACCATATGGAAAAATTGATTAAAATTTGATTAGGATCAAAATAGTTAGAATAAATTAATTAGACTTTATTAGAATTAAGCTTAATTAATTAGCCTTAATCCTACCTAATTAGTTTAACTTAATCCAACTATATATATGTATGTAATATGAGCTTAATTAGCTCATTCTCATCATCTTTTTGGCTGAAATTAAGAGAGAGCTTGTGAGAGAGAGAGAGAGAGAGAGAGAGAGAGAGATGCTTCATTTCTAAGAGCAAGAGTTAGAGAGTTAAGGATTTGAGTAGAGAAGTTCAAGATTTTGCTATAGCAAGCTAATTCAAGGCTCTAGGTATGAAATTCAACTTCAATTCTTGATCATAATTAATCCAGTAATTGAATTCAAGAAGATAATGAACTTAATACAAGAATTAAGCTTAAAATTGTTGAGTTAAGAACTAGAACATGCATGCATGCATAATTCCATTACATTTGATCATATTGAGCTTGAATTCTAGTATTCTTGTTAAATCAAGAGTTGAATTTTGCATGCATCAAAGAATTTCAAGTTTTCAAGAGTTTAATTTCATGTTTGAAGGTTTTGAAAAGAGTTTGGAAACAATTTCATACATGCATGAAGAATTTAGATTCATATTTGGAAATTTATGGTATTCTTAAGCTCATGGTTTCAATTCAAGTTTATATGCATGTTTTTCTATGAGTTTTCAAGAGTTTGGTACAACCATGCAAGCTTTGGACTTAGATATCCATGTTTTGAGACTTGAATTATATTATGGAAATTTTAGAATTCGACCACTTCGCTCGAGCGATTAAGTTGTCGCTTGAGCACACTTTGCATGCTCCCAATATTTTTGCAGACATTTGCACTTGGCTCAAGTGACCAAAGTGAAGGCTTGAACCTACTTTGATACCATCCAGTACTTTTGCAGATAGACCACACCGCTCAAGCGATCAAAGGTGCACTCGAGCGAACACCCTATTTTTAGCAAATTTTGACAAACACTCACATGTGCATATTTGTATCCTCATGCCCTTTTTAGGCATTCTTAAGCATCATTTAGACATCCTTAGCCATGGAATAAGCTAGAAACACACATAAGAGAATTGAATTAAGATAATGCTATTTGTTATGAACGTGCGCTTCAATGTGTATCTCTGTTATGTGTTTTGTGTAGGTGGTCAAACGAGGTCCAACACTTGTGCCAACCCATGTGAGTAGTATCTTTGTAATGATATGTTGAAATGTATTTTGAATTACTGCAAGAATGTTATATTGAAATGTTATTTTGATAAGAATGAATGATTGTCTCTTTTGAAAAGTAGTAATTGTGGCATCCTTTAGTGAAGCCCTCACTCGGGGTAAACAATATCATGGCCCTTTGTTTGATAAGGCCCTTGCCTAGAGGAAACAATACCAAGACCCTTTGTTATATGAGCACAAAGATCTCTGACGTTGACCCGAGTGGTCCCTTTGCTTGACCTATATGGTCCCTTTGTTTAGACCCATGTGGTCCCTTTATTGACGTTAATGATTCCTTTGATATGCCTTCAGACCCTTTTCTTTGCGCTATTGTATATACCACATATGAGTATGATTTGTGAACTTTGATATGACAAGTACTTAATTATGCTTTGTTTTGAAACTCATAAGATATGATTTTGTATTGTGATAGACATCATTCATTTAACCTCTTTATATTGATATTACTCATTGGGCTTTAGCTCACTCCCTTTCCCTATATATATGTAGATGAGCAATTGGAGCGTCAAGTCTAGAATAACCTCGAGAGTCCATCTTTTGTGCAGCCACTTTGGAGTGCCTCCATGATGGGGTGCACTTGGACTGGAGTGGAGCCAAGTTGTGTTAACCCTTGGTTTATGTTATGTTGTTTTTGTTCTTTGGGGATTTGTTTTGAATGATTTTTATGTGTAAGAAGTTTAATTGGATGTGTTGAACCTACATATGTATATATGAATAGATGTATGAGTTTTATGTTTTAAATACTTGTGAAATTTGCATGTATGCATAGCTCGATGGACATAGTTATATTCTATTAATGCTTCAGTGCCCCATTTACTATTGTTAACTATCTAATTTGTCTTTAAGGCCAAGTAATTTGGGATTATTGGCTAGTCATGGCCTAAACCTTTAGGGGCGGATTTGGATCATTAAAAATTTTGTGGGATATTTGTGTCTCAATTATCTCTATAATTGTTAAGTGTTATAATTGTAATTTTAGTTATGTTGACTATCAGCTCGCATGACTAAATAGTGATTTATTTATCTTGTATATGAGAATTTAGTTTAGCTACAAAAAATAAAAATTAAAAAAGGATATAAAGTGTAAAAAAGTGTTTTGTAAACACGTTTTATAAAAATAGTAAAAGAGAACTGAACGACATGAGGGAATGCATAAAGTAAATAGTGTTATGGTTGTTGAGATAATTGGAGAATTTTACAAACATAAAGTGATTTCCAGGATTCTTCACTTGGTACATTGAAATTTGTAAGATTTTTTATATTTATGCTTGTGTTTTGTTAACTTCTTGTGCCCTCTAACATTGAAATTGTCACCATGGGAGTGAAAAACAAGCAATTCCTTGAGAGACATTTTGACCAACAATCTAATTTGCCTGAATTTTGGATTGGACAAACAGTAGTTAATGGATTATTTTATTGATCACCTATCACAGCCCCATCTCGCCCTGAATAGGTAGTAATTATGGCTGGCTAGTAGTGCCTGACTACCAAAGGCCTAGTAAGACAAGACAAGATTGGACTAAAAATATTGGGGCTTATGCAGAATACATTCTCCATTAATTACCAATAGTCCATTCAGAGCTTGTGCATAAGTCATACAGTACAAAACAAGCAACTTTATTTATTTATCTTTGACAATTACAAGCTCAACATCCAAAAAGAAAAATACAACATTACAGACATACAAACAACAAAAACAAAACTCATAATACAAGATCTTCGTCTGAAAACCCCATCTCCCAAAAGTAGAAAAATAAAATAAAAAGACTTCTGGCTTGATCTCTCTTCCTCAACTGGATCTTCACTATCATCTACATACATACAGGGGAGAGGGGTGAGCCAAAGCCCAATGAATAGTAATAAAATAAAGTGGTAAATGAATGAACATCAATAACTTTATTTGAAACCAAGCACAAGCTCATTTCAAACATAGTATAATTTGCACATGGTAATGAAACTTAACTTGCAAGCATATACATAGCGATGAACATTCTCAAGGCACTTCAGATCAAAGTCGGGGGCCACAGAAGGTGGCAAAGAGCTCAATTAGCATGAGGTTATTGGCATGATTCCCAATAACAAACAAGTTCTAAGATGTCATCTTAATATATGATATTCATTCATAGCAAAATAATATTTAACTTTCATAAACATACCATACATTTTCATTTCGAATCATAATTTTAAGAAACATAACTTTACTACACTACTACTCATAATTGGCTCCTTGCACAAGGGTTTAACTTCTTCAAGACTTGACCTACAAAAACAAGAATAAAGCATTGAACTTTTTAAACATTAAGATAACAAATCGGTTCCTAAACCTAACTTTAGTTTTTCTTTCTTATTTTAACTTGATTTAGATTAGTTTCTAAGTGTATTAGACTTTCAAATAGTTTCAAAATGCACATAAGGAGGCCCGAGCGTTGAAGAAAATGAAACGGACATCTTCTCTAAAATCCGCACGTGCGGTGGAACGGGGCCACACGTGCGGGGACATGCGTGTAATTAAAGCAGTCTGAAAATATTTTATGGGTTGGCTGGCCGCACGTACGAAGGCCATTTCTGCACATGCGGAGGGTGTGCTGCATGTGTGGTGCTTCCGGCTGCACATGCAAGAGAATTGGGTAAGTTCGGTTGAAGCCGTTCTTCATGGGTTTTTGGCCTCTAAAACCTATTTTTCACATTTTCCAAACCTAAAACATGTTCTATAACATCCTAATATATATATATATATATATGATATAGAACTAATGAGAACATGTTTGTATGAATGAATTTGAGATGAAAACAATTAAAAGATAAGAATTGATCGATATATTATATATTTTCAAACTTTTCTTTATTTCATCACTTTCAATTACTTGAAACATAATTCTAAGGTTTCTAGTTATGAAGAAATAGTGTAAATTCATAGCATAACCCTTATATAACCCAAATCTATGCTAAAAAAACTCAAAACATGTTTTCTTCCAACAAATCTTCAAACTTTTTCCTAACTTCTAACTTTTCTATTTTCTTTCACTTTAATCTTCTCAAAACATGTTTCTAATGAATTTTTAGCTAGGTTTTGATATCAAATTATGGAAAAGGATTGAGTTTCTTACCTTGTAGTAATTTTCTTACGATTTCTAGGCTTGAATTTTGTTGTTCTTTGATTTCCTTCATTTTCTCCCCTTTTCCCTATTTTCTTCTTCTTCTCTCCCGTTTGTTCTTCAAGTTCAAGCAATTTCTCCATTTTGTTGATTTGGGCATAAGGTTTTATAGTGTGTGGTTAGGAAAAGGTATAACGTCATTAATTAGCTAATCTTGTTTACTTAGTTTAACTAACTAGGTTAGAACTAATTAATCGGCTTATACTTAATCCTACTTAAGTTAATTAATTCTAATTATGGTTCACTAATTATACTTAATTATTACTAATCCTAATTAGGAAATAGCATGAAATGGTCATGTTTATTAGACTAAGGCGTTTAAGCTCCTTACTTAGGGCATAGTCTCATCCTATGATTCTCAATTCAAGTTTTAAGCTATCCCCTAACTCAAAACACATAACAAACAAATCCTATACATACGTTTCCAAACTTCTTTTTCTCCTCATCCTAATGCTATCAAGTCCTAAGTCACACAAGTACATAACATATAACATGAATGCATGAACAATTAGATATACATGATTCAAGAACGATTTGGTTGTCACACCACCAAAAAATTTTCCCATTATTCATTTTAAAATATAACCATCACTCATTCATCACCACACAAAAAATTAACTCTTACAAAAATAACCATCATTGAATATAGAAAATCACATATTCATTCATTCATAGCACAACATCATTCTTACAAAATAATCCAAGCTAATAATTAGAATTAACTAACATCATTATAAGCAAAATATTAGATAATAACCCATTCATTAACTAACATTCATTGTAAGCAAAATATTAGATAATTAAAATTAACTATCATTCTAACATTCATTCTTATAAAATATTTTCATATTATACACAATAACCGATAAGTCTTCATCTATAATCATACGCCTAATTAGATCGACATTACATGAGTAAAAAAAAAAGAAGCTAACATTGTCTGAGGTACATCACATAAATTTTATAATACTAGCTACAACAAAAGCCACAATAAGACCAAGTGAAAAGCAAAAACAATAAGCTACAATTGACCCATAGGATTTTTTTTAGCCCAGTACCACTCAAATTAACAGATGTGTAGTTTAGTAAAGCTTCCTTCCTGTTACCATCCACTTCATCAAATTGACTTCCAAATTGTGTTTCACTAGTCGAAGCTTGTAAGCAGTTCATCTTGTAATTAATCCATTCATTGTGCGCCTCATTAAACGAGTTATATTTTTGGTATACGGCCCCAGGAAATTGGTTAACCTGTTGGCTGCATTGTGCCCATGTTGTGTAAATGTCCGGTGCCCTCTCCGCAAACACAACGTAGTATCTCGTCATTTCCTAAGACAATAGATAACAATTATCCTTAGTATAATCAAATTATATTAGTTTTACAATAGACAAGCCACTATAGACAAGCAAGTTGTTTCCTCTGTAAAGTTTTTCACCTCGCACAATTAAAGCTTACACTTAAAATATCATATAGTCATATTTGGTAAGAAATTACAATTATCCATTATTTTTGTTCTAGCTGTGTTAAAATAAGTAAAAATAGTCACACATCCTGTAATGGGTAGGCCTTTTGGGACTTATGTAACTACAACAAACCAAATTAATCTCAAGATAGATTTAATCAAGCAAAATGATAAGACTATTGTCGAGCATTATTTTTGTTATTCTCATAGGAAGGGAGAATAGGAATCAGAGAGAGGAATGGTAACTAGAATATTTCGCAGTGGCAATTATTTTTGGAGCTGGAATTTCTGTCCTCAAAACATATGTTATGTTTTTTGGTCTTATTATTGACAATGACAAAAACAGTCTATCTGTCTTTTTACTCAAAATTCATGCACAATTAACACCACTCTTGAGATATACTCTATAACTAAGTTTCTTGAATCACAACAACTCTTTAATTAAAAAAGAAAAAAGATATTAAAACTAATAATTTATTACAAAACTCTTCACTTATATAAGGGAGCGGTATACTTGTCAATCTCTATTAGTGAAGAAATAATTTAATATATATATATAATTAGAGATAACCTGAGAAATGTTGATTACAACTGCTTTCATATTTAAGTTTTTTAAATTTAATTGACACATGTATCGTGTATGCCTCTACTTCTAATATCTAATAAGTGGGAGCCATCAACTTCTAATTCCAATACATTTTACTATCACCCATTATTTTGTTCTGGTGTGTACATTTTCATAAGTAAAAATAGTTGCACAGACTGTAACGAGTAGACCTTGTGGGACTTATGTGACTACAACAAACCAAATTAACCAATAGTCACAACACCAGCGGAGCCACTATAACAGAATAAATTGATTAAGCACGTCATTTAGATACTTTTTTAAGCTATATATTTGTTGTGACCCCAACCCGCCCCTAGAGATTAGGGTTGCAACGGGCCAGTGACCATAGGTTACCTACAGCCTCTTGCAAAAATACAAAATATTTATTAGATATCAAGGCCAAAAGTAGAAGCAAAACATATAATAAAATTGTCCATTGAACGATACATAAATGATAAAAACAGAATTACCCAAGCACCCATACATATATACTAATAATACATTGAGTACAACATATGTCTTACACAAAACATAAGTTCATAAACATGACTTTAACAAAAACAAGCTTAACGTAGCTTGACCAAAAGCAGAAGCTTAACAAAGACAAAAACAAAAGCCCCATTACAGAGGCACTACAACGAGTGGCTTGACCAACGGTTAGATTCCCATGCAACACTACGACTGATCTTCTAAGAGCTCACCTACATATGTATAGGGATATGGGGTGAGCTAAAGCCCAATGACTAACATCAAAGTAAAGTAATTAATGAATGAAGTCCAATCATATTGCAAAATATATCATTTATCGAATTCACAAAACGAAGTACTTGTCGAAATAAACAATCCTTATATTCTTGAAACAAAGCATTTGATACAACCAACCTCCATTATCAAAATATGATACGTGGTAACATCCAATAGAGCAAAACGAAGGACCATCATAGGTCAATATTACTAGAGATCTCTGTAATAAAAGGCCATAGCGCTGACGCATCCCCTAATGGCTGGGACTGGCTACTAAGTGATGCCACAAATACATTTATCAAAAGAGACATTCATTCATTCGTATAAAATAAGATTTCATAAAATGTTATTCTCGAAGAATTTCCAAAATATACTTTCAAACATAACTTTACGAAGATATTAATCACAGTGACTTAGTCCAATGGTAACATACACATATTGAAACATAACATTCAATTAAACAAAATTTGTTTCTCTTCCAATCAATTCTTATGTTGGTTTAGCTTATTAATCCACAATTAGTCATAATACATGCCTAGAAATTCTTGGGAAAGGATGAGAACAAAAATAATGAACAAAATGCAAATGTCCAAAACATGATAAAAAAAAGACAGTTCGCTAGAGCCACCATTTGGTTGCTTAAGCCACCATTTGATCGCTCGAGCCAACTATGAAGTCTGCAAAATTACTGGATGGGTTAGATATACACTCGAGCCATCTAATGTTTGCTCGAGCGAAGTGCAAAACATATAGTCAGTTCGCTCGAGCCACCATTTGGTCGCTCGATCCAACTATGAAGACTACAAAAGTATTGGGACCTCGCTATGTATGCTCAAGCCAACACTTGGTTGCTTGAACGATATGAAAACATATAGTCAGTTGGCTTGAGCCACCATTTGGTTGCTTGAGCCATCTGGGAAATTCTGGGTTCCGAAACCTGCAGAAATGGCTTCCAAACAACTTTTCAAAACTTGGAGTCTTGCATGGCTTGTTCAAATACATGGATTAGCTTTAGAAAGTTCAAATACAAGAAGCCTAAAACATCCTTTTTTTCAAAACCTCATCAATTTGTCAAAGAATTGAATCAAAACCCATGTATGCAAGATTTTTTAACTCTTTTCATGGTTCTTCAAAACATGCAAATGGTGACCACCAAACTCATGAATTTTTGAAGTAATAGACATGATTTAAACCCACATGCAAGTAAGAGTTTCAAAACTCAAACCAAAAATGATGAATTCAAAGATTAACTACCATAAATGTACATACAAGTCATCACCATGCTCAAAACCCATTTTCTTACAAATTTCATGAAAGTAACTCAATAACTTGATGAAACCATGATGCATGGAGGATTTACTACATAAATTAGACATAGAATCCTTACCTAGAGCTTTGATTCCTGAAAATATGATATGAATCTTCCTAGTTCTCTTCTTTTTCAAACTCTCTCTCTCTCTCTCTCTCTCTCTCTCTCTCTCAGCACAAGGCACAAGATGGACAAAAGGAATAATACACATTCCTTCACTCAGCTGAATATACACACACACACCTTACTTCTTACAGTGCTGGACACGTGCACACACTCTTCACAAAATTGCTCCAGCACAACTCTCACTACACTCACATGCACAGTTTTCTCAACATACACACTCACACTAACATAGAGTTAGATTAGGCTAATTAATTCTAATTTGGGGCTTAATTAATCAAAACTCAATTTTACTAAAATGAATCAAATTTTTAAATAAACTTCCAAAATGCTTCAAATATTAAGCTAAGCCAATTAAACTTATCAATTTCGAATTCAAAATTTCTAATTAAATAAATTCATAGCAATTGCAAATCAAAAATCAAATCACATATAAATAAAATCAAATATAAAATCCATGCAATTAAATAGATGTCAAAAAAAATGATGTGCAATATGTGGTTACTACAATATTGTATCTTAGATGTGCATCAATTATAATAAAAAAAAAATTAACAAATCATAATGGTACAATGACGTGTTCATAAATGTAATCTTCTATAACCTAAAATTTATAATGAATGAAATAAATACTTAAAAAGCCAACAATGCATATCGTGAAGGTGTAGCCAGCTTTATTACTCATTCTACAATAATTCAGCCTGAGCTTTTTCAATAATACAATAGTGAATGATAAATTATGGTATTACCTTGTGTATGAGTGAAGTTGCATGAAAGCAAGGTTGGAAATTTTTTGATCGAATATTGAAAAGTTTGAAATTAGGGCTCAACTTAAAAGCCCTAAAACAAAATTTCAAACCCTAATATCTCCAACACGAACTTGAATGTCGAAGGTGGCTGGGAGATTGGGACGAAACTGTATTAAAAAGAGAGAGAGAGAGAGAGAGAGAGAGAGAGAGAGAGAGAGAGAGAGAGCAAAAACAAAGTTCTCATCTATTCTTACTCAAACAACAATTTCAAAGTTTTCATCTATTCTTACTCAATCAAAATCAAAGCCCTAATTTCAAAAAAACCTTAATTTTGATATTGAAACTTCCCAAATTAAAAATTAATATCCTAATTTCTGCAAAACAAATTTGAATTTGGTTGGTGGAAGGAGAGATGCGAAGCTTTGGCACGATAGAGGTAGGACAGTTATAGCGTGGGAGAGGCGTGGGATAGCTGCTGCTTGTGGTGGTCTCTTCTTCATCTTCACCACGATCTCTTCTCTTCTCCGGTTTGTGTCTGTGTTGTGAAGTGAGGTGCTGAAGTGTTAGAGTCAATTGTTCAAGTGTTGAAGAGATTTCCAATAGGAAGAGGGAAAAAAAAAACAAAAAACAAACTTTTGTAAAGTCCTTTTAAAAAAAGTTTTAGAAAAATCGTCTTTGAAAATGGTTTTAGAAAGAACGTTTTATACATAAATATTATTTTAGCGTGAAAAATAAATATTTACGTTGAAAAAAAAAAGTGGGTGTAAAGCTGGTTTTTCAAAAGTGGATTTTAATTAGTTAACATAATTTGTATAACTTAATTAAAAACAGCTTTTAGAAAAGCCGATTTTTGTGTAATATTTTTGTTATTATTTTAATCAGTTTTCGCAAGCAGAAAATGACTTTTGAAAAACCGTAGTATGAAAAACGGTTTTAGAAACGCTGGTTTACCATAAAATGGGAAAAAAGTCAAGAACTCACCCTACAACAGGAATAAAGTTTTGTCCACACCCTTGTCAGGGAAATGGGTTAGGAGAGAGATGAAAAATGAGAGTAAAACGCAGAGAGTGATGGTAAACCCTAGCAGCAATGGCAGTAGTTGGAGAGGGAGGAGAGAGAATAAATCAATTTCAACAGATAAATAATTACGTATGTGGGTGAAAGAGTTGGTTTGATTATAGAGAGTAATAGACATGTGGATCAAGGATAGTTTGGTCCTTTCGTAAAAGCATTGTTGGAGAAAACGATTTTTTTGTGACTTTAATGTGAAATTAAAGTATGTCCCACCCATTGGTTGATGTGGGATTAAATGGGTTTAGATTCTTTGTAACAAGGTTTTTATACCACAAAAAGAATGTCAAAAAACCATTAAGAATTGAATGAGAAATTGTCTCATAAAATTGGTCTCGTAAATGAGGTATTGGAAATTGTGTATAGCTACTAATCCCACATTGATTGTAGAGGAAAGCTTTGATGGGCATTTAAATCTCAAGATTATGAGAAGGGCATGAGCCCTTTGGGGCATCCAAATTTTTTGAAGGAAGGGAGGCATGGATGCTTCAAGAACGAGCTTGGGCCAAGACTATGGTCCAAGTTGATTATGGAAAAATTGCCACACGCGTGTGCGCAGCCTGCCTGCCCAGACCGGTCCGGGTCTATGGATCGTGGATCTTGGGCTTGAGGGTTAAGGGAATCGGTTAGGTTTGGGCTGGACCGGATTGGTGGTCCACCAACCTAAACTTTTTGGGCCAAGCCTGCTACAGATATATACATTGATGTATACAAAATATATATCTCATAGATATAATTGTCCCATCAATTTTGGTCCATTACTCCAGCAGTTTTGCAGGAGTAATGACCATTAGTGGCCAGCCTTCATGGCATTAGATAGTCGCCTTCATGGCTGGAGGCTCCTCCTCTCTCCCCCATGGTGTATAAAAGGAGACCCATCTCCTAGATTTTTTCCTTCCAGAATTATACAGTCAGTCTGTTTGTGTCTATAATTTTCTTCCTGTGTTGAGAGAGTGCTGTTATTGTCGGTTCGCCAAAGCTAACAGAAAGTGCTTCTGCGTTAGCCAATCCGAACTATCTTATCTTAGGAGGCAGAAGTCGACATTCCTCCAGCACTCACGGTGAGACGGCTAATCTGTTTTAAGGACACTATAGTATCACACAGAATTTGGTTTGTTTTCTTGTTTTCAATATTTCAATTAAATATTTATTTCTGTTTATCATGTTTCATGTTCAAGAATGTAATTAATCAAATATGGATTTCTTTGATATTCTATTATCTAATTTGAGAATCTATTTGTCTTGTTTAAATTACACAATTTTAAGTAACAATATTAAAACAGATTAAATATTTCTCATGAAATTGTACATAGATTAGCCTACTGTTACATGTATGTGAATCTATTAAAATAATATATATATATATATATATATTTTGTATGTTATTGTTTGCTGGGCACATGTAATGGTTATTGTTGCATCTATGGATTTGTAGGCCACTGTTATGTACATAAAAAAGTTGTCTGCATGATAAGGAAATTATGTTGGAGATGATTAATTAGTCTACTATTTTGTCTTGGTTGCATATTTTAGGTGTATGAATTTTAATTTCCCCACCTACAAGTTTTAATTGAAAATACAACCTGATTAGAATTGTTTAGAATTTCTAATGTCCACTGTTTGAATTGGTTGGTTTTTTTAATTAGACAGTCATTTTAATCTTTATAAAAGCCTTTGTTTCATCCCTTTGGTTTCATGTTTAATAAATTCATTAGTATAGTTTTTTTTCCCAGACCTTTAATATACTTGTGCATGCTTATGTAATTTTAATATAATTATATTAGCATGATTCATTGGGTCTACCATGATTTGCATATCCTTTTTATTTTATAAGTTTATAATCTAATTTGCATGCTAATGGGTTAATGACTTCTAAAATTATTTACATGTTTATTGAGAGTTAAATCCATATGTAACTCTTGCCTTTTTTTTTTTTTTAATTAATTGTTTAGGAGTTATAAGACTTTGTAACTTGTGTAATGATTTTATATATAAAATTCTTGACTATTGATTTTTAATTCTTAGAGTTATAGTTTTATTTTGTAACTCTTGTCAATTAAAAGTGTTAATTGTATATTTAGTTACATGTTTATTGTGTAAATTAATTGTAAATTTATTTTGGAGTTTTAGTTTAATTTGTGTAACTTATACAGCATTTTAATTTTACTTAATGTTGTTATTCATTATATATTGTTAAAAGGGATAAATACAAGTTTCTTTCAATTAGTTGCTTTGTATTATGTTGTGGGTTGCTACTAACCTTCTTTGTAGGCATACCTATGCTAAAGGGAATGGAAACAAGACGAATCCAAATGAATTAAAGTTGGGATTGCAATAAGAATTTGGATTTCTAACTTTTTTTTTTATTGAACAGAAAAACCTAAGCGAGGAAAGGAGTTTTAGACAAATGATAATCCTATTTGGATTAGTTCACTTTTATTTATATTTGAAGCAAATTTTGCTTGAGATTTATTTGGTTTGTTTACCAAATTGTAAAAGCAAGTTTTATTTGCTTATATTGTTGTAGCAATTTTTTTCATTGCTTGTAATTTGGTTAGCAAATTTTAAATTGCTTATAAGTGTTGGACCTTGGTTTGGTTAACCTAGTTCATCCCTTGGAAAAACTTAATTCTAAAAATTGTTTCTTACGAACTAGGAGTCAACATGCTCTTGAAAGTTTTGTCAAAAGATTAACTGGGTTTTAAGTGGGACCGATGTGACCCCTCATGTCTTCCTAGGAACATTCTTGACCATATTCGATTCTAGGTTTAGTGGTGAGACTAATTTTGAATTAACTTTTCAACTGTGAGATTTTCTAGTGTTAAGTTTAATTTCTGGAAACAAAGAAAGCGATATTCTGTTTTATTTTTCAGAAATGATAACTATCACCAATGATGTTGCTACTGCTAATGTTGGTGGGGATCTGAACCCTGGGACAACTGACTTGCCAACCCCAACTGTGACCTCTGTGGTTAACCTTGGTGTTACTTTGGTTGTTCCAGGAGGACCGCTCAGTCACCATGAACGCTTAGAAAAATTTGATGGGGTGAACTTCAAGAGATGGTAGCAAAAGATGTTGTTCTACTTGACCACGTTGAACCTTGCAAAGGTTTTGAGCGAGGACCCTCCAGCTGTGGCAGAGAATGAGCAGACAGGCAAAAAGTTATGGTGCTTGACATATGGAAGCAAACAGACTATCTTTGCTGGAATTATGTATTCAACAGCTTGGCAGACTCACTCTACAATGTGTTTTGTGCCCAGAGCTTAGCAAAGGAGTTATGGGAATCTTTAGACAAGAAATACAGGACTAAGGATACCGGGGCAAAGAAATTTGTCATTGGTCAGTTCTTGGACTTTAAAATGATTGATTCAAAAACTATGATAAGCCAAGTCCAAGAGTTCCAAGTGATCTTGCATGAAATTCATGCTGAGGGGATGCCTGAACGAGTCATTCCAAGTTGCTGTGATCATTAAGAAACTTCCCAATGGTTGGAAGGACTTCAAGAACTACTTGAAGCACAAGCGCAAGGAAATGTCAATTAAAGAGCTAGTTGTCCAACTTCGAATTGAAGAGGATAGTAGAAAGAAATGAGGGAGTACCTTCTCTATGAAGGCCAATGTCATTAAGCATGGAAAATCTTCTGGGATGAGGAAGAAGCCTCCTGTGAACAAGAGCTCAAAGTTGGAGCCAAAGGGTGGTGTTGCAAAGAAGTTGGCATACAAGTCGCAAGAACCTGGTTATCGGTTCTTAGGGAAGTGCTACAACTGTGGTAACGAAGGGCAATAGGCTAGTTACTACCGCAAGCAGAAGAAGCCATACAAGACTAAACCTTGTGCTCACATGGCAAATATACAAGGGCCCTCCCATGATGACGATGACATGCACTTGTCTGCCGTTGTCTTTGAGGTGAATCTAGTGGGTTCAAACCCAAGCGAATGGTGGATTAGTACTAGGGCTACACGCCACATATGCTCCGAGAATAAGCTATTTACAACTTTCGAGCCGGTTACAAATGGTGAGAAGTTGTTTATGGGGAATTCTGCTACATCAATTGTTGAGGGGAAAGGAAATGTGGTCTTGAAGTTGGCTTTAGGAAAGGAGCTAACCTTGGACGAAGTCCTGTATGTTCCGAACATTTGTAAGAATCTTGTCTCAGGGTCTCTTCTCAGCAAACATGGTTTTCACATGGTCTTTGAGTCCGACAAGGTCATTCTGACCAAGAGCGGAGTGTATGTGGGTAGGGGTTATATGTTAGAGGGTATGTTTAAACTCAATGTAATGACTGTTATCCCAAAGATGAATAAAGATGCATCTTCTTCTGTTTACATGCTTGAGTCTTCCAATTTGTGGCATGGTAGACTAGGACATGTGAACTTTGAATCTTTATGTAGATTAATCAAGTTAGATCACATACCATCTTTTAAGATTAATCTGAAACACAAGTGTGAAACTTGTGTTGAAGCGAAGTTGACAAGATCTTCATTTCAGTCAATTGAAAGAAATTTAGAGCCGTTGGACTTAGTGCATAGTGATGTGTGTGACTTAAAGTTTATACAATCACCTGGTAGCAATAAGTATTTCATCATCTTTGTTGATGATTGCACTAAGTATTGTTATGTGTATTTGCTCAAAAGCAAAGATGAGACTATTGACAAGTTTGTTCTTTATAAGAATGAAGTTGAAAATCAATTAGGCAGCAAGATTAAGGCTTTAAGAAGTGATCGTGGTAATGAGTATGAATCACCGTTTATTGAGATTTGTGCTTAATCCGAGATTATCCATCAAACCACAGCGCCTTATTCTTCTAAATCAAATGGGATTGCTGAGTGGAAGAATAGGACGATAAAGGAAATGATTAGGGGTGTTCAAAAATTTGCCCGACCCACTCAACCCGACTGACCTGACTCGGACCGACAGCTCACGGACGGTTTCGCCAGTCATTTCGGTCGGCCATGGATGAAGAATACAAATTTTAATTTTTTTTCGGTCGGATGTCGGATGATTATATCAAAGCATAAATAAACCCAACCCGACCGAAATATTATAAAATAAATTTTCTTGCCAGATGTCTTCATTTTATTAGTTGGAGGTATTACAACCTTATCATCTTGACAAAAACAATATTAAAAAATCTTGCACTTTTTTTGAAAATCTCAAATGTCATCATTACCTTCCTTATTTCTTTACACATTACCCAACTTTTCACCTACAGACAATTATTTTAAACAACTTTTCACCTTATTTTATTCAACCTTCTATCTTCCTGACTTCATTCACTTCTTCTATGTAGCGATCCCGATTTCAATCATTTTTTCATGTTTTGCCACTTCGACTGGGCCGGTCGGGGATCGAGCTGCCCGGTCATTTCGAGGAGGTCGAAGGGGCAGCGCCCCTTGGCGAGTCCGAGGGCAGCGCCCTGGCGGGGTCGAGGGGTAGCGCCCCCGAAGCAAAAATGCAAAATGCATTAGAAGTTACTTGTCTGCTCGAGCGGCCGTTTATGCACTCAAGCGAAGAATGTTTGGTTTCAGAAGTTTGACATGTCTGCAAAAGTACTGGGTTAGTGTATTTGACGCTCGAGCAGGGCTTTCCACGCTCGAGCGGACCATATTATATCAGTTCGTGAATATGATATTTCATATCACTTTTTTAGTCCTCCCTCTCTCTAAAACTCTCCAGAATTCTAGATCGGGAGCTTCTCTCTCTAGAATTCATCTTCTCTCTTTGATTTCTCCAAATCCATTGGAATTTAGACCTAAGTTCTTCACCAAAGTTGGTTATCATCTCGAGGGCTTCGTTGTGTGCGGTGAAGATCGAGTTTCGACACCGTTGATTTTGGGGGTTTCATCTCATTTCTTCTTCAAAACTTGAGGTATGGATTTCTTAAAGTTATATATATATATATATTTTTGAAAAATCTATATGATTTTCAAAATCATCTTTCGATAGCTTTGAAAAATTGATTGTTGATTCAAGAAGTTGAGTGATTTTGAAAGTGGGTTTATTTCTTGTTCTTTTAAAATGATCTTATGGGTTTTGATCTTCGTTGATTAAAGAAAAGATGATTTTGGAAAGTTTTCTTTCAAAGGATTTGAGTTGTATAGTTTTGGTGAGAAAACCTAGAATTTGGAGATTTTTTTTTTAAAAGAGACTGAAAAGCTATGAATGTTATTGTTGTATTTATTTTGTGTGTCAAAATAAATGGATGTTTGGAAAATTTCTTATTTATATTTATATAAATGATGAATTTCAGGGAATACAAAAATTGTTGTTCATTTTGGAAATTATTATTCAAAATGTTGAAATAGTCTTGAAATGACTAATTGTTGAGGATACTTGAGAAGAGAAAATTGTGTTATTCTTTGGATGATGAATTGGAATAAAAGTATTTATATTCATCTTGTGTTATTGGCATAACAATTCATTTGATTACATTAAACTTTGAAAGTTGATTTGAAAACTTGCATTGAAAAAAGAATGTTGAGAAACAAGTTTTCATGAAATGGTTTTGGGGTAAATACGTTGGTAAGTCTTGATAGGTGGTGTAGATAATATTGAATAAGTTGGCCTGAGAGTTTGGGGTGAAAGACCGAAAACCCGCACAGATAGGTGTCGAGCCTTCTAGTTAATACCGGTAAAAATGACAATTTGGTAGTACTTGTATAGTCTACTAGCAGACACCGACCTAGGGATTACCAGAGTCGTATTTACCGCCCTTGAAATAAATTGTTAAGTTTTGAACAATTGAAATTGCATGACATCATTGAGTATGATGGTTTTCAAAAGATGAAAATGTGATTTATCTTCAAAAAAGGGCATAGCATGACATGTGCATTTCATCTCTTGAGACTTGTATAAAATGTATATACTTTGTTAAGGATTTCTTACTTGGCTTTATGCTCACCCTACGGGATTTTTGTGCAGGAAAAGATGTGGTGATGCTGCCTAACTAAAAGCGAAGAAATGTGTGTTGAGAGTACGACACTCTCATTTTGTTGTGATTCTGTGTGTAAGCCAAAGGCTGTATGTGTGTCGGTTTGAATAACCATTTTGTGTAACCAGGCTCAAGTCTTGGAAACTTGTAAACCGTTTGGGGTATTTATTTGTTTATTTACTTGTTGTTGGATTAATGTATTGTTGCATAAAGAACTATTGTATCATGTAATGTAAGTTTGGAGATTTCTATTCGATTTCCCTTAAAAGAGCCATGATTGTTGTATTATCACTTAGGCTAGAAATTTGGGGCGTTACATCCCATCTCCCTATCATCATTACATATGCTTTCCATTTTCAAAACTCGTTCTCATATTTTCATTTTAATTGTTGAAGACTAGTTAGAATATAACCACACTTGGCCATGGCTGTTGCTTTTCACGATCACCTCACCACCAACGCCGATGCTGCTTTCCACCGGCTCACCACCAATGCCAGCGTTGCTTTCCGCCGCCTCACCATCAACACCGACGTCGACACTGCTTTTCGCTACCATCACGATTAGAGATCACTTCGCTGTAGCTTCCATGTTTTTAATCTCACTTTCTCACTTTCTCCTCTCTCATTTCTTTTTTCTTCTTTCTTCTCTCTATCATTACAATCTCCTCTCTCACCCTAAAGCTTTTCTTCTTTCTATTCTGCCTTTACTCTTCTCTCTCTCTCTCTCTCTCTCTCTCTCTCTCTCTCTCTCTTTCCCAAAGCTCTTCTTCTCAAAAATTTATCCCTTTTTTTTTCCCAGTCTAAAAAAATATATGTACAAAGTTAAAATTTTGTTTTGATTTTTTGGGCTAGATTTGAAATGTGATGGAGATTGGTCAGTTTCGGCATTTCGACCGAAAATAATCAACCCAAACATGTTTGGTTGCAAGCATCTAGCCAGTCGAAATCGGGCTCCTCCATAGCCAACCTAAAATGGTCGGTTCGGGTGACAGATGCATGTCAAACCCAGTCCGACTTGACCCATTAACACCTCTAAAGATAATGAATGCAATGTTAATAAGTTCTGGATTACCACAGAACTTGTGGAAGGAAGCAATTCTCTCCGCGAATTACATTCTAAACAGAATTTCTCGGAAGAAAATAGACAAGACTCCATATGAATTATAGAAAGGCTGCAAGCCTTCTTATAATTTCCTACAAATGTGGGGGTGTCTTGCAAAAGTGGCGGTACCTACATCCAAGCGGGTTAGGATAGGTCCGAAAACTGTGGATTGTATATTCATTGGTTATGCACAATATAGTAGTGCATATAGGTTTCTTGTGCACAAATATGATATTTCAAATATCCATAAGAATACCATAATGGAGTCAAGGAATGCGTCTTTCTTTGAAGATATATTTCCATACCAAACCCGAGGAGAGGATCAAAGTTCTGAGAAGGAATTTAAAGATGATCAAGATATTGATCATCTTTTGAGAAGGAACTTAAATGTAGCATTTGTGTCCTTCAAAGCTTTTAAGGAAGTATTTGAATCCTTTATTTTATTTTGAGAATTTTTAGTGTTGTTGTATCTTAGTTTTGAAGGAGTACAAATCGATTCAAACTTGTTGGGATTACTCGTTCACACTTGGTTACGTAGAAAAGTTGTTAGAGAACTTAAAAATCTTATTTTGGGGTTGGTAGCAATCTGGGGGAGGGGGTGTCGACCCCCTTATTTCTGAAATTTGGGGTAGACACCAATCTGGGGGGAGGGGGGTCGAACCCCCCTTCCATGTTGTCAAACATAAGTTTCTTCATAAGGTCGACCCCTGTGTTGCAAGGGTCGACCCCTGCAGACTTTTTTCCAGATTTCAGTCCAGTTTTAGGCCTACTTTTTGGGGATTTTGACTTGATCTTTTGGGTTGACTTTGGAACTTTATTTTACTTTGACCTAGCACTATAAATAGGTCCCTCATTTAACCTTTTCTTTATTTTTTCATCTCTTTTTCCCTCTCCAAGCCATGAGTCACTCTCTCCCTCTCCAAAATCATTTTTTGCTCAAAGATCTTTAGATCTACTCACTTGGAAGCATCTCTTTGCCTTGCTCCATTGAGATTAAGTGTAGAGCTTATTAAAAGCTTCGTTTTAATCCAAGTAAAAGTTGGTTTCAACAACTTTGGAGTTTCAACCTTATTTTGCTCATTTTCTCTTCTAAGCTTGAGGTAGGGATTTTCTTTGAGTTATATATATATTTTTGCAAGATCTAAATGATTTTTGAAATCATCATTTGATTAGTTTTGAAAATGGATTGTTGATTCAAGAAGATGAGTGATTTTGAAAGTGAGTTTACTTCCCTTTCCTTTGAAAATAGAAATTGAGGGTTTTTGAACTATGTTGATGAAAGAAAGATGTTTTTGGTGAGATCTTCTCAAATATTTAAAGATGAATGGTTTTTGGTGAGAAAACCTAGAAATTGGGAATTTTTAAGAAAGATGTTGAAAATCTTTAGAATAAGTTGTTATATTTATTTTGTGTGTCAAAATAAATGATATTTGAAAAGTGTTTATTTATTACATATAAATAATGGTTTTTCATGAAATAAGAGAATTGTTGAAGTTTTGAAAGTTGTTGTTTAGAAGTGTTGATATAGTCTTGAAATAACTAAGTTGTTAGAAATGTTTGAAATGTGGGAATTATGTTATCTCTTGGATGAATTGAAATTAAAATATTTATTTATCTTGTAAAATTGCATTGAAATGAGAAATGAGAATTTTGATCATAATGAGAATATTGTGTGGGAGCATTGAAAGTGGAACAAATATTGCATTGTATTATTAATCATTGCATTGGCATATCAATTCACTTGATAATGAAGAGCTTTGAAATTTGATTTAAAAACTTTGCATTTAGAAACGAATATTGAGAAACAAGTTTTCATGAAATGGTTTTAGAGTAAATACGGTGATAAGTCTTGAAAGGTGGTGTAGAGGATAAGTGTCGAGCCTTCCAGTTAATACTGGTAAAAATGACAGTGTCGAGCCTTCCAGTTAATACTAATAAAAATGACAAATTGGTAGTGCTTATTGTAGACACCCCATTTTGATCGGCCCTAAGACTTGGGCACTTTATTTTGACCACCCTCACCAGAAAAATCAAATTGAAATTTTAATCCCAAACCTCACCCATTTTGGTCAAATTAAAATATTTTTATTTGAATTTATAATTTTATATAATTTTGTGTGTTTGTATAAATTTGTAGGTGTGTTTATATAAATTGGCATGTGATATTTTATAAATAAAAAATGATAAAAACAAAAAAAAAAAAGAAAAATAGAAAATATATATAAAAAAAAAGGGGGGGAAATATGGTCAGAATGTTTGTTTTGTGGGTGGGATGATAATAACATTAAAAAAAAAATGATGAAGAAAAGAAATGGGCGGTGGTAAAGAATATCTTTACAGAAAGAGAGAAAATATTAGAATCATAATGTATTTTTGAGTGGAATTATGCTGGAGAATATAATGATAAAAGATGAGAATATATGGTGTGGGTGGGAGATTAAAAAAAAGAAAAAGGGATGCGTGGTGTTGATAGAGAGAGGTAATGGTGAAGAGTTCCGCGGGGGGGGGGGGGGGGGAGAGAGAGAGAGAAAGGTGAGAGAAAGGTAAGAGAGAGGCCACAGCACACACAGTCACACAACACACCCACAAACCCATCACATACACATTGACACACACCCAGCGGCACCTCACTGAAACACCAACCCAGCCACCATTTACACCATCACTAACACACACACACAGCTCTCTCTCAACACATACACACACACACCTCTCTCAACAGATACTGATACACACAATACACACACCGGGACAGCACACACCACGACCATCATCACACACCCACACTGTAACACAACACACAACCCAGATACACCCACTCCATACACTGCCACTGATACACACACATGCACGCACATGCACACCCACTCCATACACTATAGCGACCCCGGTCTTTTTCCCATTTGATTATTGTATCCGGACTTACGTTCCGTGGATTCTGCTGTTATATTTGTTGTTGTTGTCCTTTAATTCCTTATTCTTGGGTTATAGGATGTGTTGGGTGGGTTTGGAACAGGTTGGTTGAGCTTAGGAACCAAAACTAGTTGCCCAGATTTCTGGCTTGTCCGCTCGAGGGGGGAGTTTGACGCTCGAGCGGGGATTTGTTGTTGCTTGTCCGCTCGAAAGGAGTTTTGGCGCCGGCGAAAAACACCCATCCAAGATTTCTTGCGAGGTTGGACGCCGAGCGGAGTCACGCCGAGCGGGAGTTCGTGTGCCGCCGAGCGGGAGTTGACGCCTTCGAGCGGGAGCCTGATGAGAAAGTGCTGTGAGTGTGCATCCGCCGCCGAAAGGGTTTACCGAGCCGAGGGGCTGGGTATAAAATTGTGGTTTTGGCGGTTTAAAGCAGGTTTTCATCCTCTTTTCAGGTTCCAAACACTAGATTACGAGGTCTCTCTCTCAACTCATCTTCTCCCCTAGGATTGATCTATCTAGAGTGAATTTCTACCCTAGTTCCTTCACAAATAAGATAGAGGAGAGTGAGGGCTTTCATTTAATCGGAGCAATTGTTGATTTGGTGCACTTTGCAGTTCCGAGTAACTTCTTCGTCTTCCTCTTTGGATTCTTCGCTTTAAGGTAGGGATTTCCTACTCCTTGTATACGTTTTAATCCTAAGTGTTGGTGTTTTGGTATGTGGGAAGTAGTTCGGTAATTTTGGGAGAAACCTTAGGGTTGTGTCATAGATTAATTCATGTGATTAATTTAAAGGGGAACTGTGTATTGGTTAAATTCATGAGATTTGGGGAAATTGAGAATTGTTGGTGTAGTTGAATATTTAATCACTCATCTGTGAAATTGATATTATATATATTGTGATATTTATTTCTTGCTTAGAAATAATTGTTTTGGGCTATCGGTGGAGGATAGCCTGATTGTTGTAGACCTTGCATGTGGCTTAGGTATAACGAATTTAGTCATTTATGTTGATCGTTAAATTAATACGTAACATTGCTTGTATTAATTATGTGTTGTATATGGCAAATATTATTTATGTTGCATATGCTTTTGGTTTTGGAGGAGATAGGGATGAACTCACGGTTTAGGGAAGATAGGGATGGACCTCTAAACCGGATTTTGTTGGGAGGAGATAGGGATGGACTCCAAAGAGCATCACTTATGTGGGTGCTTATATTTATTTGTTGTTGATATGATACATCACCACCATGTGTATCGGTTGGGAAGTATGGAAGTGAAGTTGATTGTGATTGATGTAACACCAGATGTGTGTTTATTATGTTGTAAGAAAGGTTTGACCAATTGTTATCTTTGTTGAGTTGTTGGCCGTGTTCTCGAGCCATGTTGGTATAAATGGAAGGTGAATTGTGTCATAGACCATGTGTCATAGACAATGTAGGCATTTATGTCTTAAAATTGGGAATTTATTACCTTGTGCTAACCATGTATCGGATGTTGATGCTTTAGTTAATTCTTATGCCCGGTTTAGTATTTCTCTCTTTGGCCGTGGCTCACCCTATATGGGAACTTCTTTTTCGTGTTCAAAGGTTTACTACCTCCAAGGACTTAGCTTGTGAGGATTTGGACTTGAAGATTTATTTTTTAGTTTATTTGCTTTTATATGTAAAACACTCAAGCCTAGGGCTTTATCTGCTTTTTGAGTTAGAACTCATGGATTTATGTCCAAGTATTGGCTTGGCAAGATGTAAGCGTAGGGCATTTATTTTGATGTTTTATTTTTTAAGACTCGGATGAATGGAATTATATTCTGATTTTTTGTATATTGATGCATGTTAATATTGTTTATTATGGGTTTATTTTTGAGGGCGTTACAACTTGGTATCAGAGCGTACCGGGTTTGAATACTTTGGGTACGTGGGAAGTGATTAGTATCACAATGGGTTCGTCTCGTTTGATAGAGACTTAGTGTAATAATTACATGATTATATGATAACATGTTTATGTGACTATGTGGGTATGGAATGTAGTTTCTGGATATTGATTGGATCCATGAGTTTCTAGTAGTCTTGTTGGAAAGGCACTTGATCAATGCTGCTTCCAATCGGAACTATAGTAACCCTTTGGGACTATCATTATCCCGAATGAAATTGTGAGGTGCTTATGTGATTATGTGCTTACGTGGTGTGATTTATTGTTGTCCAATGTATTAGGACGCGAGTGTCATAGTTTTGGCATATTATTTAGAGTGCTAATGTCTTTGTTTCCTTTATTAGGATGTCGACGAGGACGAGGTCGGTAGGCGTGGTAGGCGTGCTAGGCAGAAGTGCCTATACCGAGGAAATACCTAGCGATTCAGAGGTGTTGGCTGTGCCAATGTGGTCGAGCCAAGAGGCTGAAGGTATGGGCGCTGGCCCAAGAAATAGCTGGAGCTTTAGGGAGTCGAGGCATTCTTAGGGCTCGTAATCGTGCTCGTGGTTGTGGCGATGCAGGCCTTCTTTTCTCAAGAGGGAGTTCTTCCTGTCTCAACCGGACGTGTTTGGGTGATCCTAGCGAGCCGCTTAAGGCGCATTTAATGGCTCGAGCAGAAACGAAAACGTTTGAGATGCTTGCCATCGAAGATGAGGGGTTGAATGTGACCTTGGCATCGCTCCGGTGAAGGGGATGCGGGTCACAGGAAGTTCACCAAGGGTCGATTGGAGGTACCGAAGGCTTTTGTTGATGCTTTTCAGAGAAGTACTGCCTCCACTGCTCGTAAGAAGTTGAGAGAGCAGCCCGCCACCTAAGCGATCAGCCATCAAGGCCGAGTTTGAGGTCGATTCACTAGTTTGTCCAGGTTTGCACCTGAGTTAGTGGCGAATGAGGAACGCCATTGGATTGAGATTGAGAAGAAGTTGGGGCGTGGCCTCATGCTGAGAATTGTAGCGTCTATGATTCGGGACTTTGGGCGATTAGTTGGTGCAGCAGCCCACACTGAGATTATGATGCAGGAAGAGGAGGAAGGGCAGAAGGGCTCCAAGAGGAGTGAGGATGGCCAGTGTGATGGCAGGAGGCGAGAGGTTTCACCTCACAGCCTCAGAGTAGCTTCTCTAGGTCTACTTTCCCTGTACCGAGTGCTAGTTGGGGAAAAGGCTGTCAGGGAGACATCACTTGCTTCAAGTGTGGTCAGCTGGGCCACAAGTCTCCAGTTTGTCCTCAGAGGGGAGGAGCTCAGAGAGCAGCATCTTCTTCGGCTCGATCTCAGAGCCAGAGTCAGAGTAGAGGTCAGCCGCTCTCTTGTTTTCAGTGCGGTCAGCCGGGGCACATGAAGAGGTTTTGCCCACAGTTGGGTGGCACATCTGGTGCTACTGGTTCGAGACAGACTCAGAGTCAGCTGCCTACTCGACGGGCGAGCCTCGAGGGCCAACCAGGGGGCTTCTTCGTCCCAGTCAGTGCAGCAGTCTAGTGCTCCGAGGGGTGAGCAGGTTGATCAGAGGTCATCTGGGCGCGTGTATGCTGTTACCGCGCAGGATCTGGTGCCGGCTCCATCTGTTGTGAGAGGTACCTTCTTGTTTTGCAATTCAGTTGCTAGTGTTTTGATCGATACGGGTGCGTCTCATTCCTTTGTGTCTGCTGCATTTGCATCTATTTTGGAGTTGGAGTTAGCTCAGTTGGCATCTCCTATTTGTGTAGTGTCGCCTCTTGGGGGCGAGTTGATTTTGAAACAAGGTGTTAGGGGTTGTGATATAGAGGTCGACGATCATAGAATCCCTTTTTCTTTTGTGGTTATGCCCATGAAGGGCTTCGATGTTATTTTGGGTATGGACTGGTTATCGTCATACCGGGCATTTATTGATTGCTACCGTCAGAGGGTCACTTGTTGTACTATTAACGGAGAACGTTTTCACTTTCTGGGGGACAGGGTTGGTAGTGTTTTGCCACCAGGGTATGATCCGCGAGGGCAGAGTGAGCTTAGTAGTCTACTTGCTAGTCTTTCAATTAGTGAGGGTGATGAGACTCAGATTGTGTTACCGAGGGTGGTTTGTGAGTATTCAGACGTTTTTCCCGAGGATCTTGTTAGTTTGCCACCTCAGCGAGAGATCGAATTCTCTATTGATTTAGTGCCCGGCACGGCACCGATTTCTATGGCACCTTACCGTTTTGCCCCAGCCGAGTTAGTTGAATTGAAGGTTCAACTCCAGGAGTTGTTAGATAAGGACTATATCCGTCCTAGTGTTTCACCGTGGGGAGCGCCAGCCCTTTTTGTTAAAAAGAAATGTGGTGCTTTAAGACTTTGTATAGATTACCGGAAGTTGAATCGGGTTACAGTTAAGAATAAGTATCCTATGCCTCGTATAGATGACTTGTTTGACCAGTTGAAGGGTTCCCGTTGTTTCTCTAAGATAGATTTGAGATCGGGTTATCACCAGTTGAGAGTCAGGGAGGAGGATATTCCTAAGACGGCATTCCGTACGCGGTATGGCCACTATGAGTTTCGGTGATGTTTGTTTGGGCTCACCAATGCACCGCGATGTTTATGGATTTGATGAACCGGATCTTCCGGAATTCTTGGATCATTTTGTGGTCGCCTCGTGGGCGACATTACGATTTATTCACCTTCGAGGAGGAGCACGAGGAACACTTGAGAGTGGTGCTTGAGTTACTTAGAGCCCATAAGTCGTATGCTAAGTTCGGAAGTGTGAGTTTTGGCTAGAAGAGGTGAAGTTCTTAGGCCATGTAGTTTCTGGGGAAGGGGTGTCTGTTGATACATCCAAGACTGAGGCAGTGCAAGATTGGGCACAGCCTAAGAGCGTGTTTGAAATCCGCAGTTTTCTGGGATTAGCAGGGTATTACCGTCGATTTGTGAAAGATTTCTCCAGGTTAGCTTCACCATTGACTAGGTTGACTCGGAAGGGAGTCAAATTTGTATGGAGTGAGACTTGTGAAAAGTCGTTTCAGGAATTGAAGGTTAGACTGACCACCGCTCCGGTCTTGATTATTCCGAGAGAGGGTTGGGTTATGCGTCTATTGTGATGCCTCACGAGAGGTCAGGTTGCGTGTTGATGCAAGAGGGGAAAGTGGTTGCCTATGGTTCACGTCAGTTGAAAATTCACGAGAAGAATTACCCTACGCATGATTTAGAATTAGCAGCTGTGATATTTGCCTTGAAGATTTGGAGGCATTATCTTTATGGTGAGAGGTTCGAGGTATTCTCGGATCATAAGAGTCTGAAATATCTGTTCACACAGAAAGACTTGAATTTGAGGCAGAGGAGGTGGATGGAGTTCATTGAGGATTATGATTTCGAGTTGCACTATCATCCGGGGAAGGCCAATGTTGTGGCTGATGCCCTTAGCAGGAAATCTGTTGGTGACTTAGCTAGCATAGCCATCCGAGAGTGGGAGATGTTGGGTGCACTTGGGGAGTTTGATTTGCATCTGGGCGAATCCGTTGAGGCTGCGGCCTTGTTCTCTGTTGTCGCACAGCCTACACTTGTGACTCGAGTGTTAGAGGCTCAGAGGGGTGATCATGAGGTAGAATCTCCGAGAGAAGATTTCTAATGGAAAGGTTGAGAAGGGTTTGACGGTGTATCCCGACTGAGTGTGAGATACCGAGACCGTCTGCTTGTGCCGAGTCTTGCCGAGAGGAGGTACTCAGAATTTCATCATTCACGCCTTGTGCATCCGGAGGTACTAAGATGTATCGAGATTTGAGTCGCCGATTACGGTGGAGGGTATGAGAGAGATGTTGGCCATTTGTATCTAGGTGCCTTACTTGTCGACAAGTGAAGGCATCGAAGGCGAGGCCGGTTTGTTGCAACCCTTGCCTATTGCCGAGTGGAAGTGGGAGCATGTTACTATGGACTTTGTTGTGGGTCTTCCGAGGACTCAGCGGGGTAGTGATGCTATTTGGGTGGTTGTAGATCGGTTGACGAAGTCAGCGCACTTCATTCCTATGCGCGGTAGAGATTCAAGATGATCATCTTCTTGAGTTGTATGTTCGGGACATAGTGAGGTTGGGTCGGGTCCCAGTGACGATCGTCTCAGATAGAGATCCTCGTTTTACTGCCAGGTTGTGGCAGAGTTTGCAGAGTGCTTTAGGCACTAAGTTGACTTTTAGCACGGCTTATCATCCTCAGACTGACGGGCAGTCCGAGCGTACTATTCAGATCCTTGAGGATATGCTTCGGGGTTGTGTTCTCGACTTTAGTGGGTCGTGGGAGAGGCACTTGCCATTAGTGGAGTTTGCCTACAACAATAGCTTTCAGTCTAGTATCGGTATGGCACCGTTTGAGGCCTTGTATGGCCGACCGTGTAGATCTCCAGTTTGTTGGGCCGAGGTGGGTGATGCACCTTTGTTGGGTCCGGAGTTGGTGAGAGAAACGACGGAGAAAGTTGAGCTTATCCGTAAGAGGCTGGTTCTGACCTGAGTCGTCGAAATCTTATGCCGATCGTGGAGGAGACCTTTGGTGTTTGAGGTAGGTGATCACGTCTTTACAAGATATCACCTAAACGAGGGTTGATGAGGTTTGGGAAGAGCGGGAAGCTGTCCCCTCGGTTTATTGGGCCTTTTGAAATCCTTGAGAGGATTGGCGAGGCTGCTTATCGTTTAGCTTTGCCACCGCAGTTATCCGGAGTTCATGACGTGCTTCATGTGAGTATGCTTGAAGTACGAGATCCGTCACATGTATTGGATTGACCGATTTAGTTATTGATGAGGATGTCTCATATGAGGAGAGACCGGTTCGAAGTCTTGGATAGGCGGGATCAAGTTTTATGCGGCAAAACCATCCCTTTGGTGAAAGTTTTGTGGAAGCATCACGGAGTGGAGGAGGCCACTTGGGAACGTGAGTTCGAAGTCCGTGAGAAATATCCGGAATTGTTTACTAATTTGTAATCTTGTATTTAGATCATTTAATATTGTTGAACTTAAGAGTTTTATATATGTCTTAAGTTGGGAAAACATTGATAATGTTTTGGTTTAATGTTAACATTTTGAAACGTGCCTTTTTATGGAAGTGGAGTATGACATTTATATATTGAATGTGTTATTTATATCATGAGATTGAATACGATATGGAAATTGTTAACATTGAAAAGGTTAATGCATAAAATTGATGCAGGTTGAAATATACGTTGGATTATACATATTGCCAGATGCCTCTTGAAAAGAGATGAAGTGACCAGATTGGGTCAAGTTGTTATTATTGTTATAGCATGTCATTGGGAATTGAGAAAAACTCATTTTTGAAAAACTTATGCTTAATTTCGGGACCGAAATTTTTAAGGGAGGTTATAGCGACCGTCTTTTTCCCATTTGATTATTGTATCCTGACTTACGCCCGTGGATTCTGCATTATATCTGTTGTTGTTGTTCTTTAATTCCTTATTCTTGGGTTATAGGATGTGTTGGGTGGGTTTGGAACAGGTTGGTTGAGCTTAGGAACCAAAACTAGTTGCCCAGATTTCTGGCTTGTCCGCTCGAGCGGGGAGTTTGACGCTCGAGCGGGGATTTGTTGTTGCTTGTCCGCTCGAGCGGGAGTTTTGGCGCTCGAGCAGGAAAACACCCATCCAGTATTTCTTGCGCAGGGTTGGACGCTCGAGCGGGAGTTGGGCCGCCGGCGGAGTTCGTGTGTGCCGCCGAGCGGGAGTTGACGCCGGCGGGAGCCCAGATGAGAAAGTGCTGTGAGTGTGCATCCGCCGCCGAGGGTTTAGCGCCGAGCGGAGCTACGGGTATAAAATCATGTTTTTGGCGTTTTAAAGCGCTTTTCATCCTCTTTCGATTCCAAACCCTAGGTTACGAGTTCTCTCTCCCAACTCATCTTCTCCCTAGGATTGATCTATCTAGAGTGAATTTCTACCCTAGTTCCTTCACAAATAAGATAGAGGAGAGTGAGGGCTTTCATTTAATCGAGCAATTGTTGATTTGGAGCACTTTGGAGTTCCGAGTATCTTCTTCGCCTTCCTCTTTTGGATTCTTCGCTTTAAGGTAGGGATTTCCTACTCCTTGTATACGTTTAATCCTAAGTGTTGGTGTTTTGGTATGTGGGAAGTAGTTCGGTAATTTTGGGAGAAACCTTAGGGTTGTGTCATAGATTAATTCATGTGATTAATTTAAAGGAACCGTGTATTGGTTAAATTCATGAGATTTGGGGAAATTGAGAATTGTTGGTGTAGTTGAATATTTAATCACTCATCTGTGAAATTGATATTATATATATTGTGATATTTATGTCTTGCTTAGAAGTAATTGTGTTGGGCTATCGGTGGAGGATAGCCGTGATTGTTGTAGACCTTGCATGTGGCTTAGGTATAATCGAATTTAGTCATTTATGTTGACTGTTAAATTAATACAGATCTTTGCTTGTATTAATTATGTGTTGTATATGGCAAATATTATTTATGTTGCATATGCTTTTGGTTTTGGAGGAGATAGGGGATGAACTCCACGGTTTAGGGGAAGATAGGGATGGACCTCTAAACCGGATTTTGTTGGGAGGAGATAGGGATGGACTCCAGAGCATCACTTATGTGGGTGCTTATATTTATTTGTTGTTGATATGATACATCACCACCATGTGTATCGGTTGGGAAGTATGGAAGTGAAGTTGATTGTGATTGATGTAACACCAAAGATGTGTGTTTATTATGTTGTAAGAAAGGTTTGACCTGAATTGTTATCTTTGTTGAGTTGTTGGCCGTGTTCTCGAGCCATGTTGGTATAAATGGAAGGTGAATTGTGTCATAGACCATGTGTCATAGACAATGTAGGCATTTATGTCTTAAAATTGGGAATTTATTACCTTGTGCTAACCATGTATCGGATGTTGATGCTTTAGTTAATTCTTATGCCCGGTTTAGTATTTCTCTCTGGCCGTGGCTCACCCTATATAGAACTTCTTTTTCGTGTTCAAAGTGTTCACTACCTCCAAGGACTTAACTTGTGAGGATTTGGACTTGAAGATTTATTTTTTTAGTTTATTTGCTTTTATATGTAAAACACTCAAGCCTAGGGCTTTATCTGTTTTTGAGTTAGAACTCATGGATTTATGTCCAAGTATTGGCTTGGCAAGATGTAAGCCCGTAGGGCATTTACTTTGATGTTTATTTCTTAAGACTCGGATGAATAGAATTATATTCTGATTTTTTTGTATATCGATGCATGTTAATATTGTTTATTATGAGTTTATTTTTGAGGGCGTGACATACACTGCCACTGATACACACAGATCTCTAACACACAACAGCACACACACACCAAGCACACATGCACACGGGAGGAAGGAGCACACCCAGCACACACATGCATGACTGCCACCACTCACACCAACATATACACTGCCATAGACACAGACCATGAGAGACATACACGATACACACACACACACGACACCCACCCAACTTGAGCTCTCACTCGGTGTACATGGAAGGGAAGAGCAGCTGGACTAAATAAAATGACTCTCTCTCTCTCTCTCTCTCTCTTCTCCCTCTCGGCATCTCACCCACTCTCTTGTCACACACTCACGGCACAACAACACACTGCACACCATCACACCCTCACGGCTGATACACACAGCACTAATACACTACCCAGCACACTCACGGCACAACAATACACTGCACACCATCACACCCTCACGAATGATACACACACCACTCATACACAGACCTAACACCAGCACACACCCACACTGCACACCATCACACCCTCACGGCTGATACACACACCACTAATACACTACCCAGCACACACTCGGCACCCACACACTACCCATATACACGGCACCTCACTGAAAACACACCCAACACACACGGTTTTAAAGAGAGAGAGCACACACATATATGGAGGAGACCAAACCCAACTCTCTTTCTCTCTCTCTAACAGAGCTCTCTCACTCTCTCGGCTGAAAAACAACACACTCAACACACTACAACACCATTACACACCACTGCCATCACACACACACAATGCACGGGCATGCACCCTAAAATACACCATGTACTCTCTCTCTCTCGGCTTAGAGAGAGAAAAGGTAGTAAGTGGGTGAGCATGTGTGGGTGTTTGGTTTTGAGGATGGTTCATGGGTGTAAAACAAAAAAAGGGGTGTCTAGAGAGAGAAAAGGTGGTGAGGGATGTGTGGTTCATTGGGGATGAGTGAATTATTTTAGAAAGAGAGAAAGCAGAAAGGAAAGAGAAGGTGAAGTAGAAAGATAAGTGGGTGTTCATGGGTGTGGGTTGTGGGTAATAAAAATGTTTGTTTTTAAACAAAAAAAATGTTTATGTTGGTTCACATAGGATTGATATAAATGTTTATGTTGGGTTCACATGACTTCTAGATAGAAAATCTGTTTATGTTGGGCCCATGGCCTTCTGGGTTGTTGTGGAATTGGGCCAATTCTGCTATGTTCCTAATAGATGTTTAGTAGATCAAAGTGAACTCACATTTTTGGGCTTGCAAGCTAAGTTATTTTGGGCTGGGCCCATATGATTAAATGGAGATGAAGTGGCAGGACCTCCATTGAAGATGAATTGACATGGGCTGAGGTGTGTAGGCCTAAGAGATTGAAGACATATGGATCTTTGTGCTAGCGATGAAGTTATTTATTTTATTTTTATTTTGAGTGTTTTGTGAGGATTTTATTTTATTATTTCTTCCCCCTCCTTTATTTGGATATGTAATATTTAAGGTGTTGTAATAACCCCCCACCCCGCTTCTTATCTATCCTATTCTTTAATCGTTTTCCCTAACTGACATGCCATACATATCCTTGCTTTACATCCATGCTCCATGCATAAGATTCGGCTAAATTTGCATCTTTACGCTTTAATTAATTATCCCATGATTTTGTGCGCTATCATATGTTTTGCAATGTTTCACATGTCATATTTTAGAAGCCGAATCTTTAGCTGCATCTCATGAGTGAATTGCATTAGGAATTTATATATAAGATCATGCATATTTTACTAACTTTGTTTTGTAGTTGTTCGAGGGACGTCGTTCAATCTGTGAGTTTTTATGCTTTAGCATCCCATTTGTGTGTGTTTTTCTTACTAAGTGGCTATTTGCTTAAGTGATAAACTGTTTGAATGCCTGTGGATGAAGGCTTGTTGCCTGAATTGGAATGATTCAACGACTGTACGTTTTTAGCCCACTTTGTAGTGGCAAATTCACAAACTCTAAGCCCACTTGAGGTGGCAAATTCAAACCCTTTTCGAAAAATAAACATGAAGTTGAATTGTTCCAATTTGAGCAAACTAGTCTATACTTGTATGCTTCACATAGTAAATTTTAGGATTTATTCAATAATCAGAACATGAACATATAAAGAAAATAAAAAGTCATATCATGGTTTAGTAGAGGTCGATCTTTTGATCGGGTGAGCGGGGGTGCTCATTATTGACCTTCCCCTCTCATACCTAAGGTTCCGAGCCAAGCATCATTGGTTACGACGAATAGTGGCCTTGGCACCGAGTCATGGGTTTCCTAATTTCCCAAAATATTAGGTGGCGACTCTGAGATCTGATGACGCAGTCCATTTTTGACAAAATTGCAATAAAATGGATTTTCAATAAAAGTTGCCAAATCTGGACTCTCATCTACGTTTCACATTTCACTCATAAGACTTGAGATCAAAGAGATCTCGGGAGTCCGAACTGTTTAACGCGCGCGGATACCCCCCGGGCATGTTACACTTATGTAGTCTACTTACAGACACAGACCTAGGGATTTACAGAGTTGTATTTACCGCCCCTTGAATAAAATTGATAAATGTTGAACAGTTGAAATTGCATGACATCATTGAGCATGATGGTTTCCAAAAGAAGAAGACTTGTTTTATTTTCAAATGGGAATGGCATGGCATGTGCATTAATCTCTTGAGACCTGTATGAAATGTATATACTTTGTTAAGGATTTCCTACTAGGCTTTATGCTCACCCTACGGGATTTTTGTGCCGGAAAAGACGTGGTTAATCCACCTAACTAAGGGCATAGAAAAGTGTGTATGTGTTGAGAGCACAAGGTTCTCATTTACTGTGATTCCATTTGTAAGCCAAGGGCTTTGTATATGTGGATTTGAATAACTGTTATGTGTAACCAGGCTTAAGCCTTAGAAACTTGTAAACCATTTGGGGTATTTATTTGTTCATTTTACTTATTGTCGGATTAATGTATTATCACATGAGGAACTATTTACATTATGAAATGCAAGTGTGGGATTGTATGATTGGTTTTCCTTAAAAAGGGCCATGATTATTGTAATTGTCATTTGGGTATAAAAATTGGGACGTTACATTAAAGATGATCAAGATAATGATCAATAAGATGATCAAGATGATGATCAAGATAATGATCAAGATGATAGTCAAATAGATAATCAAGATGAGGAAGTAGATGAGCCAAGAAGGAGTAAAAAGGCTAGGACTGCCAAGTCCTTTGACCTGGACTTCTTGACTTATATGTTAGAGGGAGAACCTCAAACTTTTCATAAAGCTATGACTTCACCAAAAAGTCCCTTATGGAAAGAAGCTATTAAAAGTGAAATTGAACCCATATTACAAAACCATACTTGGGAGTTGGTTAATCTACCCCTAGGCAATAAGCCCTTGGGGAGTAAGTGGATCTTTAGAAAAAAGATGAAGGCTGCTGGGTCAATTGATAAATATAAAGCTAGACTAGTTATCAAAGGATACAGACAGTGAGAAGGCCTAGATTACTTTGATACGTATTCACTTGTGAAAAGGATTACATCCATTCGCATGGTGATTGCGATAGTCGCTTTACATGGTCTAGAGATACATCAGATGGATGTAAAGACAGCTTTCTTAAATGGAGATTTAAATGAAGAAATCTACATGGAACAGCCCGAGGGGTTTTCAGCTCCAAGGAAAAATAACAAAGTCTGTAAGCTTGTCAAATCATTATATGGTTTAAAACAAGTGCCTAAGTAATGGCATGAGAAGCTTGACAACGCTATGCTGTCAAATGGGTTTAGAATCAATGAGTGTGACAAGTGCGTATATTTTAAAGACACTGACAGAGGTTATGTCATTTTGTGTCTATACGTAGATGACATACTCATTACTGGTAATAATGATGAAATGGTTCGAACTACCAAGAGAATGTTAAAATCTAAGTTTGACATGAAAGATATGGGCATTGCAGATGTCATTCTGGATATTAAGATTACCAGAACATCTAGTGGTATTGCGCTTTCTCAGTCTTACTATGTTGAGAAGATACTTGAGAAATTTGGAAAATCAGATACAAATGTGTCTAGGACACCGGTAGACGTGAGTCTACATTTGACCAAGAATAATGGTGAGAATGTCTATCAGCTAGAATATTCTCAGGTCATTGGAAGTTTGATGTATTTGATGAGTTGTACAAGACCGGATATGGCCTACTCTATTAGCAAGCTTAGTAGATACACGAGTAATCCGAATACCACTCATTAGAGAGGCATTACGCGAGTGTTGGGTTATCTACACTACATCCGGGATTATGGGCTACATTATACCAGATATCTAGAGGTACTAGAAGGGTATATTGACGCTAATTGGATATCTGATATAAAGGACTCCAAATCCACTAGTGGTTATGTGTTTACCCATGGAAGGGCAGCCGTGTCTTCAAAATCTTCCAAGCAAACGTATATATCGAGATCAACGATGGAATATGAGTTTATTGCTCTAGATAAAGCAACTGAAAAAGCTGAATGGCTTTGTTAGTTTGTTGAGGATATTCCACATTGGCCGAAACCTATGTCTGCTATTTGTATTCATTGTGATAGCCAATCGGCGATTGGACAGGCACAAAGTCATATGTATAATGGAAAGTCTAGACATATCCATCGTAGACATAAGTCCATACAACAACTACTCTCTAATGGAGTTGTCTCTCTAGACTATGTAAAGTCTAAGGACAACATTGCGGATCCGCTAACTAAAGGGTTAACTCGAGAGTTAATAAAAATGTCGTCAAGAGGAATGGGGTTAAGGCCTTTAATAATGTTATCAGAACGGAAAACCCAACCTAGTTGACTAGAGATCCCAAGATCTAGGTTCAAATGGACAACCTAATTTCGTGTAATGGGTGAGTTACTGAAGAGGTAAATCCTCTTGCCCATTCCTTTGTACAGTGATACCTTGGTGGGGAGTGGAAGGTTAAGCTAATGCTTTTAATGACCTAAGTGATATGAATAGTCGATCGTGGTATAATGCGATACCTTATATAGGTCACCTATGTGAGTGCGAAATGGGGGCACTTCTTTAAGAATTAGGAAGGCTGAATTCTTTAAAACCACTCACTGAACCAGGCTAGTGTTCTAGGACCAGACCGGACACACAAGTGAGAACAAGAACAATGGTTGGACTAACTCCTGTGTGAGGTCTATTGTCTCGATTTACACAAACGGCATAATAGTTCAAGACATCACGTTCACTGGTCAGCCAGTAAATCCGATAGGCTTTCACTACGAAAGGTTCAAGGCTAACAGCTACCTTTTTCTGATGTAGGGTTAGTCTGTGTGCTCTCTTTTCTAATCTTTGTTGCAAACGTTGTCCATTTTCTTTATTCCGCCAATTTTTATTCATGTGGGGGATTGTTGGAGAAAATGGTTTTTTGGTGACTTTAATGTGAAAATAAAGTAGGTCCCACCATTGATTGAGGTGGGATTAAATGGGTTTAGATTCTTTGTAACAAGGTCTTTACACCACAAAAAGAATGACCAAAAACCATTAAGAATTGAAAAAGAAATTGTCTCATAAAGTTAGCCTTGTAAATGAGGTATTGGGAATTGTGTATAGCTACCAATTCTATATTAATTGTAGAGGAAAGCTTTAATGGGTATTTAAACCTCAAGATTATGAGAAGGGCATGAGCCCTTTGGGGCATCCAAATTTTTTGAAGGAAGAGAGGCATGGATGCTTTCAAGTGTAATGCTCCAAATTTCTAACCCAAATGATAATACAGCAACCATGGCTTTTTCAAGGAAAATTGAATATAAATCTCCAAACTTACATTACATGATACAATAGTTCTTCATGCAACAATACATTAATCCAACAATAAGTAAATAAACAAATAAATGCCTCCAAGGGTTTACAAGTTTCCAAGGCTTGAGCCTGGTTACACAAAATGGTTATTCAAACCCACACACATACAGCCCTTGGCTTACACATAGAGTTACAGCAAAATGAGAGTCTCATACGCTTAACACACATTTCCTCGCCTTTAGTTAGGCAGCATCACCACATCTTTTCCTACACAAAAATCCCGTAGGGTGAGCATAAAGCTTAGTAGGAAATTCTTAACAAAGTATATACAATTTATACAAGTCTTAAAAGATGAAATGCACATGCCATGCTATGCCCTTTTTGAAGATAAATCACATTTTATCTTTTGAAAAACATCATGCTCAATGATGTTATGCAATTTCAATTATTCAAAACTTAACAATTTATTTCAAGGGCGGTAAATAGGACTCTGGTAATCCCTAGGTCGGTGTCTGCTAGTAGACTATACAAGTACTACCAAATTGTCATTTTGACCGTTATTAACCGGAAGGCTCGACACCTATCCGCGCGGGTTTTCGGTCTTTCACCCCGGACTCTCAGGCCAACTTATTCAATATCATCTACACCATCTATCAAGACTTACTAACGTATTTACCCCAAAACCATTTCATGAAAACTTGTTCCTCAACATTCTTTTCTCAATGCAAGTTTTCAAATCAAGTTTCAAAGTTTAATGTAATTAAATGAATTGTTATGCCAATAACATAAGATGAATATAAATACTTTTATTCCAATTCATCATTCAAGGAATAACACAATTCCCTTTTCTCAAGTATCCTCAACAATTAGTCATTTCAAGACTATTTCAACGTTTTGAACAATAATTTCCAAAATGAACAATAATTCTTATATTCCCTAAAATTCATCATTTATATAAATATAAACAAGAAATTTTCCAAACATCCATTTATTTTGACACACAAAATAAATATAACAATATCATTTATGAATTTTCAGTCTCTTTTAAAAAAATCCCCAAATTCTAGGCTTTCTACCAAAACTATACAACTCAAATCTTTTGAAAGAAAACTTTCCAAAATCATCTTTTCTTCAATCAACGAAGATCAAAACCCATAAGATCATTTTAAAAGAACAAGAAACAAACCCACTTTCAAAATCGCTCAACTTCTTAAATCAACAATCAATTTTCAAAGCTATCGAAAAATGATTTCGAAAATCATATAGATTTTGCAAAAATATATATATAACTCTAAGAAAATCTCTACCTCAAGTTTTGAAGAAGAAATGAGATGAAACCCCCAAAATCAACGGTGTCGAACTCGATCTTCACCGCACACAACGAAGCCCTCGAGATGATAACCCACTTTGATGAAGAAACAATGGAAAAACTCAAATGGATCTTGAAAAATCAAGGTTTTTGATCTAGTTTGTGTGGAGAAATGTAGAGAGAAGGGAGAGGAAATGTTTCGAGAGAGAGATATATACAAAAGTGATTTGAAATATCAGATTCATAAACTGATATAACATGGTCCGCTCGAGCGTCGAATACACTTTCCCAATACTTTTGCAGACAGGTCAAACTTCTGGAACCAAACATTCTCCGCTCGAGCGCATAAACGGCCCCTCAAGCGAACAAACAACTTCAAATGCATTTTGCATTTTTGCTTTGGTGAGCTAACCGGGTAGCTCCACCCCCATAAGCTATATAGGGTGACTCGACCCTTGACATATTCAATGAAGTGGCAAAACATGAAAGAATTTATTTCCGATACAATTCTGCAAGGCACAATTCGGGTTGGATTCGCATCTAAAGGTTTGGAGACATTACTTGTTCCAAACACACCACTACAACCCGATAACCAAAAATATAAGAATACAAGGGAAACTAAGATACGTAACACTGTTCAAAACCATACCAACCCGAGCCCAGAACACTACTAGAGACGGGTCAAAATCAGAATCGCTACATCAAGGATTGGTTTGGGCCAAGTTGATTATTGCAAAATTGCCACACACGCGCGCGCACGCGCCGCCTGGATCGGGCAAGGTCTGGATCCATGGATCGTGGATTTTGGGCTTGAGGCTTGAGGTTTGCTAGAATGGGTTAGGTTTGGGCTGGGCTAGATTGGTGGTCCAGCAACCTAAACTTTTTGGGCCAAGCCTGCTACAGATATATACATTGATGTATACAGAATATATATCTCATAGATATAATTGTCCCATCAATTTTGGTCCATTACTCCAGCAATTTTGCAAGAGTAATGGCCATTAGTGGCCAGCTTTCATGGCATTAGATGCTAGCCTTCATGGCTAGAGACTCCTCCTCTCTCCCCATGGTGTATAAAAGGAGACCTATCTCCCCTCCCTTTTATTTTGTACAGATTTTTTCCTTCCAAAATTATACAGTTAGTCTATTTGTGTCTATAATTTTCTTCCTGTGTTGAGAGAGTGTTGCCATTGTCAGTTCGCCAAAACTAACAGAAGGTGCTTATGCGTTAGCTAGTCCAAACTATCTTATCTTGGGAGACAGAAGTCGACGTTCCTCCAGCACCCACAGTGAGGCAGTTAATATATTTTAAGGATACTGTGGTATCACACAGAATTTGATTTATTTTCTTGTTTTCAATATTTCAATCAAATATGTGTTTCTGTTAATCATGTTTCATGTTTCATGCTCAAGAATGTAATTAATCAAATATGGATTTCTTTGATGTTTTATTATCTAATTTGAGAATCTATTTGTCTTATTTAAATTACACAATTTTAAGTAACTAGCATGTCCTTATAAATTTAGTTTTTTCACATGTGGATCTTTGAATAAAAGAAATTCAAATTTAAATTTATGACTTAAGCACTCTTTTAAAATATATTTGGCTTTTAACTATTCTATGATGCAGTAATTTTCTAAATATATTAAATAACTAGCCTATCACCCGTGCTATATACGGGATAATTATAGATATTTATATTTATTTTAATTTTTTTTAATATATAAATTATATTTTTTATAAAAATAATTTAACAATCTTATCACTAACCATAGTGTATGAGAGAAGTTAAAAAGGATACTGCAGTAACTATACACAGATTGTATCTATAATTATTTATATGAGGGGATTTTAAATACTGATTAGGGAATTTTGACCAAATCAATAAATGTAGGCATGTGAAAAGACATGTGAATTGAAAAAAGTTAATAAATGCTGATCAGGGAATTTTGACCAAATCAATAAATGCTGAGATTTTTTTTTTAATAAAAAATTTAGAAAATTCATATTGGGTTATTGAAGCTCCCATAGGCCTTGGGGTTAAAAATCCCTTTTTGCTTAATATATAGTATAGATATAGATAGATGTGTTGGATTTTTCAAGAAATTTTTTTTATGCTTGTTCTTAATGCATTAAAGTGTTATTATGAAGGATAATAATCATATGTGTTGAAACTTTTCAAGGAATTCATATGTGTTGGATTTCAAAGAATTTTTTTTATACTTGTTCTTAATGCATTAAAGTGTTATTATGAGGGTAAGACTTGGGAGTTGGGAGAAGTTAATAAATGCTAATTTTTTTTTTTTAAATCAAAAAATTAGAAAATTTAGATTGGGAGATTGGAGCTCTCACAAGACTTGGGGTTAAAAATCCCTTTTACTTAATATATAACTAGCATATCACCCGTGCTATGCACGGATTGTGTTTGCAATTATCTATATATGTGAATTGCGATTTTTAAATGTCTTCACTTTGTTTTTTTTAAATGTCTTTTTTTTTTCCTTTTTTATATTGTATTAAAGTATAATATTTTTATAATAATCATATGTGTTAGACTTTTTAAGGAATTAAATGTCTTTTTTTTTATTATATTATATTAAAGTTAATATTTTGATTATAATCATATGTCTTGGACTTTTCAAGAATTTTTTTTTATGCTTATTCTTAATGCATTAAAGTGTTATTATGAGGGATAATAATCATATGTATTGGGACTTTTCAAGGAATTCATATGTGTTGGATTTCAAAGAATTTTTTTTATGCTTGTTCTTAATGCATTAAAGTGTTATTATGAGGGTAAGACTTGGGAGTTGTGAGAACTTAATAAATGCTAAAGTTTTTTTTTGAGTTGCGATTTTTAAATATTTTTTTTAAATGTCTTATTTTTTTCCATTTTTATATTATATTAAAGTTTAATATTTTGATAATAATTATATGTGTTAGACTTTTCAAGGAATTAAATGTTTTTTTTTACTATATTATATTAAAGTTAATATTTTGATAATAATCATATGTGTTAGACTTTTCAAGAATTTTTTTTATACTTGTTCTTAATGCATTAAAGTGTTATTATGAGGGATAATAATCATATGTGTTGGAACTTTTCAAGGAATTCATGTGTTGGATTTCAAAGAATTTTTTTTATACTTGTTCTTAATGTATTAAAGTGTCATTATGAGGGTAAGACTTGAGGGTTGAGAGAAGTTAATAAATGTTAAGGTTTTTTTTTTTTAAAATCAAAAAATCAAGAAATTTAGATTGGGAGATTGGAGCTCCCACAAGGCTTGGGATTAAAAACTCCCATTTGCTTAATATATAGTACTAGCTATCACCCGTGCTATGCACGGGATAATTATAGATATTTATATTTGTTTTAGATTGTTTTTAATATATAAATTATGTTTTTTAAGATTTTTTTTTCTTATCACTAACCATAGTGTATGGAGGAAGTTGAAAAGGGTACTGCAATAACTATACACAAATTGTATCTATAATTATTTGTATAAGGGGATTTTAAATGCTGATCAGGGGATTTTGATCAAATCAATAATTGCAGGCATGCGGAAAGATATGTGGATTGAAAAAAGTTAATAAATGCTAATTAGGGAATTTTGACCAAATCAATAAATGCTGAGTTTTTTTTTTTTAATAAAAAATTTAAAAAATTCAGATTAGGATATTGAAGCTTCCATAGGCCTTGGGGGTTAAAAACCCACTTTTGCTTAATATATAGTATAGATATAGATTGATAGATAGATATATCTTTTTATTTTTATTTTTATTTTTGTGTGGTTTCTATTCGAGTATTTTTTTTTCAATTTATTTAAGATGGAGTTGTGGGTATCTTTTTTTTTTAATTTAATTTAATTGTGGTTTCCATTTGTTTTTAATTATTATTATTTAGGTAAGTTATAATGTGAGCTAGATATGTGATTTTAGGGTGATTATTCAGTACTCCCGGAGTATAAACACGTGGTGCTCCTTAAGATTTTGATTGGTGGAGAGACACAAGGGCCCACGATTTATGTTAGAGATGGGGGACAACATGGGGCTAACTAATTGGTGATTGGTTTGGAGTATGGACACGTGGTGCTCCGGGAGTATTGAATAATTTCCCCTGATTTTATTGATTTAAAGTTTATTTAGATAAACTTTAAAGATTTTTTTTAGTTTTTTAGCTTTTTTTGTTATGTTATAATATAATATATAAAATATAGGTAGATATCTACAACTTTAATAGAAAATATTATCTGATTTTTTGGGGAAGAGAAAATGAATGCAAGTTTTAATATTTTTTTTTGAAAATTTGTGAGAGAGATTAGGAGGGAGAGATTATGAAATATTTTTGTTATTAAATAAATAAATCAATCAATAGTTTTTTTAAATCTATTTTGTAAATTAAAAATCAATAATTTTGAAAAATTGACTAATTTGTCCCATTAAGTAATTTAAAACTTTGATAGATATACATAAAAAAAATACATAATTATATTATTAAATCACAATTCAAATTTAGATGTTATATCTTTTTGAGATCTATAGCTAATTTCTTTTTTTTAAATTTTTTATTTTTGTGTGTAACCATAGTTTATGAGAGAAATTGAAAAGGATGTTGCAATAATTATGAGAGAAGTCAAAACGGATTGTGGGTTGGAAAAAGTCAATAAATACTGAGGTTGGGTTGTGAGAAGTCAATAAATGCTGAGATTTTTGTTTTCTTTTAAATCAAAAAATTAGAAAATAAGGATTAGGAGATTGGAGCTCCCACATCAATAATTTTGGAAAATTGATTAATTTGTCCCATTAAGTAATTTAAAATTTTGATAGATATACATAAAAAAAATACATAATTATATTATTAAATCACAATTCAAATTTAGATGTTATATCTTTTTGAGATCTATAGCTAAATTCTTATCTTTTTTATTTTTTGTTTTTGTGTGTAACCATAGTTTATTGGAGAAATTAAAAAGGATGTTGCAATAATTATGGGAGAAGTCAAAAGAGATTGTGGGTTAGGAAAAGTCAATAAATGCTGAGGTTGGGTTGGGAGAAGTCAATAAACGCTGAGGTTTTTATTTTTTTTTAAATCAAAAAATTAGAAAATTAGGATTAAGAGATTGGAGCTCCCACAGACCTTAGGGTTAAAAAACCCCCTTTTGCTTAATATATAATAAGTATAGATAGATAGATAGATATATCTTTTTATTTTTATTTTTATTTTTGTGTGGTTTCTATTCGGGTATTTTTTTTCAATTTATTTAAGATGGAGTTGTGGATATCTTTTTTTTTAAAATTTAATTTATCTGTGGTTTCCATTTGTTTTTAATTATTATTATTTAGGTAAATTATGATGTGAGTTAGATATGTTATAGACATGTGAGTTTTATTTATTTAAAGTTTATTTAGATAAACTTTAAAGATTTTTTTTTTTAGTTTTTTAGTTTTTTTTGTTATGTTATAATATAATATATAAAATATAGGTAGATATCTACAACTTTAATAAAAAATATTATCTGATTTTTTAATAAAATAAAAAATCAAGAAATTTAGATTGAGATATTGAAGCTCCCACATGACTTGGGGGGTTAGAAACCCCATTTTTCTTAATATATATATAGATAGATAGATAGATAGATATATCTTTTATTTTTATTTTTATTTTTTGTGTGGTTTCTATTCGGGTATTTTTTTTCAATTTATTTAAGATGGAGTTGTGGGTATCTTTTTTTTTTAAATTTAATTTATCTGTGGTTTCCATTTGTTTTTAATTATTATTATTTAGGTAAGTTATGATGTGAGTTAGATATATTATAGACATGTGAGTTTTATATATTTAAAGTTTATTTAGATAAACTTTAAAGATTTCTTTTTTTAGTTTTTTTTGTTATGTTATAATATAATATATAAAATATAGGTAAATATCTACAACTTTAATAAAAAATATTATCTGATTTTTTGAAGAAGAGAAAATGAATGCAAGTTTTAATATTTTTTATAAAAAATTTGTGAGAGAGATTAGGAGGGAGAGATTACGAAATATTTTTGTTATTAAATAAATAAATCAGTCAATAGTTTTTTTTAATCTATTTTGTAAATTAAAAATCAATAATTTTGAAAACTTGATTAATTTGTCCCATTAAGTGATTTAAATTTTGATAGATATACATAATAAAAAATACATAATTATATTATTAAATCATAATTCAAATTTAGATGTTATATCTTTTTGAAATCTATAGCTAAATTCTTATCTTTTTTTTTATTATTATTTATTTTTGTGTGTAACCATAGTGGATGGGAGAAATTGAAAAGGGTGTTGCAATAATTATGAGAGAAGTCAAAAAGAATTGTGGGTTGAGAGAAGTCAATAAATGCTAAGGTTGGGTTGGGAGAAGTCAATAAATCTTTGAGGTTTTTTTAAAATCAAAAAGCAGAAAATTTGTAAATTAAAAATCAATAATTTTGGAAAATTGATTAATTTGTCTCATTAAGTGATTTAAAATTTGATAGATATACATAATAAAAAATACATAATTATATTATTAAATCATAATTCAAATTTAGATGTTATATCTTTTTGAGATCTATAGCTAAATTCTTATCTTTTTGTTTATTATTTATTTTTGTGTGTAACCATAGTGGATGGGAGAAATTGAAAATGGTGTTGCAATAATTATGAGAGAAGTCAAAACGAATTGTGAGTTGAGAGAAGTCAATACATAATTATATTATTAAATCATAATTCAAATTTAGATGTTATATCTTTTTGAGATCTATAGTTAAATTCTTATCTTTTTTTTATTATTTATTTTTGTGTGTAACCATAGTTGATGGAAAAAATTGAAAAGGGTGTTGCAATAATTATGAGAGAAGTCAAAAGGAATTGTGGGTTGAGAGAAGTCAATAAATGCTGAGGTTTTTTTTTTTAAATGAAAAAATTAGAAAATTTGTAAATTAAAAATCAATAATTTTGAAAAATTGATTAATTTGTCCCATTAAGTGATTTAAATTTTGATAGATATACATAATAAAAAATACATAATTATATTATTAAATCATAATTCAAATTTAGATGTTATATCTTTTTGAGATCTATAGCTAAATTCTTATTTTTTTTTTTATATTTAATTTTGTGTGTAACCATAGTGGATGGGAGAAATTGAAAAGAGTGTTACAATAATTATGAGAGAAGTCAAAAAGAATTGTGGGTTGAGAGAAGTCAATAAATGCTGAGGTTAGGTTGGGAGAAATCAATAAATGCTGAGATTTTTTTTTTAAATCAAAAAATTAGAAAATTAGGATTAGGAGATTGGAGCTCCCACAAACCTTGGGGTTAAAAATCCCCTTTTGCTTAATATATAGTATAGATATAGATAACAATAATAATAATATCATGTCCATCCTTATCCTAACTACTGCTATTTATGGCTGCAATTAAGGTTTACTAGGATTAATTTCATACCGTATTTGAAAATATATATAAATACGTGTGTAATTTAAATAAATAAGTATAAAAATAAATAATAAAGAAAGTAATATCATATTATGTATGTTGTTTAAATGGTAAGGGTGTTCTTAATGAAATTTGAGGTTTAGGATTAAATCTTACTCACGCCTTTAAATAATATTTTTTTTTATTTTAGAATAGAAAAAGAAAAATCTACCACGTGGCAAAAAGATAAGCCACCACACTATTAGACACCAAATCATATGCTCACATATACAATAGGATATATATATATATATTTTTTTTGAACATTGATCCCCCTTTGGTTCTTAATAATTTGAATCATTTATTTTGTAAAGTCATTTGTGTAAATCATTCACATAAAAAATTAGGTCAATCCAATTTTTGTATATATAAAGTATCACTTGGTGTCATGAAGCTTCTTCTCCTCTTTTGCCAAGTATTTATTTTTCTATTTAAAAGAAAACAAAACAAAATAAAACAAAACAAAAAGAATAAAGGGTGGGAGAGAGAACCTTAGACTAATATTTGAAGAAATTGCTTTTGTTATTTTTTATTACTGTCTGTTTTTCAGATTTGGATTCCTACCAATCAATTGTTGCAAATTGACGTCGTTTTGGCAATTTTAATATTGTTTTATACTCAAATCGATGTCGTTTTGATAAATTCAAACCATTTGAACCATAAAAATTGTGACTCTCTACCATTATTGTTATTAGAATTTGGGTGGCATGTATATCTATTATAGGAATATGCATATCATATTATTTAATAGGTTCTATAAAATTATGTAAAGCTGTAAAATGCATGTAACGAGAAGTTTCTGTGCTTTTATCTTTTTTGTGATGTGGCTGAAAGTTTGACGTGTTGTGAGCCACCACGATATTGGATTTATTCCATACAAATTCCAATTCTGGATTACTTTTTTAGATATTTTTTCGGAAATTGTAGCGTTATTGATTATATATTAAAATATGTAATGTATGTGTAATTTAAATAAGTAATAAATAAATAAATTATTTACTATATTTTTTTAAGTCACTGTAGGTGTGTTTGTTTAGACGGATTGGATAAGAAGAGATTGAAATTCACTGGATTGTTAGTCTAGGATACATTATCTCCGGACTATTTGGTTAGACTGGATTTGTATCTTATATTTGTTTAGTCATGGGATTAGATGTCAGAAGGACTATTTCGTTGGATAAGATATGAATCCTATGTTTGTTTGAGATATTATGGGGAAGGATAAAAGTTCACATGACTATTTTACCATTTTCAATTATTTACTAAATAATAGCAATATTAAACATATCTTTAATATTTTATTTGTTTTTAACTAGATTAAATAAAAACTTATTTTATTTTATTTTTTGCAAAATTAAATAAATTTATTTTTTAAAAATTAAATAAATAAAATATCAATAAAAATATATGTTATTTTTTAATTAAAATTTTAAATAAATTTATTTTTAAAAATAATAATAATTAAATAATGAAATTAAATAAAACATCTATTAAAATTTAAATAATGAAATTAAATAAAATATAAACAAAATTTTAAAATAAAACATCAATAAAATATCTATAAAATATTATTTTAAAAAATTAAATAAATAAAACATCAATAAAAATTAAATAAAATTATTTTATTTTTAAATTGAGACATTTAAATTTTATTAAATTTTACTAAACATAATACATAATTAAATAATAGAGGGTCAAAATAGTCATTTCACCACCTAATCCTTTATCCCCCTATATCCCTCCAGGGAGCTTCTATTTGCACACACAATATACACTCTTTGCACATCATTCTCACTATACATACCAAAAAAATTAATTCTTAATTATTTTACTCACTGCACACACGGTTCATTCCACATCTACCCTCATACACACACACACACCCAGACCCTCAAACCCAGCTCTCCCAACGGTGCAAATACACCCATTGAAGCTGCATCTCTCACATTACCCTATTTCACACATTACCCCATAGCTCCCTAATTCACACAACTTTCATCCCCAAAGTTGCATCCATCAAGACATCTCATTGAAGCATTCCAGCACATTTTCAATCCTCATTCGTATTTAGGTGAGTTTACTTTTCAATCCTCATTCCTATTTAATTTGTAATGCAGAGTTTTGTTTTTACCATTTTCAAAACAAACGAACGCCCACGGAGTGTAAACAAGTTGTTCGGAACTGGTTTTCTGAAAGTAAGGAAGTTGTTCGGAAGTAGAAATCCGAAAGTAGTCATTTATTTCAACAGTAGCTTTCCAAAAAAATTTCATTATTTCGATAGTCAACTTCCGAAATTAATTTTCTATTTTGATTTTCAACTTCCGAATAGTTTGTTTGTTTGTTTTTTTTTTTCCTCCCTTCTTTTGTATATTCTTTTTACAATTGTATAGTCATCAAACATATTAATTTTTGCAGATAATATGGATTTTGAATGTCAACAACGTGTCCCACCTATTGCTTCAAATAGACAACGTCGTGAATTGGATGTTGACCATGAATGGGGATGAGGGCGTGGGCAAGGATGAGGTCGAGGGCGTGGGTGAGGTCGTGATCCAGTTTTGGTAGAATATGATATCTCCAATGCCAGTCAAAGCCGAAGCTAAAGACGAGTTCAAGGTGATGATATGCCTGACATTGCTGTGGAGGATGCCTCTTTACCTGATTCTTCTACTGTCCAGGAAGAGTACCTTACTTATGCTTTTCCAGGTGGACCGACTGATCCATAAATACTGTGGAGTTTCAATAGTCATGTCATTGTAGCTATTTGGCACGGGGAGGTAAATATTCCTAAGTAGAAGTGAAATTTATTTGTATATGAGTTTTTTTTTTTTTTTGTGTGTGTTGTATGGTAGTTTCTAATGAGATATCATTTGCGTTATAGGAACGAGGGCTCTTAAAGTTTCATAATCACTCTTCGAAGATCCTTGCATGGCCATGATGGTCAGCAGACAACAACACTAGATTCAAAGCCATTATTGAGCAGTCTGGGCTATCACGGTTAGCTCGTTGCACTGATCGGTTCGTCAACAAGCTTCTAATCTCCAATTTTGTTGAGAGATGGCAACCTAAGACGAACACATTTCACATGACAATTGGTGCGATGACCTTGGCCTTAGATGCTGTTGGCACTATTCTTAGCCTTCCCATTGTAGGCAAATCAGTCAGCATACCAGATGTGACTGATCATCATGGAGTTACACTATTGGTTTCTTGCTTGGGGGTTACTAAACGTGTAGCACATGAAAAGGTTTCTACCGCTAGTGGGAATTCAGTTAAGCTTGAGTAGTTGCGAAGTCAATTTGCTGGTGTCACAGATTCAGACCCAGAAGAGGCTATACAATACGCTGCTAGAGCTTATTTGTTGTTTCTGTTAGGATGTACGCTCTTCAGTGACAAGTGTGGCGGCAGGGTTCCTGTTGTTTACCTTAGCTTATTGATGGATTTGGGATCCATTCATACTTACGCCTAGGGTGCTGCTGCATTAGCATTTTTATATAGACAGTTGGGGTATGCTAGTCGGTCCGGTGTTAAGCAGATGTGTGATTATATGACTCTTTCCGAGGCGTGGATTTATGAGCACTTCCGAGCATTCCGACCTCACCAAAACATAGGCTACAATGAAGACATACCACACGTGTACCATTGGGCATCTAGGAGAGAGATGGGTTCCTCCATTGATCATTTGAAATCTTTTCGAGCGGAGCTTGACAGTTTGATAACGATTGATGTAAGTTTACTCGTCCTGAGATAATTTTAACACTTTCCATTTATCCTACCCTTTATATACTTTAATTCAAAAACACTTTACATTTACAGGTTATTTGGGATCCATACCATAGCAGTAGAGACCGGCATCCATGTAACCCGGTTACGTTCTACCATGGATGCTTAAAGTCTTAGACGTGGTCAAACCCTATCATCCAGATAGACAACTGAGGCAATTTGGCAGGGTTCAAACCATCCCAGATACACCGCTAGCTCCCAGTCGTGGTGCTTGAGACAACATATCTGCACGATATATGGCAGGGTTCAAACCATCCCAGATACACCGCTAGCTCCCAATCGTGGTTCAAACCATCCCATCCAAGTATCTATACATGGCAGGGTTCAAACCATCCCAGATACACCGCTAGCTCCCAGTCGTGGTGCTCGAGACAACATATCTGCACGATATACAGTCATGTATAAATACTTAGATAGGATCTAGGAGGCTTGGGATAACCACGTGTTATCTGAGCAGCGGAGGAGCACACCAGTTCGTCAGGCTTGGAAATGTGTACCAGGTTACATGGATTGGTATAAGAATATCACACACCTATATGTTGACCACACTGATGAACCACGTGTCCATGACCATCAGGATTTCAGCCAACATGCCGATATAATATATTATCCTCTTTTATGCATTTGTAACTTACTTTTTATTTTCTGATATGTTCCCTAAAATGTGATATTTTTTTCAAATGCAGCGTATTGCACATGCACTACAGATTGCACATCCTATTATTGAGGCTGGTTATGAGGAGGGGATTCAACATCCTCATCGACTTTACCAGGCTATTGAGGCTATGATGCATGTCCTTGAAGGTCAGTACATTGACGAAGCTGGACCTAGTTCTGCTGGACCTAGTTATACTGGAGGTCGCTTTTCATCTCCGACATTAACATACAGTCGTAGGCCTAGGCGTAGGTATACAGCTGATTCGTGACATGTTATTTGTTAGTTAATGAATTTTTTGTGGTGTTTTTTGTAAGATGACATTGTTGTAATGGTAACAGTGGTTAATATTTTCTTATTAGAATGGAATGACAACAATGGTTGATACCATTGAAAATGACATTTTATTATTAGAATGGAATGGTAATAATGGTCGTTGATTTTGTAAATGATATTTTGTTATTAGAATGGAATGATAACAATGGTTGATAACATTCAATCCATGCCACAGAACACATCAACATCAAAAACATATCCATTAATTTCTTCCTTAATTCTAACATTGTCAAATGTATACATGTGTCATGCGACATCAACAACATCAAATGTCTCTCGAGTAGCTACAGTATCATGAATAATGTCTTTGAAATGCTGAATGCGATGCACATATGCATCATCCCAGTCGACAGTGCAAGGGTGACGGTATTTTCGCCAATTAGTGGCTATAGGAGGAACTGGATCACCTGGCTGCAAAAAAACCTACACCAAATGTCAATTGAGTTAGTGGTCATACCTCATAACGGCTTGTACATGCACAAATTGATAAGTTTCTGTTATACCTGGACGAAATGATTTCCGTTGACAAACCCAATGGCAATCTCACGTCTATCAAGTTGACGTACTGGCACTGTTCTAAGAGGTAAAAAGGTGAGACATTCCTGTAATGACAAGTGGTATAACACAAGATTATAGCATGATGCAACAAGATGCCCCATATCTAGCATAGTCATCCAATGTAAGCATCCAGGACTGTCTTCAAAGTATGACAATATGCTTGTCAATTCTTTAAACCTTTTGTAAGACCCATAAAGTGTAATGTATTCCTCTTTGTGTATATGCAGCTCATCTACGTCTAACCTGAGCCCAATTCCCATCTACAGCTACATCCTTGACAAACTTAAAATATGGTTTCAACCCAAAAGGAAAAGCAGCAACATATGCACCAGGTTTCACTGTTCTAGTAATGTACACCTTCCCTTTCACATTCACCTTCTCCTTTCCCTTAGCAGGTCGCTTCTTCTTGGTTTCTAAAGTAAAAGCTAATGTAGTGATTTGAGTGTCTCTAGGTGAGAAGGAATCATACCCAAATTGCACCAACTCAAATGCACACAGGTCACGACGGGTAGAAACATTGATCTTCTTATGATCCTGAGGACGTGTTTTGGGCTTCACCTCCGGCTTAATAAGAAAAGTGCTTCCCGGATATACAATCTCTTTCAACTTCTTCAAAAGCTCCAACCGCATGGTTTTATCACTTTCATTGAACTTTTTCACAAACAACTCTATTTCTGCATGACAAGTCACCTTCGTTTCCTCTTCTTTGTTGCATATGGAGATATGAAGTTGCCTCCACTGTGAGTGTATGGTAGCAAGTGGTATGGGACGATCTTGTCTGATGTAATCAACAATCTCATGGACACAAGGTAAACCATGAGTGTGGCGAAGGATGCATCCACAAGCTTCAACATCAATACCAATGGAATTGACTCTCTTACTGTCTACAAGCAAATACTCTAATGCAGAGATAGACACATTACCCCATAGCTCCCTGAACTGAGAAGGTTTAAATTAATGTTGCACAACAGTTAGACTTTTCTCAAATGAAGCCTTGATATCAGTGTGTTGCAACTCAAGCAGACTGTGTATTTTCTCAAATGATGCTTGAAATGAGACTTGACATGAACCTAATTGTCTTTTAAGTTTTGCATGTGCACTCTCAGCCCTATTCAATTCAATGTAAGTGAAATTAAAATCAAGTACATGGCACTTATTAATAACATATTGAACAAAAGTAATCTTACCAGTTGGTTGTAACATTGCCACAATGCATACACGTGTTTGTCCATACCGCCACAAATTTCTCCTTGTAAGGAACCAACCAAGTATCCATGACGTAGTTTATTGCATCTGGATAACTACTGAATTCCTTAAGTAATGATTTAAGACGCTCATCGTATTGAATTTCAGAAGATGAATACACTAAAAAGTTCTACTCATGGTTGAACTTCTCCCATTTCTGCTGTGTCTCAAACATTTTCTTGCATTTGATCAATACATTATTACCGATATGCCAACGACATAATAAATGTCTGCCACTCGAGAATATCTTCTGTATGGCATTCATCAAGGCTAGCTCTTTGTCAGTAACAATAATTGTTGGCACAACAAAACCATCCATGACATCACGCAATGTAGCTAACACCCACGCATAGTTATCGACCCTCTCATATTGTAAGTATGCGAAAGCTACAGAGAATGTCATTTCAGTTGATGTCACTCCCACAATTTCAAGAAGAGGAAGACAATATCTGTTGGTTTTATATGTGCAATCCATAATTAATATACGTGGGAAAGACCGAAATAAGTCCAAACTGGTAGGATGTGCCCAAAATAAGTCTGTCACAGTCATTGTGGACTCATCAGACCGATGGTGCTCAATGTAATTATACTTGGCCAATTCACCCAATAAGTGTTGCATCTGTGATCTTCCAGCTCTCTGTACCACCTTGTTTCGATGGCGTACATTGTAAATGGTTTTAAGTGTGCTTACATTGAAGGCATCTTGTTGTTTCAAGGTTACTAGGATTTCTTTTGGCCGAACCATGCTCTTTGACATATCCATTAACAATATTTTCTCATCATTTGATAGCCTCTCCGCATATGAATGTCCCTCAAGGTGCTTCGCAGGTGGATGATTATGCAATCCGCATACTACGGTTAATGTCCATTCATCATGTGTGGTAAACCTGTGAGCCCTCATATCAAAAGGACAACCACACTTCTTCGTACCGGTTATTCTTGATGTATTGTTGCCATCATGTTTTAACTTCTTTGTCGCTCTATATTGGCCACTCCTCTCACAAGCAAGATACATCCTGGGTCTTTTTTTCCTTCCACCATAGTCTGATGTTTTGATTACAATGACCAAACCATTTCTCTTTCCAACTTCACGTACCCAGTTGAGCAATTTATCCTTATTCTTGAATACCTACAAAGTCAAATAAATATTATCAAACATTTACATTTGGTGAGAATTTCGAAACATAATCATTATAATTTCGTAGAGTGAACCTGTTCAGTTGTGAATTGAGTAGTGTAATCCTACACAAAATCTGCGTAAACCTGACTTCTTTGAGTTGACACATATTCCTACGTGTTTTGTATAACATTACAAATTTTTAATGTCATTATAAAGATTAATTTGCAATTTGAAAATGTAAATTTGGTATGTAGTTTACAAATTTGGAATATAAAATGGGGAAAAAAAATTTACTTCATTCGGAAGTACAATGTTGAACAAAATGCTAATTTTCGAAAGTAGTTGTTCGAATTAATTTTAAAATTTCAGAAGTTGAATGTTGTAAAATTTAACTTATTTCGGACAACAACTTCCGAAATTAAATACTTATTTCGGTAGTAGATTTCCGAACAAAATGATATAACTCGGCTCTGGTTATTCGAACGACGCTGGAAAAAAAAAACAAGACTTTTACATTGCAAAACTCACATTTCATTGGCTATCTTTCTCATAAACATTTATTTGTTTCTGAAAATCTGAATTTTCAGAAGAGAAATCCTCCATAACAATGATGAATGAGGATGAGGTTAGTGTGTAAACTAATGGAAATGGAAAGCTACAATGGACTTGGAGCTTCAATAGCTTCAACAACTTCAATGGACTTGGAGCTTCAACAACTTCAATAGAAAAAGTAGCAACTACGAACTTGGAGCTTCAACAGCTTGAACAACAGATGGATGTGAAGTCTGGATGTGTATTGAGACGTTTGTTTATTTGAATTGGGTATGATGTCTAACATAGTAATTTCACTTAGGGATAAAATTGAAATAAAAATAAATATCATTAAGTGTGTGTATAGAGGGGATTTGGTGTGTGTAAATAGAAGCTCCCATCCCTCTATTTGTATCACACCCCCCCATGGGACACAATAGTCCAATGGATTTGAGACTAATAATCCGGTGCCAAAATTTTGAACCAAACAATGGACTATTAGTCCAGATGAACTAATAATCCAATTCCACTCCTCAATCTCTCAAAACAAACACCACTTATCCATAAATCATTCATAAAAAACTAAGGGGTGATTTGGGATGTTTTAAATAAATGCATTTTGACTTTTTATAAATAAATAAAAAATGTGTAGAAAAATAGAGAAAGTTGGTAGAAATGTAGAGATGAAATGTTGATAGATGTTGATAGATATTGATTAATATGACCCAAATAAGTATATGTATAAAAAAAAAAAAGGCACTTTTTTAATTCATGCGAAACACCTACTAAGATTCATTCAATAATCATAGCCACTTGATTTTATCATCTACGTTTTTTATAAAATAAAATAAAATAAAAGTAGATTGTAAGTACAATTTTAAAATTTGAATATTTGCATAATAAAATCATATGATTATAATTATGTGATCAATCTAATTTTCTTTATAAATGACTTGTATTTTAATATATGATTAAAATAGAACACGAGTCGAATTTCTTGAATTTTTGTAAATCAAGAATTTCTACTACGCATTGATTGTAAAGTTGTTAGAGAAGTTCTTGAAGAAGATATTAAAAATATTATATCCTGCCAGGCTTTTGCCCGATGGCAAACAATCTTATGTGTTTTTTATTCCAAGATAGAATATATTCGTGGAGATTCAAATTCACTTCTTGATTTTGTAACTTGTGAAATTTCCTGATTTTCTCAATATTTAACTTTCAACAGCAATCCACTTATTCCTTGCAACAAGAATAGAATTAACTAGAATTTTATCCAACTCCTTTTTTTTTTTTTTTTTTTTTTGTTACAGGAAAATCCTCTATACCCTCTCGCAAGTCCAAGGTAGTATTCCTTGCAGAGATCACCAGGGTGTCTTGTTAGCCGTTTCGAGCGAGAAGACTATAACCTGGGAACTTGTCCCGACCTCCCAAGACAAGCTCCGCTTAAGTCAGGACTCGCACAGCAGGGGAGTATTGAACCCACACCAAGTGCTGATTAGACAACTTGAGGTCCAACCTCCTAACCAACTGTGCTTCGCCTAGGAGATTAGCCCAAGGGGAAGGGAATTGAACTTGTGACCTTGGGGCTTAAACCCCAAGCCTTAACCACAATGCCACCCACTCTTGGGTTAACTTCTATTTATCATAGGAAAAACACCAAATTTATTTGGACTAGCAATAGCTTTAACTTTTTATGTCAATCCAACCTATTCCTTGCAACAAGAATAGAGTTAACTGGGTTTAAAGTTGGTTCTCCTAGCTAATGTCTTGTGCTATCTGCTATTGTAAAGGAAACTTGCTTGATGGTTGGTTATGTTGTTTAATAATATGCCATAACTTTCACTTTAAAAAAAAAAAAAAAAATTTCTAACATTTTAACCATGGTATGTATGGGTGTTTAAAATTTAATTTTATATAAATGTTGATTTAAAAAAAAAAAAAAATTTATGTAGTTTTAGGGAGAGGATTCCCTTTCAGATTTGAATTGAAAAGGCATTGTTCAAGCCAGTGCTGTGGGATACACTACATGTCCTATTTCAATGATCTGAATTATTTATTTATAAGACTTTTTATATGTATTATCCACACACAAAATTAGATCGATCCAATAGTTATAGCATCTTTATTTTATCATGTTTGTCTCTAAAAAAATGAATAGTAAGTGTAATTTTGAAATAAACTATTCATGTTTTTAAGATAAACGTGGCAAAGTAAATATGCTATAATTATCAGATTGACCAATCTTAAAAAATGAATTGTTCAAATTATTGAAATGAGATCTTTAGTGAGCCCCACGGGTTTGAATAGCACTTCTCATGTCCAAACTGGAGAGAATTCCCTCCCTAGGTTTTGGTTCCAAAAAGAGAAATATTAGTACAATTTTGACATCCTCCTTATTTTGTATTTTTCCTATTTTTAATAGAGAAAATTGATAATAAATCTAATTTAAGGAGGGTTTAAGGCATTAGATCCAGTGAATATTTTTTGTTAGTGAGAAGTTCATGTTTTTTGAAATAGTTTGGTGAGAACTCCTAAAAGACATTTTGTTTTCAATTTTACTCATTAACTTTTTTTTATCTATTTGACTTTTTGTTAACTATTTGTTTAAATTTATATCTATCTGCTCAAATTTTTTGTCTATTTGTTCAAATTTTTTGACTATCTGTTCAATTTCTTCCCCTATCTGTTCAAATTTTCTCCTGTTCAATTTTTTCCCTTAATTCTATTTATCTGTTCAATTTTATATCTATTTTTTTCAAGTTTTTCTCCTAAATTCTATCTATTTGTTCAAATTTTTTTACTATCTGTTCAATTTTTATTTTAAATTCTATCTATCTGTTCAAATTTATGTCTACTACAGATCAATAACACCTCTTTCACTTCTCATCTTTCTCTTTCTCACTCCATCTATAGGAATGAACCCAAAAAAAAAAAAAAAAAAAAAAGATAGAGAGAAAGAGCACCAATCTGTTTCATCATCATCATTATCATTATTATCAACAACAACAATCAACAGATAATAAAAGGAAAAAAATATATGCAAATTTATATCTACCTATCCAAAATACAAATAAATAAATAAATAAAGAGAGAGAGAGATAGTGTAAGGAGGCGGGAGTGCAAAACCCTAACCCTTTGGATCATCAATAACATTCATCATCATCATCATCAAAAGCAACAACAACAAGACACAGCACAGCACAACACAACACAGATCAATAACAAGTAAAAAAAAAGGAAGAGATAATTAGAAATGTAAAAATGGCCTGCAGCCTGTGGGTAGCCCGGGGTGGGCCTGGCCCGTTTGGGCTTGAGCCCAGCCCGAGACCCTGGGCTTGGGCCATTATTTTGAAGCCTTATTCGGCTTAATTAGCTTAACACATCGGCCCGTTTAAGGCCCAATTTAAGGCCCAATGTCTTTTTTAGTAGAAAATAATAAAATTTTGATGGAAAAAAAATTTAAAAAATAAAAAAAAAATGTCCAGGCTTGCTCAAGCCTGAGCTTAGGCCTAGGCCCACCGGCTCGCCCAAGACCCGAATATCTCCTTAGACTTGGGCCTAATTTTTTTGTTCGTAGACCGGCTCGGCTTGGCCCAAATTTTGGAAGGAGCCTGCGAGGCTCGACATGGACTGAGCTAAGCCAAATTTACACCTCTAGAGATAATGAACCAAGAAAAACCCATCCCTACTCCTTATTCTCTCTCCCCTCGAAATCCAATCGAAACTTTGGTGAATTCATTATCTCTGTTCTTCTTTATCATCCTTCAAATTAGAGATCGTACTTAAGCTTTTCAGGTGTGGCGAGGATTTGGTAGGTTGGATCAGGATAGAGCTTGATGCTACATCATTCTTGTTCTTTTTTGAAGATAAAGCAGTGTTGAAGGCATTGAGATTGAATTCGAAATGCTTCAGAGATTCAATTGACAATCGATTAGGTCTTATGATAATCATCTTGATTGAAGAGACATGTTTAGAGATGTTCACGGTGGAGTCAACGATGGCGGAGGAAGTGGTGGTGATGAAGTGAGAGAGAGATTTCTCTCTCTCTCTCTCTCTCTCAGATCTAGTCAATTCTATAACAATTCATCCAAAATGTAAAAGTCACCACAAAAGAACAATGAAAATTAAAAAAATAAAAAAATTAATTCACAATAATCTCATAAATTCAATTCCTTTACCTCATCTCTGCTTTGAGGCCAAGGTATCCTTAGCTTGTACCCCTTTGGCCTTGGCAACAAACAATTTAAGACCTTCTTTTCTCAGGACAATGTTACTCGAACCCCTCCATTCTCTTCATCAAATTCAACCTCAAAATTGCATCCACGTTATCTAAATAAGGAATGCACTCTCTCATACTCTCATTACACACTTCAAACTTCTCAACCTTAACCTTAGCCCTATTCCTAAAATCATCATCATCACTCTGTCTCCCCTCTCTTTCGTTCGTGTTCTCATTCGCATTTGCGACGCTTTTAATTACACTCGGATTGAACTCTCCGACCACAAAATCATTGGTCATGAGGCTGTTTTTATCTACAATCCTCGTTCTCTCCACCACTAGAGGCGGCGGCGGCGACAGCCTCACCGTCCATAGTGGAGGAGGAGAAGAAATGTTGGGATTGGTGATGGTAGAGAAGAAGAAGTATAGGGTTGGAGAAGAGTTTGGCGAGGAAGAAGAAAGAGAGATGGAGGAAGAAGAAAGAGAGGAAAAGGAATGAGAGAGTAACCGTGCACCATCGTGTCAGAGTGGCGATAGAGGAGGAAGAGATTGGCGGAGAGAGATCGAATATGATGATGATGATGATGGTCTTTGGCAATTAGAGTTTCTTAATCATCGGTCTAGATCGAAGCAGATAATGCCAAAGGTATACTGTTAGGGTTTCTTAATGATGATTGAAGTTAGAAAAAGATGCCGGAGGAGGGCGGGGTAATGGAATAGTGGCGGCGAATCAACGAGAAAGTAGTGGTGGCAGAGGAATAGTGGCGTCAGCGGCGAAATTGAGACAATTAGCGGCGAAAATGAAGAGAGAGAGAGAGAGAAAGAGAGAGAGATCTGAGTTAAGAGATATGAGAGAAATTCAAGACATAAAAAATGCGTGAAAGTTTGAAGGGCAGTATGGTCATCTTGAAGAAGCTTGTCCTTATGGACAAAAAGTTTTAGAGCGTGGATCTTTGGGCATACAAATTCAAAATTGGATTTATAGACCAAGATCCCTTTTTAATATGGAGGATGTTATAGGACTGAATGGAGATTGTCAGCTATTGGAGCAATTGTGACTGAGATTTGATAGAGATTGTCTTGTTTTTTAAGTAGGATAGAGAAGACAATCAGGTGGCTCACAAGTTGGCCTAGCTTGCTTTGAACGTGGTTGGTGAGATAGTCTGGATGGAGGAAGTTCCCCTATGTGTTTCCTCTCCTGTCATAACAAATATGTATGGTCCTCCTAGGTAATTTATGTTTGTCTTTCTTCGCCTTCTGTTGGCTTTTGGCCACTAGCAAAAAATAATAAAATAAAATAAATTATGGAGGATGTTCCCATCCCATTTAGGCCTCATTTGAAGATTAAAATTTTAGTCAAGAGTTAAGAAGTTATAATAAATTATCACATCACTTTTTATTTTATTTTATCTTTTTATATATATTTTCATAAAAAAATTAAAAAATTACTAAAATAATCTGTTCCTATTTTAAAAAAATTGCTGCTATAAGTCTAGTGTGGTGTAGACTACTATCCCCATGATGTTTAAATCCCATAACAGATATATATACAGAAACAGATATATATACAGAAATAGATATATTTGTATAAATAAATGTTGTTGACTATTTTACTTTTGAAAGCTACCACAATATAGACCAATGTTGAGAAGTAAGTTAAAAGTGAGTTTTTTTTTAGTTTTTTTTTTTTTTTTTTTTTTAAAAATGTGTAAAAAAAAAAATAGAGAGATTGTGTGATTTAAAAAAGTCAAAAAGTTAAAGTTGACTTTTAACCCAGTTGACAAAATAGGCCGTAATTTTAATTGAATTAACTAATGGTATAATTAATCATTTATCATATGATTTTAATTGAATTAGCTATTGAAAATTGAATTAACTAATCAACACTGGTAGAGAGCCCTAAAAAACGCGACTCAAATGGTTCAAATTGACCAAAACTGTGTCGTTTTAGGCACAAAACAACACAAAACGATGTCGTTTTGCTCAATTTGAACCATTTAAGCCGCGTTTTTTAGGACCCCAAACATTATTCTTAACTAATGTTATAATTTAAATTTCACCGTACCTTACTTCAACAAAGGGAATGCCAATGACCAATTGGGCTACTTGGTAGACACTCCCAATTAAGGCCAAGTTTGGGTACTCCCAAATAATCTAAAAAGTCAAAAAGTTACTCAAAAAGTTAAAAAGTTAATACTATTCATCAAAAGTCAACAATTACAGCTGCACAACTCTCAATTTAAATTTTCCTCTAAAAACTAATTTTCACAATTTTTTATTACACATAAAAAGTCAAAAAGTTAACCAAAACATCTATATTTTCAACCTCAACTTTTTTGTCCAAAAAGACAAAAAGTGCACTTATTTAGTCTTCCCAAACAAGGCGTTAATGGTCATGATTGATTTTTTTATTCTTATTATTATTATTTTTAATAAATTACAAATACACTTTCTGAAATTTATTTAAAATATGAATTATTTATTATAATTTAAAAAATTATAAATACATATTGTTAAAATCTTTTATTTAACAGAATTAACGGAAAAAAAAAATTTATAATTACTTTCCTATATAATAATAAAATTACATGAATAATTGAAATATATTTCTAACAAATTATTAATTGAGTTGATAATTTATTAATAAAAGAGTTCATTTATTATGAAATTAAAAATGTCAAGGGAGTGATTATATTTTAATCAAATTTTAAAAAGTGTATTTATAATTTATTTATTTATTTATTTTGACTCTGGTTTGGTTAGCAAGTTTGCAAAATGACCCTTCCCTTGTTGCTTATCTATACTCTATACTATATATTAAGTAAAAGGGGGTTTCTAACCCCCAAGGCTTGTAGGAGTTCCAATATGCTAATCCTAATTTTCTAATTTTTTATTTTTTAAAAAAAAAAATTAACCTCAGCATTTATTAACTTCTCTCAACCCACAAGGCTTTTTGACTTCTCTTATAATTACTGCAGTACCTTTTCCAAAATAAATAATTTGTATATTAAATTTTTTTTAAAATAAATATAAATATAAATATCTATATCTATATCTATATCTATCTATTTATTTATATCTGTCTTTAACCCACAAGTTTTGTAGGAGTTCCAATATCTGAACCTTAATTTCTTTTTTTTTTTGACTTTTTTTTTTAAAAAAAAAACTTAACACTTGTTAAATTCTTCCAAGTCTTTTAACTTCTCCCATACACACTAAACCCTAAACCCTAAACATAAACACTCACAAAGAAAAAAAATGTGATTGTAATGTGATGTGATTGTAGTTTGTTCGATGTCTCTTTTTTTTAAGCATTTATTAACTTCTCTCAACACACAAGGCTTTTTGATTTCTCTCATAATTACTGCAGTACCTTTTCCAAAATAAATAATTTGTATATTAAAAAAAATTTAAAACAAATATAAAATAAATATCTATATCTATATCTATCTATTTATTTATATCTGTCTCTAACCCACAAGTTTTGTGGGAGTTCCAATATCTGAACCTTAATTTCTTTTTTTTTTTTTTGATTTTTTTTATAAAAAAACTTAACACTTATTAAATTTTTCCAAGTCTTTTAACTTCTCCAATACACACTAAATCCTAAACCCTAAACATAAACACTCACAAAGAAAAAAAATATGATTGTAATGTGATGTGATTGTAGTTTGTTCGATGTCTCTTTTTTTTAAGCATTTATTAACTTCTCTCAACCCACAAGGCTTTTTGACTTCTCTCATAATTATTGTAGTACCTTTTCCAAAACAAATAATTTGTATATTAAAAAAAATTTAAAACAAATATAAATATAAATATCTATATCTATATCTATCTATTTATTTATATCTGTCTCTAACCCACAAGTTTTGTGGGAGTTCCAATATCTGAACCTTAATTTCTTTTTTTTTTTTTATTTTTAAAAAAAAAAAACTTAGCACTAATTAAATTCTTCCAAGTCTTTTAACTTCTCCAATACACACTAAACCCTAAACCCTAAACATAAACACTCACAAAGAAAAAAAATGTGATTGTAATGTGATGTGATTGCAATTTGTTCGATGTCTCTTTTTTTTTAATATGATTGTTGTAGTTAGTTCAATGGTTTTTTTTTAATGTTATTTAATCTTTTTATTTACTATTTTAATTTTATTTTTAATATGATTGAAGTTAGATAAACATAAACACTCACAAAGAAAATAATGTGATTGCAGTTAGTTCAATGGTTCTTTTTTTTTTTTTTTTTTAATGTGATTGTATTTAGTCAATGGTTATTTTATTTATTTATTTATGAAAAAATGTGATGTGATTGTAGTTTGTTCAATGGTTCTTTTTTTTAATGTGATTTCCTTTTTTATTTACTGTTTTAATGATTTTTCTTTACAATTATTTATGAAAAAAATATGATTGTAGTTAGATAGTATAAAAATATTTGTGACTTGATTTGATTTTTTTCTGATTTGATTTTTAAAGTACCAATTATTGATAATGATTAGATTGTATTTTGAAGAAAAAAATTGTAATTGATTTTTTTAACTCACCGTATTTTTTGAAAAAAAAAATTATCGTGTTTTTTTAACTATCAATTCACTTAATTTGTTATTTAATTTTTAACTTACTGTGTTTTTTGAAAAACAAAATGGATTGTACTCATTCGATCACATAATGTACCAATTATTGATGATGATTAGATTCTATTTTGATTCAAAAAAAAAAAAAAAAATTGTAATTGATCCTTTTAACTCACTTGTTTTTTGAAAAATATATTATTGTGTTTTTTAATTATCAATTGACTTAATTTGTGATTGATTTTTTTAATTATTGATGATGATTAGATAGCATTAAAAAAATTGTGATTTGTATGATTGAAATTATCTCCTTTTGTTTATAATTTTATTTTTTAATATGAATGATGTTAGATAAACATAAACACTCACAAAAAAAATGTGATTGCAGTTTATTCAATGGTTCTAAATAACCTTTTTCATTTACTATTTTAATGGTTATTTTTTTCAATTATTTTTTTTATTATAAAAAAAAAATGTCATTGTAGTTAGATAGCACTAAAAAAATTGTGATTTGTATGACTGAAGTTATCTCATTTTGTTTATAATTTGATTTTTTAATATGATTGAAGTTAACTCACAAAAAGAAAAATGTGATTATGGTTTGTTCAATGGCTCTAAATAATCTATTTATACTATATATTAAACAAAATGGGATTTTTAATCCCTAAGGCCTGTGGGAGCTTCGACATCACAATCTGAATTTTCTAAATTTTTTATTTTTTATTTAAAAAAAAAACTCAGCATTTATTGATTTGGTCAAAATCCCCTCATAAAAATAATTATAGATACAATCTGTGTATAGTTACTGCGGTACCCTTTTCAACTTCTCCCATACACTATGGTTAATAATAAGATTGTTAAATTATTTTTATAAAAAATCTTAAAAAACATAATTTATATATTAAAAAAAATTTAAAACAAATATAAATATTTATAATTATCTCGTGCATAGCACGGGTGATAGGCTAGTCTATCTATCTATACTATATATTAAGCAAAAGGGAATTTTTAACACCAAGCCTTGTGGGAGCTCCAATCTCCCAATCTAAATTTCTTGATTTTTTGATTTTAAAAAAAAAAAATCTTATCATTTATTAACTTCTCCCAACTCTCAAGTCTTACACTCATAATAACACTTTAATGCATTAAGAACAAGCATAAAAAAAATTCTTTGAAATCCAACATATTTGAATTCCTTGAAAAGTCCCAACACATATGATTATTTTTCCTTATAATAACACTTTAATGCATTAAGAACCAGTATAAAAAAAATTTCTTGAAAAGTCCAACACATATGATTATTATCAAAATATTAAACTTTAATATAATATAATAAATTTTTTTTTAATTCTTTGAAAAATCCAACACATATGATTATTATCAAAATATTAAATTTTAATATAATATAAAAAAAGGAAAAAAAAAGACATTTAAAAATAAAAATAAAAAAATTTTAAAAATCATAATTCACATATATAGATAATTGTAAACACAATTCGTGCATAGCACGGGTGATATGCTAGTATTATATTAAGCAAAAGGGAATTTTTAATCCCCAAAGCCTGTGAGAGCTTCAATATCTCAATTTGAATTTTCTAAATTTTTTATTAAAAAAAAAAAATCAACATTTATTGATTTGGTCAAAATCTCTTGATCAGCATTTATTAATTTTTTTCAATCTGCATGTCTTTTCACATGCCTCCATTTATTAATTTAGTCAAAATCCCTTAATTAACATTTAAAATCTCCTCATATAAATAATTATAGATACAATTTGTATATAATTATTGCAGTATCTTTTTTAATTTTTTTCATACACTATGATTAATGATAAAATTATTAAATTATTTTTATAAAAAATCTTAAAAAACATAATTTATATATTAAAAAAATCTACAATAAATATAAATATTTATAATTATTTCGTGCATAATAGATTAGTTCTTCGTGAAGTGAAAGAGCTCAAATAATCTGCCTTAGAGAGAAGGCTGATTCTCTCTCTCTCTATCTCTCTCTTTGGTTGCGAAGATCAAACACAAAGAATGCCAGAAAGCGAAACCACTTCACAGAATTTGTGAACGAAAGGTAAATACATTTCTCATCGTATGTAGTTGTTTTAATTGGGGTGTGGAAACTTGCAAAGGAAGTTGCTAGAACATGATTACGTTAATGCTGTTTGGAGAGAATGAAAAGTCCCAAGAAAGTGGAGCCCAAAGTTGAATTTACACGATGATTCCATCTATAGATAATAATCACGAGAAGAATTGCATTGTCTGCTTTCAATTGGAATGTCATGGAAGCAAATCGATTCACTAGTTTCAATTCCATGTATAAATCATATTAGCTGTTGGCACTTGTAATGTGTGTGCGCAATTCAAATAATTAGCAATAAAAATAAGGATAAATTATAATAATAGTCCTAAAGTTTAACACCCTTTTTATTTAAGTTCCAAAATGGTGTTATATGTAACAGACAATGTAAAAAATGCATTTTACTCATTTTATAGCAATTATACAACATATATATAGGTATAATGATGGTGTTAAATACAAATATATAAGAAGTGTTCAATGTAAAGTATTAAACACATATCTTACACCCTTATCCAAGTGTTGACATGAATATTTGATTTATTTTGAAGAGTTTGTGTAACATAGCTGAAAAGGCAGATTTGTGATGTTGACACGGATATTGCCAAGAAACCAATTCTATGTTCGTTTCCTAGCTATAAGAAATATGAAGGTGTTCTGGAATCTATGTGTCGCATCTAATAGATTTGATTTGACCTTGCTGATACTCTAATCAAGGAAAAAAGTGAGGATCAAGATAGCAAAATCAATTATTGCCTGTGCAAATGAACGTGTTCATGTCCCATTGGTGGATTTTGAATAACCAAAGCATACATGCTTGATATGGTAACTGATGTCCCCAAATTTTTAATCATATATTATACACAACTATGCATTCATCTCTTCTTTGGTTAAATGCTATTTAATTCTTTAATCTAGATCAATGGACAAACATTTGACTAACGAAATGGCCTTTGATAGAGCCGCGTGGAGAAGGAGGATTCATGTAGCCAACCCCATTTGATGAGACTTAAGGCTTGGTTTGGTTTGATTTTATCAATGGACAAACATTTATACTCTAGCTTCAAGCCAAACAATGTTTATTTTGGCATCAACACTATTTGGTTTGGGAGCAAGAATTATGTGAATATCTTATCCTCACAACACTTTCAAATTTTTTTTTTTGGGCTACATTGGAGGCTATAGGCTGGGGGAGGGGAAAGTCTTGCCTATGGCAAGGTTTGGACCCCTTGACGTCTTAGTGAGGTGCAAGGGTTCTGGCCAATTGAGCTTGCCCCAGTTGGTTTACTTTCAAAATTTTGATTATTAATGGCCACCAGGAACTTGTCATGGGTTGGTTTTCTACTGTTTTTGTCGCAATATTTTTGCTTAAATATTTGAATTGACACTTTGAAAATTACTTAATTGCATACAAATTTATAAAGCTCAACATAAGATGGTAGAGGTGACAGAGAAATATAAATTGAATTAATTAGTAAATATAGACAATTGTCTTATTCAACCCTCGTTGAGTATATTTACAAGATGTCAAGTTTTTTCTATTCTTGCTTGTTAATTTGGTTCTTGGCACTAAACATCCACAAACACAAACCATGACATAGTTTTGGTTTGGTGCACTGGTAAAAACTCAGGCTGTCGAGTGTCAGAATGTGGGTTTGTATTTAGGGAAGCTGCTTTGTGCAATAATACCGATGGTTAGGTCTTGACAAAGCGTACCACTCCCAGTATCTGGAGTTGGCAGGAACAACACTGGATAACTGCCTTCTTTGTTTTATGTGTATACTTATTGAAAAAAGGTAAAAATTATCAAAACCACTATGCAAATGTTTGGACATTTTTTGTGCATTTGGAATAATATTATGCAAGCTCCATCTGAATGGCTTAAATCTAAACTAAATGACTGAACCAAGTAGATTGGTCTAAGTCTAAATTAAATGAATAACCTAAAAATAAGGGACCTGATTTTTCTCCTGTTCTTTGTTCACAGGATTTAAAACTGTTCTTGCCATTGCATGACATGGTATTTATGTGTGTTTTGTTTTTTGGTTGCTTTAATTAAAATGGAAAATTCAGTCTGTAACTATTGTAGGTAAGCTTTGAGAAGACATGGTACTTATGCGTGTTTTGTTTTTTGGTTGCTTTAATTAAAATGGCAAATACAGTCTGCAACTATGGTAGGTAAGCTTTGAGAAGCTGCATCAAACTAGTTATCATTGCATCTAGAAGGTTATAGGCTTATGATTTGGTCAACTTGATTAGAGCAATTTGGTGTTGCAAGCCAATTTAATTTTATAAATGCTTTAGTAAAGAAGTGATCAAAATTTTGTGGTGCAAAATACCTACAAAACTTGAATTATAGCTTGCATGCTTATGATGCTATGTGTCACATTGTACTCAGGGATTTCTTGTCCGTTTATTGTTTATTTATTATGAAGTCATCTCTTATTTTGAATATGGCCTGTCATTTAAAGTGCAAGGAAATTCAATTATATGTGGGAAGTCAATTTCAGGATGCCAAAAAATGAGTGGCTAATAAGACCTATTCTTTGTGTTCAACTCTGAGTCCTTTGAGTGGACATATCTTGTTTTACGTTTTGTTAGAAGTCGAAATATTAAGTGTCCAATGTGAATGACAAACTGTTGGCTTCATTCCAGAATACGTTATTAATATTACTACTATGCAATGAGTATTATTCAAGAATAAGTCTATTTTTGAAGGAGAATTAGAGAATAGAAAAAGCAGGTAAATATGAATGACTTTTCCAAAATAATATTTTACTGAAGGAAATGATAAAAAGGCAAAAATCTATTAAGAAGTCTAAAGTTTAGTATTGCTAGGTATTCCATTAGGCCACCTGAAGTCCAATCGGTCTTTAGAGTTATATGCTTTTAACACTTTGTGCAGGTCTCCTTGCCTGTCTTTCAACTCTGTTTATAAATTTCTGAGGTGATATTCTGGACAGTCAACCATTCAGAGGCAGATCAGAAAAAAGAGAGATATAAAAATGGTCTTGTCGACTCATCCAAAGTACTGAGAGAAATACAAGAGCAAAAATTTTCATCTCACTTCAATTGAATTTTAATAATTATTCTTCTTTCTACTACAATCACTTTAACAGCCCACTCTACACCTCACAGACCCAATCTAATGAAGACTAAACCGGGTGTACTTCAGAAAAAAAGGAAATAAAAAAATTACATTTTGAGCACTCTTTTACTCACTCTGTCACTCAAAAAAACAAAATGGGAATTGCAATCATTTAATTACAGTAAGATTTTCCTTTCTCTTTCTGTGTAAAATTTAGAATAGAAAAGGTGAAATTTCAATCCGTTGGCTGCCACAGGAAATGAAAATCGGATCTCTGGCGGAGGAGCGGTGGTGGATCCACATCGGATATGTTGATGTTGAAGGACCAGGACATCTCTTCCATTGAGAAAGGTATGCTGTAAAATTGCAATTTTATTAGTAAAAGTTGCTGTTGTCGTTAATGTCCATTTATTCTTTAATTTTAAGTTGATTACCTTGAGTCCACATCAAGCAAGAAGGAGTTATTTGGCATACTAATTGATTCTTCTGCCATTAGTGCCCTCATCTTGCCAATTACCTGAAGGCCAGCCAGTATCATGAAGGTCTCAGCTAGCATTTGAGAATGTTTATTTAACTCAACTGACATAAGAAAAATATTGCATTTTGATACATATATATATGTATAATTTTTTTATACATTTGTCAGTCTCTCTTCTTTTAATAAGCTTATGCATTGTGTTAGAATAGTTTATTAATCAACCCTACACCAGCAGCATATTTTTATATGAAGACACATTACAATATGACCATAGTACCCTCAACTAATAAAATGATAGCATAATAACATCTAACCATTCTAACACATTGTAATACAAGTTAATCTTTTTTAGCTAGGTATAATACAAGTTAAAACATAGCATATATACTGAAATAAGGATCGCTAGGGGACAGCGGCTTAGGCCTTGTTCCCCCCAATGAAGAGTCTCCAGTTCAAGGCACCTCAACTTACTAATCTAAAAAAAAGAAGTTTATATATATATATTGAAATAGGATAAGGAAATAATTAATAGTTTTTCCAAAAAATAGGTTTTAGCATAACATTAATACTTTGCCTGTTTGTTTAAGGCTGCAATTAGTATTATATTTTTTTAATAGGGTTAATTACACCAAGACCCTCCTAAAAACACTTTACCCCCTTCATCTATAATCTTGAGAATGTACGGTTTTTATAGTTGAGAGCTCAAAATGTACGGATTTATAGATGAGGGATAAAGTGATATTCATCAATTTTACTTAACCAAGTGATCATAGTGCCAAAAACCCCTTTCTTTCTTCTTTGCCTAATCTATAATAATTCAAAATCCCACTTGTGAGGAAAAATATACTCCGATGTCATTTTTTTGGTTGGTGACTTCATTGCAAATTATAGAATTTGTATTTGGTAAGCTTAGTTCAATCACCTAAGCAATTCTGTGATTGAAGACAAGGACTCAAGCATAGTACAACAGACTATGGTTGAAAGATAAACACCCATTCATTACATTCATATCATATAGGTTGTTTTTTATCCTTTTTAGCATAGTTGGATTTGTGTATTTTTGGGTTCATGACCATATATATTTTAATTTTGGACTATAAGCTAAATTAGTTAATGGACTTGACTTTAATATTGATTTAATACCTCCATTTTGAGTTGGTTGAAATGAATTGACCATCAGTAGCTTGTTCGTTCGAATGCACCCTTACCTTGTTTGAATGAGTGCTAAGTTCATTTGATTGTAACTTCCTGCGCATATTACATATTCTTCCCTTCAAAGTTCTTGGTAATCTTTGATAGAGGATAGATAGAGTTATTGGTGATTCAGTGGTTAAAATCTATAGTAAATGAGAGTAAGAATTGATTCCTTGGATAAGCTCTACATTCATATAGATTTATGCATGTAGATGCATCTGTGGCTTGGTGTTGAGGATCGTGTTCGTTTGAATTTGTGATTATGGGATGCTAGCAAGGATAGCAGACCTAAAGAGTTTCAAGGAAGATTGGAATAGATTGTTGAAGATTGGAACTACAGAACTCCTTATGAGATTTGAGTAGGTAGGATCTTTGTCTGGATCTAGTGCATATGTATACTTGATTTGCTAGTTAGTGGATTGAAGCACTACGAAATTTTTACCTTCACTTTTTGATGGGGTTTTCTCATTATAAATCTTTGTCTCTTATGTGTGTGATTGCTTATTTCACACAAGGCAGATTATTTAGCTCTTGTAGTTGCATATCTATGCAATATAGAATCACTCAAGGTGGTGGTCACAAGAGGTTTTCAATTCTTGAGCTCTTTGATCTCCTTCACATTACCATACATGTCACCCATATCAGGAACATTATAGAATGAGGGTACTTCATCCATTAATGAACTCCACCCACTACCCTCATCATTTGGAGCCATTGCTTGGATATTTGAACTAATTTCATGGCATTCACAATAGCTTTGTCACGGCCCGATTTCAAATATTAATTAGCCGGAAACTAATTAATGTAAGTGTAGACATCCTATTTTTACTAGCCCTAAGACTTAGGTATTTGGATGCTCTTTGATGATGAAACTATTATATTTCCAATGCTTTGGTATGTTAGGGCCACTGTTGAGCCTGCTAGACCATTTTTCATCCCTTGAGTCCATTTCTCTGAAAAAACCGTTTTATTTGATCAAAATTGCATTTTCAAACATCTTTCCAAAAGGAGACATAATATATATGGTCAACTTCGGATTGTCAATTTTCAAGAAAGACTTATTTTAGGATTGAAAATGTCAATTTCAAGTTAATTGGATGCATAAAGATAACAAAAACGTCGAAAGTCAAAATTGTTGATCAAGCATCATGGCACCATGGTTATCAAAGTGTGGCTGTATATCCTTCATCAAACTGCGGGTCCACACCTATGGCCGCATTATGGGATTATGGTTGCACATTCTATGTGTAGACGCAGGTGCGGGACGTGCGGCCGCAATGCCTATTAGTGTGCACAGTTTCGATTTTCGGTAGATGTTGGTTTCTATGTTGGTAGTGAGACCGTATTGTAGCGAGATTAGATATACACATTAGGTTTTCGACCTAATGTGTACATAGTTGCCCTCCAAGCCTCCTAAGGCTATATATATGCCCCCTTTCCTCCTTTTTGGCGATAACCAAGAATTTTATAACAAAACTCCCTTCCCCTCTCTCTCTCTCTCTCTCTCTCTCTCTCACACACACACACACACACACACACACACACTTGAGCTCCGAAACTCTTACCTATCCCAACTGTTAGAATATATGTTAGGATCATTCGATTATTTATTTCCTAATTTAGCTTATATTTTGATTCCTTAATTTGTGCCTAAGGACTTTCTTATTCTGTTAGCTGTTATTTCCTTATTCTTTTATTTCCTTATTTGTGTCCAAGGCTTTCATTGTAAGCTACCTATTATCAATATAAAAGGGGGTGATTGTCTAATCATTCTCTAAGTTAGTTTTCTCTCAAACAAACATGGTATCAGAGCCAAAACCCTAAACCCATCACCCACACAACCACAAGCCACCATCAATACACCACCCGACCACCACCTATCACTACCCAACCTGTTCCAGACCCTGTTGGGTGCAGCAAAAGGCCTCCAACTGTTGTTCAGGACTTGTTGCGCACTTCCGACACTTCTCTGGGTGGTTTTTGGCTCTAGCCGACACCCTCCTAGGGTTTTTTGGTTCAAATCGACACCCTTTTAGGTATCTTCAGGCTTCTTCCATGGTCTGGTAGGTGCTTTGGACTTCCCTCTGGTCTTCTCCTGTGTGTTTCAAACTCTCTATGATAACGTCTAAGTGTTTCTCCACATCATATGTCCTGATAACACTCCTTGGTTCATCCTCTTTATTACTACTGTGTTTTTTTTCATTGTGGTTGAACCCAAGACTACTATTTTTGATTGAAGTTTCACCTTTTTTTAACCATTTTTATTTATTCTTTGGGTTGGTAATGTGAGAATATATTATGTATATATACTCTAAATTAGGCATGATTGTGGTTGTACATATTAGAGGCGTAAGATTGTATATTTTTCTATTAGAGGCATGATTGTATTTTCCTTTTTGGTTTAGGAGTTGGGGCTATATAATCTAAGGTCTGATTGTAAATACTGATACAATTGAATATACAGAAAAGCTTTCAGGAATCTTACATGGTATCAGAGCAGGTTGAGAAACCCTAGCGCTGTCGATCTCTCTCATTCTCTCAGATGTGGTTGTTGATCAAAGCTTTTTGCTTCATCGATTGTCAATCGTGAGTCTTCTCCTTGGCTCAATCTGGTTCGCGATCTCTCTCTTTCTCTTAGACCTAGTTGTCGGTTGAAGCTCCTTGTTTCATCGATCGTCTAGTTCGTCTAGGTCTGATTCATCTGATTTGTGGCTCACTTGGTTCGATCGAAGGCTCATCTATTCGTATCGAAGTTTTGAAGGTCCTTATCTTTTGCCGACGATTGTTGGTCTTCTCTTTCAATTCTGATCGCGATTGTGAGAGTTCTTCCTGACCCTTGTTTCTCTCTTTGATCGCGATCATTAGTCTCTTTCTGGTTCTCATTTGATTCGGTGGTTCTCAGTACTGTTCTCAAACTCTGCCTGGGTATTACACTTGACACCCTATTTCAGATTTATTACACGAAAAGCCCCAAAGTTTTCTGTTTATTATAATCTGCCCCCATCAATTTTCTTCTTTAGTTGGTTCATTACAATGCCGAATGAGAAGATTGCTAGGCCCGAAAATAGGTCACTGGTTTCAGATGAGTGTGCTTTCGCCATCGAGAGGGTCACCGAAGTATCACCGTCTCAAGAAGGGATGTATGTCTGTCTTGTCTTTTCAACAATCTTAGATTCAGTTTCGCGCTCATTGTCAGGGTACTTTTCAGACTCTCGCCAGTTCTATCGCATCTGCTCTGGCCCTTGATCCTGACTTGGCTTTTCTGAGTGCTCAGATTAGTCAGCTTCAGCGTATCCCGTTTGTCTCCATTGTTTCCTCTCTTCATTCAGGTTTACTTGGGTCTTCTTCAGGTATCTCTTCGTCTATCTGGATTTTTGACTCTGGCACTTCTCATCATATGACTCCCCATCTCTTCTTACTTTAAAATTGTACTCCTCCTCCCTTTCCTATTACTGTTAATACTGCTAATGGGTCTGGTATATCTGTTATATCTGTTGGGTCTGTCTTACCGTTTGCTATGTCTACTGTCTCTATTCCATTTATCCTTTATGTTCCTCAGTTATCTGTCAGTTTATTATCTATCAATCAGTTTGATGCCTTCGGTTTTGATGTTATCTTTTCTTCTTCTATCTGTTCTGTGCAGGATTGGATGTCCAAGTAGTAGATTAGGACTGGTCATAGAGTTGGAGACCTCCATGTGGTGGAGAGCTTGCATCTACCTATGACAACCTTTCCGATTGCCTTTTCCTCTTTTCAGTTAGATTCTCTGTCCAATCCTTTCTACTTATGGCATTCTAGATTAAGGCATTTGTCTGCTGACCGCTTACGGTCTTTAGCTCAATTAGGTATATTGGGTAAAGTTTCTCCTAGTGAACTTATTGAATGTCGGGGTTGTAAACTTGCCAAAATAACAGCCTTACCGTTTCATAAAAGTATTTCTATATCTGATACACTATTTTCTTTAGTTCATACTAATGTTTGGGGCCCTTCTCCTGTTCTCACCAAAGGGGGTTCTGCATACTGTGTCATTTGTTGACGACTGTACCCGTTATACTTGGGTTTATCTTATGAATCATAAGTCTGACTTCTACCAGATATATCGTACTTTCTAGTCTATGGTCACTACATAGTTTGGGTCTACTATTAAATTGTTATGGTCTGACTTGGGTGCGGAATACTTTAAAACTAAATTCTGTGAATATTTAGCCAAATTAGGTACCATTCATCAAACTTCTTGTACTGATACACTTGCCCAAAATGGTCGAGCTGAGCGTAAACACCGTCATCTCCTTGAGATAGTTAGGTCTCTCTTTCTCTCTGCCTCCGTTCCGACTCCATTTTGGGGTGAGACAGTTCTTATTGTTGCTTTTCTTCTCAACTGTATGCCTACCCCCCTTCTTTCTGGTCAGTCTCCTGATGAGGCTTTGTTTTCTCAACTTCCCAATTACTCCCTCTTTCATGTGTTTGGGTTGCTTGTTTTGTCCTTTTACCCTGTAAAGATAGGACCAAACTTAGTGTCCGGTCTGTCTTATGTGTCTTTTTGGGTTATAGTCTCACTTAAAAGGTTATCGTAGTTATGACCCTGTTTCCCGTCGCCTTTATGTCTTCCGCCATGTTGCCTTTCTCAAATGTCTATCTTACTTTCAACTTCCTCCTTTCATCGCTCCAGTTTCTAAAGAGGATTTGGTTCATATTGATCCATTTCCTTCTGAGGTCCCGTCTGATGAGTACATCTCCACCGTTCCTCCTGAGCTTGTTCCATCTTCTACTCCTGTTTCACCTTTGACTGCTTCTCCTCCTTCGGCTTTTTCTCATCCTCCGTTGTTAGTTTATTCTCGTCACAAGGCTCCTCCTCCACTGGTTGTCTCTGCCCCTGCTACTGATCCTCCTGCTTCTGCCGACTTTGATCTTGCTGCACACCGATATCCTACTCGAGTGTGTCATCCTCCAAACAGGTTGGGTTGGTCTAATACATGTTTTTTTGCTTCCGATCGTACTTTTTTGTCCACTATTCACTCATTTTCAGAATCTTAGTCTTTCAAGGAGGCCTGTCAGGATCCTCATTGGATTCAAGCTATAGAGGATGAGTTGCTTACTCTACAGAAAACTAGTACTTGGGAGTTGATTCCTTTGCCTGCTGGAAAGAATCTAATTGGTTGCAAATGGGTCTACAAAGTCAAGACTCATTTTGATGGTTCTCTTAAGCGCTACAAAGCTCGTCTGGTTGCCAAAGGTTTCTCCCCGGAGTATGGTATTGATTATGAGGAGATGTTTGCTTCTGTTGCCAAGATGATTATTGTTTGTACGTTGATCTCAGTTGCTGCTATTTGTTCTTGGCCTCTTTATTAGATGGATGTCAAGAATTCTTTTCTTAATGACCATCTCACTGAGGAGGTTTACATGCGTCCTCCCTTTGGCCTTCACTATTCTTCTGGCCAAGTTTGTCATCTTCGGTGTGCTTTGTATGGTTTGAAACAGTCTCCTCGTGTTTGGTATGAACGTTTTCAGACTGTTGTTACCGAGCTTGGGTTTCATCCTTCTGCTTCTGACTCTGCTTTATTTCTGCGACATACCTCGGCTGGTTTTATTGCTCTCTTACTACATGTGGATGATATGATCATCACTGGCTCCGATTCTTCTGCTATCTCTGAGGTCAAGCAGTATCTCTTTCGCACCTTCGAAATGCAGGATCTGGGTCCATTGTGGTATTTTCTTAGTATTGAGGTTGCTTATTCTCCACAGGGCTATTTTCTGTCTCAGGCTAAGTATGCTAATAAAGTCATTCACCGTGTTGGTCTTACTGATACTAAAATTTCTGATACCCCTATTGAGTTTAATGTGAAGCTCAACTCTACTGATGGTGTTCCTTTAGATGATCTTCCTTTATATCGCGAGCTTATGGGTTGTTTAGTTTATCTAACTGTCACTCGCCCTGATCTTGCTTATGCTATTGATGTGGTTAGTCAGTTCGTCTCTACTCCTCGCTCTACCTATTGGGCTGCTTTGGTTCACATTCTTTGCTATCTCAAGGGTACTATTTTTCAGGGCTTACTATTGTCCTCTACTTCCTCTTTGGACTTGGTGGCCTATGCTGACTTTGATTAGGCTGGTGATGTTACTGATCGCAAGTCTACGTTTGGTTTCTGTATGTTTCTTAGTGATTCCTTGATCTCTTGGAAAAGCAAGAAACAATCAGTCGTTCCTTGCTCTATTGCTGAAGCTGAGTATCGTGCTATGGTTTATGTCACTGCTGAGATTGTTTGGCTTCTTTTTCTCCTGTCTGATTTGGGCGTCTCTCAGTCTTCTCCGACCTCTCTATTATGACAACCGCAGTGCTGTTCAGATTGTCCACAATACTGTCTTCCATGAACGGATGAAACACATTGAGATTAATTGTCATTTTGTTCGCCAACATCTGCAGTCTAGCTCTATGTCGCTTCCTTTCATCTCTTTGGCTTTGCAACTTGCGCACTTCTTCACCAAGAATCACACTACCGCTCGGTTTCAGCTTCTTCTTAGCAAACTCTCAGTGTTTTCTGCTAAAACACCTTGAGTTTGAGCGGGGGTGTGAGAATATATTATGCATATATACTCTAAATTAGACATGATTGTGGTTGTACATATTAGAGGCGTGAGATTGTATATTTTCCTATTAGAGGCATGATTGTATTTTCCTTTTTGGTTTAGGAGTTAGGACTATATAATCTAAGGTCTGATTGTAAACACTGATACAATTGAATATACAGAAAAGCTTTCAAGAATCTTACAGGTAAATGGCTCCATTAATCTAAGTGTTATGCTCCCATAGTGGTTTGTGTTTGAGATTGCTTGCCCCATTCCATTTCCTCTTTCCATTATTGTGATTAGTACTGTGTTTTTTGGTTAAGATTGTAGCATAAACATGACTGACCCATCTAGTCAATCCATTACTACTCACCCATATAAAAGGGAGAGTCCTAGTCTAGTTATGACTACTACTTCTAAGAACCTGAACCCTAGCCTCAAAATCACCACCTCTTGTCTGACACTTTTTTTAAAGAGTAGGGGAAAGATGGGATATGTTGATGGGAGAGTTCAAGCACCATATATTACTGATCCTAGCTATGATCAATGGGAAATTACCAACTCTTTGATCATGGGGTGGCTCATTTATTCCATGATCCCTGAGATTGGTGAAGGTTATTTATCTATGGAGACTGCCCAGGATGTTTGGGAGGCAGTAGCTGCTATATATTCCCAAAAGGGAAAATTTTCTCAGTCATTTGAGTTGTGCCGGTCTATTGAGCCCTCAGTACAGGAAGAGCATACAATTCTTCAGTATTACTGTGACGACTCCAACATGCATATCATAATTACATTTATTTAATTATGTGTTAATTTTTAATTGTGATATGTGCCTTGTGATTAATTTGTATATATTTGTCTGATTTGAAAACTATCTGTTATGATTTGTGTTCAGATTTTGAAATTGATGGCTTAAATGATTTCAAAAACCGAAATTGGCTACATGAATAGACTAATTGGAATTTTTAGAACCATTTGGTAAGTTTGATTAAAAATTGATTCAGTTTGATAAATTAAGTTGTGTTTAATTAGCCTAATGTTCTAATTAATGTATTAAGCCAATCCTAGCTATATATATATATATGTGTGTGTTATAGCTCATTCTTGAGCTCATCTTCTTCATTTTTGATTGCAAAATTCTGAGAACATCTTACAGAGAGTGAACTCTCATTCTAGAGAGAGAAAGTGTAGAATTTGAAGGAGAACTTGAAGATAATTGCTAGAAGAACCAAGATTGTGCAAGAACTAGTGTATTTGAAGGCTCTAGGTGAGAATTTAACCCTCAATTCTTGAAGATAATTCATTTTAGAGTTGAGTTCATGGAATAGATATGATCATTTGCATTTATTTTGTTATAGAAGATCAAAAAGATGTAGTAGCTTCACACGCATGAATGAATATGTTGAGTTTTACCACTTTGGGTTTGGTCTTGATCATCCATTTGTGAGTTAAATTGCACATGCATTTTTGATTCATCATGTTTTGACCTCTAATTTCATGTTTTGAGAATTATAGAAAGGAGTTTAATACATGCATTGAGAGGGGATGCAAGTAAAATATGAAAATTTGCGATTATGCATGGAGAGGGGATTCAGTTGTGGAAAATATACAACAAAGTACATAACAACCGCCGTAAACCAAAGGGTAGAGAGGGGATGCAAGTAAAATATGAAAATTTGTGATTATGCATCACCGGAATACACAGGTTGGTTCACAAATGAAGAGCTGAACTGAGTGTAAACCATGTACGAGAATAATATATCTGGAACTCATCTGTTTCTTTGATTTTGGAAAATAAACTTCAACAAGCATAGCTTTGCTTTGCAATCTGTTTATAACAATGAAATTATGTAAAGAACTTACCTCTGAGGATAATCCTTGTGTTCCGTATTTGTCATCCCAAAACATTGTTCCAATGCGATATATTTGTGGAATGCTCAAGATCTAGCTCAAAAAAGGGAAAGCAAAAGATAGGAAAACATAATTCAGGGTTCACTACATTGGATTTTTTGATTTTAGTAAACCAGTTTTTAGTGGGTTTTTGAAGTGAAATTAGGTGCTGTTCTTTTTTCATTTTTATTTTTGCTTGACTACATTAATTAAGTTACCGGGCAGAGTTCATTTGTGATATCGTCCAGTGATTTTTGAGGCTTTTGATGCGAAACCTGCATGGTGGAAGCATGTTCTTGTTAAATCTTAATATTTAATCAAGTTTATTGGTTGATTGATGTGGGTTCTGAACATCTTACCAGAAATCCTACAGCTTGCCTTATGTGTTGGAGTTCATCCCATGATGATCCTGAAAACTGCATATAATAATTGAAATATACTCTTCTTATTTTTCATAATCTTGAATCTGCTATACATTAGTCTGCAAAAAGTTTCATGTAGATAATCTTGTTACCTGATCTGTTGCTTTATTGCACCACTGTTCCAGTTCTTGCAAACCAGCCTTTACATATTCTCCATTGCTGAATGAGCAGCACTCACGACGAAGTAATAAACTGCAAATCAGTGGGACATTGGGTTTGGATACTTGGTTTACTTTTCAGAGTGAATTATTTCGTTCAAGAATCTAGTTATATTTGAGTAGTAAGGGTTGGAGAAGGACGGAGCTGCATACCTATTAAAAAGCTGGACATTTATGAATGAGAAAACCTGACCAAAGATTTTCTTTGTGATTGTGGAGGGGACCTGAAGATACAGTAGGAATACATTAAAAACCGGGAAATTTCCTCTTTAAAACATGAATTCAGAAATGATATGGAATGTTTTATCAAGAAAAGAAAACCTGACCAAAGATTTTCTTTGTGATTGTGGAGGGGACCTGAAGATACAGTAGGAATACATTAAAAACCGGGAAATTTCCTCTTTAAAACATGAATTCAGAAATGATATGGAAGAAAGATTTCTTCATACATGGTTTCCTGAAAGGATGCTCAAGGTATGATCCAAGTTGTTGACAATACTTTGCCAGTGTATGCTTGATGCCTGTTGTTTTGCAACTATACTTGAATGTATATTTTTAGATGAGCCTCTAATTGCTCTGGCCCTTGTAGTCCTTGGTGCCTGTTAATATATAGATATATATATATATATATTTCAAGATGTATCAAAGACTAGATAAAAATCATGTACTGTGGTTTTTTAATATAAAATTCTTACCTGTATGCACAAGTTCAAGAATGGACTAATCTCTTTCTTTAAGCTATCACGGATCATACCATATATTTTCTCTACACATGCAGTCAGATGTTGTTTAAATAGTAGGGCTGGGTATTTAGCTTCTATTTTTGATCGTGTGGTTGGCTTTCCCTCCATTCCACTGTACCCACTGGAAATTCCCATGCCCATCGAGGATGAACGAAAACCCTGATATATGTGATATGTTTAGCATTACAAAACTTGAAATGGTATTTGTGGCAAAAAAAAGTTTTTACTTGGAATAGCTTACTTGTGCCATTCTACCAAACAAGGTCGCTGGTGAGGTTCGAGTACGATGTGAAGCCACATTAGGTGTATTGCTGGCCTTGATTGTATTTTGTAGAGAAAACAGAAGGGTAGAAGTTGTTGAGAGCCAATATGCCAGATCTGTGATGTTTTCGTGATGCTGCAATATGGCATAATGCTGCAATTTAGTTTGCATGGTCAAACAGACTATACCATTTGTATTGCCAGAGCCACACAGGACAAAGCTGGTGACTGATGGATTGCACTTAGTTCCAAAGTGCCTAAGGCATTTCTGGTATTTATGTAATGGTGGAGATTGCTACCTCTATAGATGAACGGATTGTGTGAATAATCCTATCAAATATATTTGTCTTCTCTGCTTCAAAGGATCTCCATTGGATAAGTGTTTTGTGCACAATGCAGGCAGCGGCAGGTCTGCCTTTGTCGAACCGCTTGTCCTCCACAAGGTACTTGATTAATACATCATGGTTTTCCTGGTTATAGATATGAATATGAGGAGGCATGTAACATGAATAGACAATTAAAACAAGCCAATAGGATTCAAAGCAATCTTTATTTGTTGGACTTCCTATTTTGGTGCATATCCCCCAAGGCTTTTTATCCTTCAATTACATACCTGCTGCCTGTCTGTTAGGGATCTTTGTTTAGCTAGGATAGGGACAAGAGGTTCTGTTTCCTGCAAACATAATTAACTTATTACTTCAAAGGTACAAATTGAATTCTCAAGTGTATACTATTGGTGTGTTATTTAAGAATAACTTGTGAGAAGGTTGGCTATACTTTTGGTGTTTGATGCTCTGCTTTTGTTGATTGGTGATGCTTTTCTGTTTGGTGCCCATTGTTGAAACACTACATTTTCACAGTGGTCAGTGACAATAATATAGCAATTTTACCCTAAAAGGCTATTCAAACATGTTGTACCTTGGATTGCAGCTGTACTTGTTCAGGAGTAGTTATTTGCTCAACAACAATTTTCTGGTTGCGGAGCAGCTCGTTTTCTGACTCCAAATCTCTAATCTTGTTCTTGAGGCTGACAGAGAAAGATTCATCAGATTCATGTAATGATGACTATTTTCCAAAACAAATAGATAAGCGGCTAACTCTTAGCTTAAGATTTCAAGTTTGTTTCAAAAGTTCATAATGAATTGAATCTGCTACCTACACAACTCAAGTCTCAACACAGGTCAACTGTGGACGCAGTTGTTGTTGGAAAAATTTAGAAGTGAATGGAATTGGACTCCATTCGAATGAAAGGGTGCAACCCTTCATGGCGTTTCTTCATATGAAAGGGTGTGACTCTAGAGTCATGACCCTTATGAATGGCCACAAATACTTCTATAAATACCATCCCCATGGCATTCATTTGAATAGCAAGTGTTAGGATTCATACATATGTTATAGTCAAGTATAAAAGAGAGAGTGCATAACACAAATTAGTTTGCTGTATACACAGAAAGTTGTGCAATTTCTGTGTGGGGTGATCGTTGTATTCTGGAGGCAGGACGTCCATCAATTGCAAGCATCAGAGGCGAGGGCGAATTTTTTTTGTCTTAAAGACACAGTATTTAAACATTGGCTTCGGTCACAAACTGTTCTAACTTTTGAAGAATTTCTGTAAGAAATTTCTTATGTTTTATTTTATTATTTATTTGCATTAAATTGATTTGCTGAAAATATTTTTCCTACAATTTTAAGACAGAAATTTCATTATCTGTAGTGATACAAATTCATTCTTTTCGGGTAAATTAATTTTTTGCAAATTTGGTTTCTTGCAAAATTTGTTTCCTACTTTTAGTAAAACTCGAGTATTGTTATTGCATCTTTTCTCTGGTAATAGAATTGATAAATATGATTGGTAATTTTTTATCCAAAGTTGTGTTTAAGTAGAATTCTATTGCATGATAAATATAATTATTGTTGGTATATGTTTACAATCAATGAAGTGTAATTAAGAAAATAAGATCTTTGTGACTTTCAATGTTCGGTGACCAAAACTTGGTTCAACTATAATTTCTGCTGCATTTTGCATTTTATTTGTGAAACACGTGATTTTGTTGTTTATATATATTATCAATATACCTGAAACTTTAAGTTTTGCAAGAATTATAAGATATTGTTAATATGATTTGTTTGAATGTTTTATTAAAACTATTTATATAGTTTGGCTAAATGTTTGTGTATATATTTGAAAGTTGATATGCATGATCTTTTCATAACTGGAAGTTGGACAAGGAAAATCTGAGAAACTTTTCTTATTTGAAAAATTTGAACCTTTTGTATGATCTTGATTGTTGCTTGTTGTCGAGAATTTATTATATACATATATGTGTGTGTGTGTGTGTGTGTGTTTGGGACATTGAAGTTTCCTAATATCTTGGGATGATGGCTTTGTCTTTGGCCAAATCTGTAGTGTGGGTTGTCAAGAGTGATATAATCCACAATGAAGTAATGTGAATAATTCAGATTCACATCATAATTAGAAGGGTGAAGTTCTTCATCAATTAATTTTAATTGGTTCGATTTCTTCATGGATAGGGGGCATACCCAACTTTTTTGGAAGGATCATAAATTAATTTTCATTTGGGTCAATGTACTTAATGAGAGTGATGCACCGTTTGGCCAGTGATGTGCTGATGCCATTGAATATATAGTTGGAAATGGAGAAACCAATCGGTATGATGGTGTTCAATACAAAGGTGACGTTTTATTTAATAATGGTTATGACCCAAACTGTTTGAAACTTAAAGTAGGGTCCTTAAACATTGTATATGAATAGCAGAACTAATATATGTTGTTACAGTAGTTATCTGTTTGATCTGTAGTGTAACATTAGTGGGCATGACAATTTTTTTTCCCCATTGGGTAGTGCTATATTTATGAGACTTCTATGTTGTTCATGTCAAACAACATTGATGGCCTTTAGTTTTCGGTCCGCATTTTCGTAGTGTGCATTACAATCCTTTATATATATATATTCTTTGTTTGAGGATTGTTTTGGGTCATATTTAACGCCAGATTTTTTTTGGGTTTTAATACAAAATTCAATTTTGGTTTAATCAGACTTCATTTAGAAAATTAGTTTTTAAATCTTTGTTTCTAAACTCTCAATTTAAATTATATTTTAATTGGGGCTTGAATATTGGCTATACTGTTTATATTTTATATTCTGGTTCAATTCTATCATTTTGGATCAAAGGTTATTTGTGGGAGTTTCACTCTTGGTTAGATAATTTAATATCTTTTGTCACAAATATTTGTTTTGAATGAATAAATGATGATTCTATAAAAAATGAGTTATTATTTGTGACAGTGATACTTGTTCATAAATGAGTCATGTTGTTCATGGTAATTTACGTATTATCACAAATGTGGGGCAGAAAAGCAAAGTTGTCTGCTACTAATGATTCATGACAAGTTATCCATAGAAACTCGAATAAGAAGTAATTTAAGAGTTGGAAGTCTTAATTTGGAGGTATATGTATTTTTTTCCCCTTCTTGATTGCATTGTAAGAACTTATATAATCAAATGAGGTTTTTGAATTGTTTGATTCTTGGGAAAACTCTTTATGAGGATATGATTTTGTTTAAGCATTAATTTTGACTTGTGTTGTCATAATTGGTCTAAGTTTTCTATTTCATAAATTTGATGTAGAATTTTATAATTCAAGCACACCATAGTCAATAAGTGATAAATGTTATATTCTGATTTATATCAGAATTGTGGGGGTGTATTGATATTTTCGTGTGGTAATATCTTAACAAGGAAATTAATTTTCCTTAGAGTACTTAAAATGTGGGGTGCTTGGAGGATCTTACTAAAGAAACGGTTCCAATGGTAGGTCCACAAAGGATCTCAATTCTTTGTCTTAGACAAAGTTGGAGGAGAAACAAAAAAGACTTTGTTAACTCCTAAGGAACATCTCTATGTCTATTAATTAAAATTAAATATGGGAGTGAAATAGAGTAACGGTAAGTCTCAATATAATTAAAGATTTAATACCGTAAGACATTTGCTCTCAGTTGTGAATATTGTCTAAGGAATATAGTGGATCCATTAACTACTCAATGATATATAACTAAGAAGGTCAAACAGAAAATAACGGCCGTCAAACAAAAAGTTTGACCAGAGAGCAAATGAGGAAAAGTTCATTGAGGGGAATGTGATTAAAGCGTATTAATTTTGAGTCGCCATAATGGTAACCCAACCTAGCTGACTGGAGATCCTAAGATCTAGGTTCAAAGGGACAACCAAATTATGAATGACTCACTAGAAATCACTAAGGGAGTCTATCTCCTATCATTCCTACGATGAGAGTGATATCTGCAACATGTATTGTATATAGGGGACCTAGGGTAAGTTATGCTTTTAATGATCACTTATATCTTGAAAACCTCGAGGGGTATTTTTCAAGAGGAGTATTTAAGAGACTCAAAATAAGGATCACCTATATGAGTGTGAAGGGGCCACTTCTATGAGAATTGATAAGGCTAAATTCTCTAAAACACTCATGAACACCAGGAATTGCCCAAGGCCAAAACGGGCACAACCGAAAGAACCAAGCTGTGTTCGGAGATAGTTTGTGTGAATTCTATTGTCTTGACTTACATAAATGGCTAAACAGTTCAAGGCATTATGTTCACTGATTAGCTAGTAAGTTTGATAGTCTTTCACTAAGGAAGGTTCAAGGTCAAAAACTACCTATCCTGATGTAGGATATTTCCATTTTGTATTCTCTTTTGTCAGTGTCAACATTTCATTTGCATTATATCATCAATTTCATTCTTGTGGGGATTGTTGGAAAAATTTAGAAGTGAATAGAATTGGACTCCATTCGAATGAAAGGGTGCAACCCTTCATGGTGTCTCTTCATATGAAAGGCTATGACTCTGGAGTCATGACCCTTATGAATGGTCACAAATACTTCTATAAATACCATCCCTATGGCATTCATTTGAATAGCAAGTGTTAGGATTCATACATATGTCATAGTCAAGTATAAAAGAGAGAGTGCATAACACAAATTAGTTTGCCAGGGTGATCATTGTATCCTAGAGGCAAGACTTCCATTAATCGCAAGCACCAGAGGCAAGGGCGAAATTTCTGTCTTAAAGACACAGTGTTCAAACACTGGTCTTGGTCACAAACTGTTCTAACTTTTGAAGAATTTCTGTAAGAAATTTCTTATGTTTTATTTTATTATTTATTTGCATTAAATTGATTTGCCGAAAATATTTTTCCTACGGTTGTAACATTGATTATTGATATGAGCTTTTCATTATTAAGGTAAATTTGCAAGGTCTATAGAGTTTGGTATGGAACCAATATAGTAATTCAAGGTTGAATGTTTTTATGTAATTTATCAAATTGTTCACTGCAGAATATTTAATTTGATAGTATTTATCCATCCTGAAGAGAAGCAGGTCAGCTTAACAGTAACATGTTTTGGCTGCATAATAACATTGACAGAAGAAGTTTCTAGTTATAATTTTTGTTCAAAGTGAAGCAAGCACTATTATTAGCTTTTCTTTATTTATTTACTTATTCGTCCTGCCTTTTTTCTCACTCAACAAATATCCAAATGAGCTCAATTCTGTTGGATTTCTTGTGAGGTTAAATGTTTAACTGGTTCCTAGTTTGTATAATGTTTTTATACACCAGATAACAATGTCAAGTTCTTACATTTTCATTTCGTCAGAGAGTTCCTCATTTGTTGATGCAACCAAAGCCTGCTGACGTAAAACCTGGTTCTCAGACTCAAGGTTGGACAGGTTCAGTTCTAATCTGAAAGCGAGCATAAAGAAGATATAGTTAGAACAAAATCAATAATTGTAAAGACGTATCTGCAAATAGTTCTTTTGACTACCTTTCAATGTTCTGTTGAAGCTGTGACACTTTCATCTGTGAATCTTCTGCTTCTTTTATTCTTGCTTTGCTCTCGTTTTCAACTTCAGAATATTTCTGCTCAAATTCCTCAACCCTCTTTTTTAGCTCTGTTATCTCACCCTACATATCCAGAATGCATATTAAATCAGTCGCCACCTATCTCTGGCATACGAAAATTTCTCACCTTTTGCCATTATTTAGCAGCTCAAAAGGCACTCGCATGGCACACCTTGCTGCATATTTTCTGTGCAGCTGTACTTTGGCCCTTTTCTATAACCACTATGAGAGTCCTCTTATATTTTATGCTATCATTTATTCTCTAACTCATTTTCATTTAAATTTAGCTCTCTTGACATAAATTATAGTAGGCTGAGTTGCTTGATTTACCTCGAGTTCCTCATTCTGAAGTGTCAATTCCTCCACCTTGCTGTTGTCCACAACCGGTACCTCTCTGATTACTGGTGGGGCTTGTTCAATTGCTATCTTTGCTTCTTCCTTCTCATGAATGATTGCAGCATGAGCTTCATCCAGTTGCCCTTGCATTTCGTGTAAGGCACTTTGTAGTTTTGCAATTTCTTGTCCTTTTGCTTCTTCAAGATCAGTCTACAGGGAGAACACATTTTATAATCGTGAGCTGAAAAAGACTATACTTTCAGCATTCAGTTTGAGTGTTTTTCAGTTATCTGTTTCACTTATAGTTTTCCCCTGCCTATCATATTTAGTCTGTGACTCATCATAAGTTCAATATGTCTCCGCTTACTTTACTATACTGTAGTTGAGACAAGTTTTATTTATTGGGTTCAGGGCATATGGGTATTTATTATGGATACACAAGCTCTGACATCGGCTAGAATGAAGGTTGTTGCTTGATGTGGCTGAGCCTCGCCCACCCAAACCCTTCGTGTAACTGATATTTTTACTGAACTGTTAATCTTTTTCCATTTGAACTGGATCAATTACAAAGATAGTAGCACCCACATTTGCTTTTCAAATATTACTGACTGTGTCAGGTCTTAGTGTTTGTGAGTCATTTCAACAAAGTTGTTAGAGAATATACCCTCAAGTGCTTTTCAAAGTCTAGTCGCCATGTTAGCTCTTCAACACGCTTCTCCAGCTTGTCCTTGGCTTCTTTAAGTGCCCCTGTTTCTCTTGCTTCCTGCGTTCAAGAATTCCTCAATTCTTAGCTTCATGTTTGCTTGTAATTTAGGTTTGTTTATAGAGCAGTTCAGTGTTTGAGATTGGTGAATAGTTCTATAAAGAATAAAACTTACCATCTTCAGCTTTCTAAGCTCCTTCCTTGCAACCTTTGCTCTCCAAAGACATTGAAGTGTAAGAGTTGCTTTCTTTTGCTGGTTATAAGTGGAAAGAGCATGGTATCTTCGCCATTCAGTCTGCAAGAAACAAAGATTGATAGAATAATCAACCTTTTTTTGAAGTTGATAATTGTGCATATTTGTTGCATTTGAACCTTATTACCAATGCTATATCATCGACCCCTAGATTGTTACCATATTCTTAACTCATTCATGTAATTTAAGTTACCCGAGGTGAAATTTAATTTTGCAGCTGCATATCATGTTCCCCCAACTATTTATGAATATTCCAGATTCTGCACATCTTTCCAAAATTGTTTCTGAAATTTTGATTACTCCTTGTAGTTTATAAAATAGCACACATTGCTTTTCGTACTCTCAAATTTGTGGCTTTTCTCAGAATCTAACATTTGTGAATGGTGAAACACTGTTGATCCCAAATGATTGCCTGTGTTTAAATTTTCTCTATTTTATTATGTTTAAAATTCCAGTGAAAAAAAATCCAAGATTTCCCAACTGGAGTGAACTTATTACCTGAAGTATAATTGCTGCTTTGTTTCTTCTTCTGTGTCTGTATTCATTTCGAGCATCCATTGCTCTCAATCCAGTTTGAATAGCTATTGCTGATGCCTGTAAGTTTGTGTAAGATTTTCTTGCTGCATGAGCACGCAAATGTTTCTGTACACAGATTGAAGCAGCTTCCTCTCTCATACATTCATACAGCTGACGTGCAAGTTGTGCTGTGCAAGGCAGCAAAAGAAAAATAGTCATATCCAATCCTCCGCCAAAATTGCTTATAGAGATGGCATTGGATTAGGTTCTGGTGGGATTGTCCACATAAATATCCCTTGAACCTCTGATCTATTCATCATTGGGTTGTAAAACTGGTTTGGTTAAACCCAAACCAATAAGTAGGGTCAAACTGACACACATTTAACCTCCTAATTTTACTTAAAAACAAAAATGTTAAAAAATCAAAAACATTGCGGTAGAAGAAATTTGAAGAAGATTTTCAGTTCGTTTATAGTTTTTAGGGTAAATGGCCGTTGATAGAGTTGAGTGGAGAAGAAGGATTCACGTGGCCTACCCCATTTGATGGGACTTAAGGCTTGGTTTGGTTTATAGTTTATAGGGTTTAATCTTCAAATTTCATGAGCAATGATGCTATTATGTAATTGCTTAGGAAAAAAAAGGTTACCTCTCCAAAGTTTCTGCATATGAATTGTAGCCCCTCTTAGGGTGATGAACTCCTTTCGGGTGAGATATGTTCGGATTAGCCTTTGGATGCGCCTAGCAGCATTAGCTAGAACTTCAGTTCTTCGAGCATCTAATTCAGCCATCTGTCCTGCTCTAAGAAACACCTTTGTTTTCCCAATCTGAAATATAGATTATTAGGTTAAAACAGTTTTCCCAATAGTTTCTTGGAGTTTTCTCGGAAATTCACTGGTAAGGATGCTATTACATATTATATACACAACAAATTCCAGACTTAGTACCTGATAACCCTTTAAGCCCATCCTGTCACAGATGGCAATGCATGCTGATTTCTCGTCAGATCTGCAGAGTGAAAAACAGTTAGCACCAAAGTTGTTACTACATGAATGTACTTCATAGTATTGCCTCTGAGTTGTTGAGGATGATAATGAATGTATGGAGATGATTCATATGTTTGAGTCCACAGTACTGAATTGAATTGATTATAAAGTTCTTGTCTTTACTTGTGTATATCTTAACAATGAATAGCTAATTTATACCCGTCCAGAACATCTGGAGCTAACATCCCAAAGCGGTCAAGGAACTCATCAAATGATCTTTTTGTTGGATATCCAGCGCAGCTGATCCTAATTGCCTCTAGTACACCCTGCCAAAATAATTGCCAGAAAGACTTTTATCAGTAGAGGCAAGTTCTAAAGTAGCCAGTGGATTGAATGCTATGCATTGGGTGAAGTTGAATTAGAAAGTCACTTACCCCGCATCTCAATTGATTTAAGACGTTGGGGTTCTCGAAGATTCCCGGTTTCAAAACTGTATTGGGCTTCACACATCTGATGTAATGTGGCTCAGTTGTGCTCAGGGTTTCCATTAAAGATTGTAGTTGTTGCTGGATTTTGAAGTTTGATGCACGAGTCATCAGGACTTAGACCCAAAATTGCTTGAAATTCCTGTAACCTATGAAATTTGCCTTACCTTGAAGCGGGTACCAATGGATGAGAACTTGGATTGCTTAGCTGTTTCTTCAGGTAATGTAGGGAAGAGATTTGCAACAAAAGTGCACTTGGATGCATCTAATAGAGCTTGATGCTCTGCTACAACGTAATCCTTGTTTTTGTCGAGGAAGTGATCAGCTTGGTAAATAACCTGTTGGACCAAAAGTGTTTTAGTGAGAAAGTGATTAGTTTAATATATTATTGAATAATCAGAAGTGGAAACTTTGGGATTGATTACATCTCCAGCATAATGGTTGACAGTGAAGGCTGTTCGAGCAAGTTTTGGCTTGCTAAAGCGTTTGTGTCCTTTATATGTCTGGTACATCTTTTGGGCAAATGTCTCATGGGTTGACTTGGGAAACATGCTGCAAAAGAAAATCAATGAAGCCATATACCATGCATGCATTTGTGTTCATGTATACGTTGAAGTGCATGTGTGCATTTTGTTTTATTTTTTCATAAATAAACAAGAAGGGTTAACAGGGGAGTGTTTTCTCCTTCCCACAAAAAAATTAAGGATATAGATATTATTTTTCTGGCAGGTAGGTTGTCAAAAGTTTGAACTTTGATCATGCAGTGTTGAGGTTTGAACGTGTTACACCTGTCTTTTAACACATTGATATGTTTATGGTATGGCAAGTAGGCAAAATACATACCAGGCTTCATCAAGAAGAGCAATTATACCCCCAGGTTTCTGCATGCACTAGACACAATCATCCTTCTAGGTATCCTTCTTATAGTCAAGTAGTGTGAAAATTGGATAGAGTCAATACCTTCTCGATAAGATCTAAAATATCTTGGTTATCTACAAATTCTACATAACTCCAGTTGATTTCCTCTCTTGTGTACTCCTCTTGCTCCATCTTGAATACATGCTGTAAAGATGATTTTCCATGTAACTGTGTATACAGAGCATTGTAGCATATAGACCATACACATGTGCATACATACTTTCCTAGGCATGTAAATTTGGTGTCTTGGCCTGGCAGACCCTGTTTCTGTTGGGCCTAGCCCAACAAGGATTGTACCAAATCCTAGGCCAGGCCAAATTAGGACCCTAGGGGAGGGTGCTTTTTTACAATCAATTTTTAAAAATTTGCTTACAGTCCATTGGCTGAAAATTTGAAAAACTGGGCCCATCTCTGGCTCAGGTCCTACCTGAGGGAATTTGGGCCTAGGATAGCCTGGCCCTAGGCTGGGCCAACCCATGAGCCTCAGGACATTTTTACATGCCTAATAATTACATATGCATTTATAGATCTTAGTAAATACAAAATTTTAATACTAAATAGAATTCTCGTGCTCACCTGATTGAAATGTTGTTGTAACTTCTCATTTGTTAGATTGATGCATAGCTGCTCAAAACTACCAGATAGAGCATGTGATAAGCTCTTCAAAGTTGAAATTAAGGAAGATTATATTGTGAAAATAAATCTATCAGTCTTTACCTGTTGATCTTGAAGCTCTCAAAGCCATAAATGTCAAGGACACCAATTATACTTTTTGCAGTGGGATCCTGGCCGATTGAACTGTTTATCTTGTCTACAATCCTGCCATAGTTCATTAAGCATTACAATGTAATCTTTCACTCACTGCAGGATAGACCCTGTTTGGGACTGAAAAGCAATTTTTTACTGAACTTAGGAGCCAAACGTTCTCAGCTATATTCTTATGACTACGGATCTCTTGACTAGCATCAGTGCTATGCTATCAAGTCTCTTAAGAAAAAATATCAGCCTACTAAGTTGAGTTGACAAATAAACTTGACCATGGCTTCTATCGTTATGGAAACACTGAAGGCTAGATAGATTAAATTGCATGTTGCAGCACTATGGAACTGGATTCTTGACAAGCTTATTAATGTTTATGGTTATAAGTTCATGCATAGTTACCAAGGAAAAAAAGTGTATCAAAAGTAGCTATATTTGATTCACATTTCACCTACCTTTTCCTTTTCCCTTGCTAAATCCCTACCCAAATCTATGAACCAAACACGGCCTTAGTGTATTGTCCCTAGAGTAGGGAAAAATATTCTTATCCACTTTTTTACCATACTGGTACTTGTAAAGATCTAATCCAAATTAAACAAGTCTTTGTTTTTTTTGTTTTGTTTTGTTTTGTTTTGTTTTTTTTTTTGATGGGTCAAACAAATCTTTGTATAAAATAATCAAGATACAAAGGGGAAAAACCTTAGAGTTTGACTCACACTAATAGCCCTTCATCATAGTTTATGACATGAAATAATTTGAGATATTTTGTTAGCTTTTGATTCATCAGACTCTACTTTTGCATAACTAGAGCTTAAATGAAAGTGGGATTATTGGTGACAATTTTATTATGAATCATAATACAATATTCGTGGCCAAATATTTAAATTACATGGAAAACCTTATTGTTCCAATTGTTTTTAAGACAATGGTATATGTTATCATTTTCCTGTGGTGTCTTATGCTGGAAAATAAAAGGAAAGTTCAAGAATCATGAAAAAGAAAGGGAGGAAAGTTGTGCAAAAGTTATTCTCTCCCTCATTTCTTTATATTAAATAAAATAAGTAACCGCATTCTACAAAGCTTCATCCAACACTTCTCTGTTAGTGAATATATATCACTGTAAATATATAACTTGCTCATTACATTATGGAAGAAACAATTCTTATTTCCTTGGTGAGCACAAGTGCAAGTTATCTTTTGTTCATATGTAGAGTACAAAATTACCTTGTGGCATTTTTCTTAGTAAGTCTTGCTATCTTCATGTACTCATTTTTATAATGCCGTACTTGGTTATGGGAAGATTAGTGGCTGCCTTTGTTCAATAAGTATTGTTGGGCCCATTTTCTAAATGCTTAAGCATTTGGAATAATTGGTAACCTAACATGGGATTAGAGCTTTGGTTTTGGAAAGTTTTGGGTTCAAGTCTCTCTGCTTACATTTGGACCCCCATTTGGTATGTTTGTTTGAACTCCATTTAATTATCTGTTTGTCTCTCCATGTATAAGATGAGGTTGCATATGAGGAAGGTGTTGGATAGCTTGATAAACATTGTTGGGCCCATTTTCTAATTACTTAAGCTTTTGGGACAATTTGGTGACCTAACAACGATATGATAGCTTTTCGGACAATTGGTGATCTAACAACCTTTATTTGACATAAGATGTTTATGGGACGTTTTATGGAAATTCCTAGTTTTGACTGCAATAATTTATATGTTTTGGCTACGATCTTGCCCTATCAGCACTTAAAATGCCTACATATGTCTTGCCTATGTAGCACAATGCTAAACTTGGGAAGAGCTTCCAGATCATAATTTTTTTTTTGGAGGCTAGATTTTAATCTAGATAGCAACTGCATGGCAATTCATTCTAGTCAGGAACTGATATATTGAACGGTTACCTTTCACTGGCATTCCTCACAAAGCATGCTCATCCTTCATCTTTCCACACGAGCTTTGGTTCATGTTTTTTTCGGCAAGGAAGTGAATATACCTCTGGTGGAACTTGTGACCTAGATGTGAATTCTTTCTGGGTTATAACAATAAGTGACTTCAAATCTGGCTTCACTTTCCCTCCCTCCTGTATTCCCTTTGTCAAATCTCAAATAGATTCTGCTCGGACTGGTTTTATCCATATAAACAACCAGTGGATTCTGATATCTGACTATGAGATCTGGTAATCTTCTTGAATTTTCTGATCTGATCTGATTGGTTAAATAGATAATTTACCTTATCAGGATGGCATGCTTTTTGTGATACTAGATCCTATACACTTGAGGACTTTTTGATGCTACAAGTAATCATGTACACAACTGTTGTTCGATAAAACTGAAAAATTTTATTGTTGAATTTTGTTTTTTTGATCAGCAAAAGTTAGTGGTTAGTTATTAAATTAGCACCTTGGGGTAGTTGAAATTCACGCCCATACACCTTGCAAGAAAATCTTGCCCTCCCATTCCATTCCTAAGAGTGGAATCTAAGACCTCCCCCTTAGGAGAGACTTGGTGGCCAAAGGGGTAGCCAACTAGACTAGAGCCCCTTGGTTTATATTGTTGAATTACTAGAACTAAAGCCTTTAAGTTTACTAAAATAAAGTAGTTTAGAAAGCAATTTTTTTTCAAAGCTTATTTAGTGATAAAATATGTAGTAGGGTGAACAAAACGATGATCCGTTCAAACTGTTCCAAGGAATTCTACCTGTCTTCATACAATTATTGTTGATCTTGCAGCCAGATTGTAGGAAGTGGGAAGTATGTTTTTACATTTTCAATGAGAAGCTATACTGTAAGGATGAAAAAAGTTTCTTATATATATTTCTCTTGTAATCTTTCATAATTAATCATATATTTATTATTAAAAGTAGTGTTTTTCCCATGCTTAGGTGACATATTATAAGGGCTTACTTTTTTTTTTAAGAGAGCCACGTCAGTATGTATTTTCTTAATTACATGTAGAGTTCTATACAAACCCAAACTTAAACCAAATTTAAATTATACTAATTTTACCTCTTTTATATGGACTCTATTTGACAAATATTTCTTTCCATATATTTTTCATGGTAAACTGAGATAATCCATAAATCCAATACCAATTTTGCATTTCACGTTTTCTTCTTATTCTTTCAAGGGTATTATGATTTTTTTTTAATACTAAATTGCCTTTTTTTTTTTCCTTCTTATTTTTCCGTGCATTATTCTATATCCAATGCCAATTATATATTATTCTATATTATGGATTTGCTTTTAAATTTTATAGTGATTCTATATATGAAATTATAGTTCATTTCTTACATTATTTTATATAATCATAACTCACAGGAGGAAAAACTTACATAACAATGATACTCTCAAGGAACTTTTAAAGTTTGAATTTACTATTTGAGTTACTTTTTCAATTGTTGAATAAAGTTCTTTTATGTTTTGATATCATATTACAGATGATTAGTCACTTCACACATTGGGGATGTATCTATTGTTTGGATGTTTTCATTATTTTTTCTTTTTAGGTTTAGATATTGTTATGTAATTCTTTCTTGGTTAGTCATTGTTTAATTTCTTTTATATAATTGATATTTTAATATAATTAAGAGTGTTTATTTTACAATCTTATAATTTAATATCTATATAATAAAGCAAGAGAGTTTTTAAAAATGTGTCAAAATGTCTTAGAGATACATTTTGTTTCAAGGATTGAGATTAATTTCCAAATTCATCCTAGGGTCAAGATTTCTTTAATTCCCACTCGCTTACCTTCTTTTCCCCCTTTTTGTTCACTCTCTCTCTCTTTTTATTTTTTATTTTTCCCTTTCTTTTTTCCTTTCCTTTTTCTTTATCCTTCCCCTTCCCCCCCCTTTTGCTCACTTTATTGATTTCTTTATTTCTATCATATAAAATCATTATATGATAATCCAACTACAACATATTTATATTTAATTTTTTTAATAAATTTTATATGATTTCTATTTCTACATATTTTATTTTCCAAATGAATATAAAAGAAAATTAAATAGTTAGAATTACTTTTAATTTTATGTTACTAATTCTTCTTCTAATTTAACTATTATTTTTAATATCAAAATGAGTATTTATTTTATTATTTTATAATTTAATATATATCATACAAAATTATTATATGATAATTATACTTTTATAATACGATAAAACAAAAATTATCAAAATACACAAATAATTTAACTAAAATTAATATATATAAGTATTCAAGTAACGATTTTATAGTATCAAAATAAATAATTAAAATTACACTTTAATTTTAATTAAAATTATTTTTTTATAACACACTGTACCATCAAATATTTAAAAAAGAAAAAAGAAAAAAGAAAAAGCACATGCATTGCAGGGGTCAACTGCTAGTTAATAATACAACAGTTGACCATATGTTTATTGCTTATTGTTGTTTTATTATTTATTTATTATAAACAAAACACCACTATTATTCCTTCTTATACACTACTTCTATATAAATAAATGTATATAGTTAAACTAACAAATGGAACTAGGGAGATCCTAGTTAAACAACGCAACTCTTAACTATCATCAAATCAAAACGAAAATTAAAACATCATCCTACTAAAACTAAAATAAACAAAGTGACCACTTTTCAATGAGATTGTGCTGGCGTATGAAATTTGAAATTCTTATCATCTCAGGAAGTTCATCATCACCGCCACCAGACATTGGTGATAGCACATGAAGTTCATCATCACCACCAGAAATCAGTGATGAATCAAGAAGTTCATGTTCACCATTACTAAAGACTGATGCTAGAGAAAGAAATTTATCACTACCAGAGGCCGATGTCAATGCAGGAAGTTTATCGTCCGTCACCATCACTAGAGGCTAGTGCTGATGTAAGAAGTTCATCATCTTCACCTTCACCACCAGACACTAGTGCCTGATAAGGAAGTTCATCATCACCACCACTAGACAACGATGATGGAACAAGAAGTTCATTATCATCACCACCACCATTACAAACTGGTGCTGGAGCATGAAGTTCGTCATCATCAGAAACCGGTGCCAAGTCCATGGTCATTATCACTACCATCAGCTACTAGTGCTAGAGCATGAAGTTCGTCACCATTGCCACCATCAAACCTCGGCATCGAAGCAGGAAGTTCATTGTCATTACCACCAAACTCTGGTGACGAAGCAGGAAGTTCATCACCATCATCACCACCAGACACTAGTGAAGGTACCTCTGGATCATCATTAGATACTAGTGATAGAGCAGCAGGAAGTTGATCGTTAGCAGACACCGCATGAGTGTCACCTAAAGGTGAAGGTGCAGGTAAAATAGGAAATTGATTGTTGTCACTAGATATCAGTGCCATTGCACAATCATCTATTGGTAGTGTAGGTCCAAGTGCAGGTGCCGGTGGAGCATGAATGGGCGACAAAGAATGTGCAGGTGATGTAGGAGAAGAATGACGACGACATTGATGTCTAAGCCAATGAAAAATGTGGCTGTGAATGTACAATAAATCTTCATGAATTGTTTTGACATCCTCACAACACTCCTCGCTGACGTGAGGAATCATATGGAGAACCATTCTATCTCCATTATTAGGAGTATTATGATGATGATTCTCTATGAATTGTGTGGGGCACCAAGACCCAACCAATATTGCTTCACCTCCTCTGCCACAGGAAGTCCCCTTGGGATTGGGAATCCTAGAAACTGTGGAATTGGCCACCGTGGCGGGAAAACTGGCCTCTGTGGATACCTTGGCCATTGCTCGGTTTTGATACCTCCTCTTGAATTGCTTTTACTAACTCTAGAATCACCTAAATCAGCGGTTTCAGTATTGCCTAGGCCTTGTGCTGTTGCTAACTAGGCCAAAACTACTATAACTAAAAACCCTCCCTTCATTCTGACCAAACTACAACAACTAAAAAATCCTCCTAAATTGTTGAGGAAGTTTTTATGGTTCCTCCTCCTGGGCTTCCGCATAAGTTTGCAAACTTTGCAAAGCGTACATGGTCTCAAACAAGCTACTTGGGCTTGGTTTGAAAAAAATTCTACTGTGGTTTGTGGTTTGGGATTTTGTACGTGATTCGGCTCTTTTCATTCGCTCTACTTCTGTGGGCCTTATCATTCTTTTGTTACATATTGATGACATGATTATCATCGGTGATGATATTGATGGTATTTTTGTTCTCAGGTCTCACTTGCATCATCACTTTGAGATGAAAGATCTTGGCTCACTTATTTTCTTGTTATTGTGGTGGCTTCTTCTCCTAAAGGGTATCATCTATCTCAGTCCAAATATGCAGTTGATGTTATTCAGAGGGCCAATATGACAGATTCCTGAATTGTTGATACTCTACATGAACTTAATGTGCGACTATACCTCTACTGATGGTGTTCCTTTATCTGATCCTACTTTGTATTCTGTTCTGGTGGGCAGTCTTGTTTATCTGACAGTTACTTGCCCCAACATCGCCTATGCAGTACATGACGTCAGTCAGTTTGTTTCCAACTTGACTACTGTTCACTGGGCTTATGTTCTTTTGTATTTTGCTCTATTTTTAGGGTTCCTTGCATCAAAGTCTATTGTTATTTGCTACTTCTTTGGATCTTCATGCCTTTCTAATGCTAATTGGGTTCGTGATGCTATGGATCATAAGTCAACTACTGGTCTTTGTGTTTTTCTAGGTAGTTCTCTTACCTCCTAGAAGAGTAAAAAGTAGACTATTGTTGCTCGTTCTTAGCCGAGGTTGAGTATCGTGCTATGGCTACTATAACTGCTGAAATTGTTTGGTTGCACTAGTTGCTTATAGATTTTGGTGTTTCCATTTCTACTCCTACTCCTATGTATTGCGATAATAAGAGTGCCATGCAAATTGTTCATAACTCAGTTTTTCATGAGCGAACCAAACACATTGAGACTGCTTGCCATTTTGTGCACCATCATCTGTAGCTTTGCATTTTGTTGTTGCCCTTTGTTTTGTCTATTATGCAGCTCACTGACTTCTTTACGAAGTCTCATATTATTTTGTTATTCCTTTTTCTACTTGACAAACTCTCAATGCTTCCCATTGTCACATCCTGGGCTAGCTTAGTCTTATTAGCATCTAGGGCTAGCTTAGTTTTCTTATATATATATATATATATTTCTCTTGTAGTCTTTCATAATTAATTATTCAATAATACTATTGTTTAGTTTGTAATCTAGTTTTCAAAAACTTTAGTCGCATTAGATTTTAACTCATTATATTTGATTTTCTTACTCTTAAGATAACTTTAAGAGAAATATATTGGAAAAAAACTTTTGGGATCTCTTTGGATCACTAAATTTACTGTTTTGGATTGAAAGCGTACCATGTGTTTCAAAACGTAGTTTGTTGAGGTATTAGCATTTTTTGGTAACACTGGGTAAATCACTAAATGTTTTCAGTTTCTTGCACTCAATCCCCATTCTTCAAAATCTTCATGTATGAAGGAATAGAGTTCATTTTGCCACTGGAACAAAAGTGCCTTGGTAATTAAGTCCCATATATCAAAACCAACATAGTCTTTAAGATGGGATTCACGATAATTGGCATCCTAAAGTTTGTGCCACAATCCACCAAGTATTATTCCTTCAATGGTTTTCTCAAAGTGTACTTGTAGAGTTTTCATTATTTGTTACTTGATTAAGACGATGAATCTGAATACCAGACATTTGTATTTTCTCCTTCCCAATATAATTGATATGGCAGAAATATAATATTCTTATGTAGGAGTGCTTCAGTGTGGGGGGAAGATAAAATTGAAAGCTCCAAGAAAAAGAGGTGAGTTTGATATGCTTACCAGTCAAAAAGTCGGGAGTATATTGTCTTTGCCATGCCATCACGACTCGTGGCAGCTGAAGCTGGATCTAGGGGTTTTGTGATGTTTCCATCAGGAGTAACTATCACACGCTTGCAAAGTGAGTCTTCGAGAGCCTGCTCGTCACACCTGCATAGAAGCTTATTAAGAGATGATATATATAGAAAGTGAAAATCTACCAGACAGTATAGTAGGGCCAAGTTGATTAGGTTCAGACATGAGTAGCTCTGCAGCTGTTTGAAGATGGTAGCGTGCTTTTTCATCTTTCAGTTTTGAAGAATCTGTTTCATTCCCTTTCACAAATTCTATGTTTCCAAGATGGAGTATTGCAGCTACCACACGGAATATAGCATCCTAAAAGAGGAAAACACACTGTTAGCTTGGATCTATGTTACATGGACTTGGGTATGAGTGTAGGGTATAGGTGCGTATTTAGAGCTCGATGAATTTCAAATTTAAGAATATGCTAACTCGGCAAAGAAGGGTCATAATTTTATATTTTTAATTTATTAAGTGAGAAAAAATGGTGTCATGTGTAACATACAATATCAAAAAACGTTTTATTCCTTTTAAGCAATTATACAACAATATATACATATAATGATAGTGTTAAATATAAATATATAAAAAATATCTAATGGAAAGTATTGGACACATATCTTGCAGCCTTGTCCAAGTGTCAGGTATTTGATATGGTATGGGTATTTGATTTATTTTGAAGAGTGTATGTAACTTAGGTTTTTCTATTTATTGAATGTCTCCTTTCAGTTTTGTTTCTCAGTTTTTGCACTGATGCAGAGGCGCACACCTGCTCATCCTGGCTGATTCCTACAACATCCATGGCGTTTCTGGTCTCCAGATATTCCCTTGCATCATCCACATTTGCTACTTCATAGCAATTTGTTTGGTTTAGATAATGGAATGTCCTTGGGTCTCCTAGTTTGAATTTCTTGACATCCTGTAATAAAATAATACTGTCAGCTCACTTTATATATGGTTACTTATTCATTTATTTTTATTTATTTGTTTATTTTTTATGCTATGTCACCTCACAGGTGATCAGATTTGATTATATGAGCTCACCTCGGGTGGTGCTGCACAGAGCATGTAGAAACAGTGGTAGTTCCTTTCTGGGTCTGAGATTTGGCAAACTCTTGATCTTTCAAGAAGATATGTCCGAACTGCGGCTCCAGAGATCTTCCCATACTTATCAAATTGGATCTCTACAAATTTACCAAAACGACTGGTACAGCCACTCAATCATGTAAATTTTCCTGTAAGTCAAGCTATAGTAGTGGAATTGGAAATAGGACAAATTTGAAGAACAAAGCATTTAACTAGTTCACCTGGAATTGTTGTTTTTCACAGTTTTGGCATTCCCAAATGCTTCCAAGACTGGGTTGGACTGGAAAGTGAAAGCATAAATTATCACAAAATTTATACTATCACCCAATATATATGAAGTAATAGTGACTTATACTCACCTCCAAAACTTGTTGTTCAACTGTTCTTCCTTCGGTATTAGATCTGCCCCCCATGAATGCAAGATATCTCATAAGCATTTTTGTTGTCTCTGTTTTACCAGCTCCACTCTCTCCACTTACCAAGATTGATTGACTTCCGTGTTCATTTATCATTGCCCTGATATTGAATTATTGAATAAACTCTTCGTTGTCAGATTATGGGACTAATTGGTGCAGCTTCTATGAATTGCTTATAGTTTTTATTTATTTTATCTATTTTGGGAGTCTATGTCAGACTATTTGGTGTAGTTTTTACTTATAGCTTATTAGGTAGAAGTAGCTTAAATTAGTTGAAAATGTTGATTATCTAGAAGTAGGGAGAAGGGTGCTTTTGGCTTCTGCTTTCTAATCATCACCTTTCAACTTACATAAAGCTTTGCCAAACAGGCCCTATGAAGGTCATTTGAGATCATTTGGTTTCACCAATTTAGATATACCTGTAACAGGCGTCTGCAACTGCAAAAAGATGTGGATTTAGCTCACCGAAAGCAGCTCCTTTATACTGTTCCATCATATGGATGTCGTACAAGTGTGGCAGTCTCCGGAAAGGATTCACCGCTATTAGAATATTCCCGGTGTAAGTCTGCTTATTTCAGGACCGACTATTAGTTCCTAGTTGTTTTGTAAATACATTCCCTTCAATGAATTACTAAATAGTTTTACTGAAAATTCAGTGTTCGCTAGGCTACAAATGACTCACATATATCTCATTGAGAGCAAACCGAGAGGCAAGGTTGTAAAGGACTCCTGGCTCATGGAGGTATGCCAACTTGGTCATGTCATCAACCCCTGCTGGTGGTGCTTCTGCGTCTTTTGGGTATATGCTTGAGATATCTGCAACTATCTGCAAATGGTAAAGAGAGTCTAGCTTAGTTTAGATACTACCTTTTCTGCATGTTCATTAGAGTTTATTATTGTTTGATATTTATGAATCCTTTCACATTGGAGATATTCTTTCTTCTTCAGAAAAGAACAGGGTAACTAATATAGGGCACATAGGCACTCAAATCCATGTTATAATTTTGATTGTCACACTTAAATTTAAAAGGAAAGGATCTCCTTTGTCTCACTGGCTAAAACAAGGCTGCTACCATCATCGGCTATAGTTCTAATGTTTTTGGGTTTTGTTTTTGCAAGAAATTTGAAAAAACTGTTGATGAAAACAAGTTTGACAACTGGTTTCAATTCCAAAAAATGTAAACAGTTCTCAAAATTTACATCACTTTAAGATTTATTTATTTATTTATTTTTGTGTGTGTGTGTTTTCACCTATTTTGAAGACAAGTTTTATTCCCTCCTCCCTCTGGCCACCACCTCTGGTAACCCCCCTCTGCCCCACCACATCCAGCCACCTCCTCCCGCCAGCCACCCCAACCTTCTGGCCACCACCTCTGGCAACCTCCCACCCTTCAGGCATCCCCTGTGAGAACTCATCAAACTTGTTTTCTTGTTTTTATTTTTGTATGTTTTGGAAACAAATGTGTACCAAACATGTTTTTGTTTTTGTTTTCAACAAAAAAAAACATAAATATGTTACCTATTTTCATTAAACAAAAGCAAAAAATTGTGAATGTTGCCAAGAACTCTGTGATTCTGTCCAACCAGTTTGCGAAGGAGGAAGGGAGCCAAGAACCCATTAGTGTCATTGAATTTTTTTCCATATACTGGCAGTGGCAACTTATTGGTGTTTTTCAGTTTTATGTTACAATTGGGGTTTTCTGTAAAACATGTACATCTTGTCTTAATAATAAACCCAATATATAATCACCAATGACAGTTTACTGGAACATATAGCCTCTGATGTTGACTGATGAAGACGTTAGAAAAAGCCTTCAGTAGTGCTAATAAATATCTCTTATATAGGTAAATATTTTTTATCCACTTTCCACCTTTTCAGGCTGTTTTATGTTTATGTTATACACAGTGCCTAAAACGACAAAGATTTATCTGTGGTTTCAAATATATGCTGTACTGATTCCTGTAATGTTAACAGATCTAACAGTCCTAGTTGTTTGATCATGTACATATATAGCTGCTCTCCAATATAATGGGAGGTAAGATTAGCTTACAGTTTTCCCATTTGTGGTAACTATGGTGGCATCGCTGCCTTTGATTTCTATCACTTCTCCGTCGATCCACGCAACTTCAGGATCCTCAGCCCACACTTGTGATCCAACTATGATGTTTACAGGAGTTCCCTGGATCATTCAAAAATCACAAAAGGTTAGTTTTCTTGCAGATAAAAGATTGACCCAAGTGAATTGAGGTTGAAGAGATTAAAGCCCATGATCATCTAGAAAGCTTACCATAACTGTGATTCTATAGGATCATCAAATTCACAGCTGAGATGCAGAGAAGAAGCCAATGTGTTTTGGTTGTCCTCTGAGAGAGAGAGAGAGAGAGAGAGAGAGAGAATGGTATTGCTGTTGAGGAATGAAAAGTAGAGAGAATGTTGAAAAGGAATGTTTTTCAAAGCAAATGGAAAAGCAGAGAAAATGAAGATGGTGGTGGTGGTGGTGACTCTCAAAAGCAAAAGGCAGAGCAGCCACCCCTCATCACCTCCCTCCCACTCTCCCCCACATGCTGTCAACTTTTTTTTATTTTTGCTCATTCCACATAGGCTGCTGACTTGGCTCCACAACCAGCCTCAAGATATAAAATTGTGTATCATTCTTTGAGTCGGCAAGTCTTGTGTGTCCATTATATGTTATTTTTTATTTTTATTTTTATGTATTGTTTGTTATTTGCACCCAAGCAGAGCTGGTCTTAGATTTAGTAGGTGTGGTGGAGTGGCTATAAAACAATGTGTCCTCCTTTGCATAGTTGTTGCCTTTACTCTCTTAAATCAATTGGGCTAATGATGGCTTCTTGTTATGCTTGTATAAATAAACAACAATGTTAGGCGGATCTTTTTTTGCATGTGATTCACATTACATTAAATTTGAATCTATACTTTACATTTCAATTTTGATAATTGTTTTAGCTATTTTTCAGAGTTTGTAGCTTTTTTGTAATGGCTGTTGCCTTTACTCTCTTAAATCAATTGGGCTAATGATGGCTTGTTATTATGCTAGTATAAATAAACAACAATGTTAGGCGGATTTTTTTTTGGATGTGATTCACATTACATTAAATTTGAATCTATACTTTAAATTTCAATTTTGATAATTGTTTAGATATTTTTCATAGTTTGTAGCTTTTTTGTAATGGCAGTTGTGTGTCAATTTATTTACGGTCTCATTTGTCATTATTGTGTTGGTTTAAAGAACTTTACTATTTATGTTTGTTACTAATGTTGTACTTGATGCATCAGATGGTAAATAAATTATAGTACAAAAATGTGATTGTTATAAAAATAAAATGACTATAATCAAGTCCTATTAAATGCTTATATGGCTACCTGTGAACATTTGGTGAACTTTCAAGTTTGAGTTTCATTTATTTATTGGAGTGTTTGACCTCAAAGGCATTTGCCAAATTGGATGCTAAGCATTGCTTCTAATATTTCATTCCTTGTCTTTTTCAGCTCTAAGATTGAAAAAGATTATTGTAACATTTGTCAATTTTTATGTCAATTTCTTTCTCGAATTGGTTGCTTCCAAATAGTGTTCAATGACTTTGATCGCATGTAGTTTTAAAAGTTTGAAACAAGAGATAACTTCTAATATCATCCGTTTTCAAAAAAAATCCGTATATACAAAATTAAATCACAGGTAAATTTTATCGTATTGATGTACATGTTCTTAATATTTTTTTAATAGTTTAATTATGTTTATGTTAATTCGTTAAAGAAACTTTGAACAACTATTTTTTCTTTCATCTCAAATGTTTTTTTCCTTTCTGCATCAATTTTCTTTTTCTCAATTTCCATTTTCACAAATAAATAACATTTTTCACATTTGCTGACAACAAGGATAGAATTCTAAAGAGGGACAAATGGGTATATTCATTCAAAAGTCAATGGGATCAATGAGGTTCAACAGGTGATTCTGTTGTGGAAAAAAGATCAAAAAGGGCATGAGGCATCATCTTTAATGGCCCCACAAACCCCCCCCACCCTCCAATCTCCAAATTCTTCTCCAACCCACCAAACCTTTGGTGGGCCTCTGTTGGGTTTGAATTGAATTTCTTTTTCGCCTTTTTAGTTAGGGGCGGTGGAGATGGTGAGTTTTGAATTGAAATCTTTTATAGAGGATGTCCTTCCTTTCACATGGGAAAAGGTCCTGTGTAGTGGGCCCTATAAAAGGCTTCTCTGATCTCTCATTCTTCCTTTCCAACCAAGTTTTCTTCATTCTTTTATATTTTTTAATTTTTAATTTTTTTATCAATTGTTGTATCAATATTAAATGGAATAAGGCCTCGTTTGGAAACATATTTTTTTAGTAAATTTTTATCTTTTTGGCTAAAATATGATGTAAAAAAATTAATATGTTTGGAATGACTTTTTGGCTTTTTATGAAAAGATGTGCAAAAAGTAGAGAGAAAATAAAATCTTTGACTTTTTGGTATAGGTTGTTGGCTTTTCGGCTAAAAAAGTCACTTGCCAAACAATGCCTAATTGTTAGTGTTCTTAATATTTTTTTAGATTATTTAATTTAATTAGGAGTAAAGATAGTATGCACGTGGTCTTTGGGAGTCCATGCAGTGCGATTCAATATGATTTAAGAATAAAATTATAGATGTTGGATTGATAAATTTGTTATTTATAATTAAATCGTAATTTGAGCGATTACAACCTATAAATTGATTGAAGAATAACTTTAAATAATTATCAAGTATTTATATAATATATAACCTTAATTTGCATAATACTTTATATATAACACTAACTAATTTTACATAATATTTTTCATATATATAATACTAATTTGTGCCACATTCTACATCTCATATTTCTTTCACACTGATTTTTATTTTGACATTTCATTGAAAATAAAAAAATATATGTATTAACTATGACGGGACAGAATGATTTCAAAAGTGGATTATAAATTTTAAATCATGGATCAAACCAACACATGATTAGCAGGCAGATCGGTGCAACGATTTTAGTAAATTAGGCGGTATTTTACATAATTCTGTAGACATTCCATTTTTTACCGGTCTTAAAACTCTGGCACCTTCAATATGATCCCATGATGATGAAACAAGGATGGATCTCAATTGTCTTCAAACAAAGCCTTTCAAATGGGGAGAATTCCCAACCTTAAATCCTTTTGTTGCCAAAATAAATTTTAAACCTTTCAAATGTTTTCAAAAAATAATTTTCAAGGATACAAGATGTCATTCCAAGTATTTGAATTAGTCCACCTCGCATTTTTGCAATAAAAAATCTTGTTTATTTCAAAACTGGGTGAAGATAAAGTCAAATTGAATGAAAAAATGGAAAACATTCAAGAAAACAATTAGTCGCAGGTTTGTTGGACCATCTACAGGTTAAAACCCATAGATGAGCCAGCCTGTAGATCATACCCACGGGTGAAGATCATACACGTGGTTACTCACGTGAGTTACGATCATACTTGTGGGTGATTGTGGTAAAAGGGTTTTTGGGAGTACTCTTTGATCTAAGCAGACAATCTCGATCCTCGAGTTGCTACCTGAAATGGAAATGAACACTCCAGTCCGGGAGTGCCGGAATTAGCACTCCGATGGACAAATCAGTATTCTCTCAAGTTTTCTTATTTCTCAAGTTATTTTTTTTGTTTTCACATACATCATTTTGGCTGATGCTCCTCATTTTTATGTTGCTTTCCAGGGGCTCACTTTTCCATTATTACCTTTCACCATCACATCTGGGACCCCTAGATGTGCCAGAAAATTTACGGCATACTCGGTCCACGGGATAGATTCTACTCGGCTTTGGTCTTGTTCAGATGGGCTGGTCATGCCGAGTTATCCTCACCAGTCTTCTTGGCATCCTCTTTGAGTAGCTCACCTGAGCGGTCTCTTTTATTTGGCCCCAACAATTGACCCCCAAACATCCAAATAACATATATTACTCAGCGTGTTTGGTTTCTCGGCTAACAAAACAGACAAAACCCTCGAAAGTTAGAAACATGGCGGTTACACTCCTTTTCATACTGATACGTCAAAGTAGATGCGCTACTTGAATCATTACAATTTCCTGCCCCTTTGTATTTGACATTCATTTAATGCGATTTGAAATTTGTACCTCCGTATACTCTTGAATCAAAAGGTTATTGACTTCCTTTGAGCATCCTTCATATCAACCTCCTTCAAGACCTCTACAATCCCACTTCTCACTGTTCATCTTCTTCCTCAACCTATAAGTCCCCTTTTTCTTCTCATTCTATTCTTCATTCCAGTTCCCTGCGTGTTTTGCTTTTGTTTTTTGTACACGTCGTTTTCTTTCCATCTCGAATGGCGAGGCATTTGAATCTCCTCTCTGAGGATCGAGTTGCCGCCTTTCGTCATCACTTTTCAATCCTAGATGACGTCTACCTATTCTTTATTGCAGACTATGTGGTGGACATAGAGAGGGCTGATATGAATACAATTATTTTTCCTCTTTTGTCAATAGCTGAGGATGGAGTCTGATTCTCCCTCCATCCTTTCCTGAGGTCTGTCCTACGTTATTGGGGACTAATTCCCTTTCAACCTAACGTGAACTTCTACCGAATAATCATGGGTATAGTAGAGTTGAATCACCATCTAGGTCTTAACCTAGGGATCCCAGCTATTCGGCATTGCTACGTCATGGCGAAATCATCCGGTTGGCAGGGCCATTACTTTTTGAGAGCCAAGGACATAGATCACCACTTGGTGACTATGCTCACTAGCTTTGGCAAAAGGATTAACGATGTCATGGTCGTCATCCAAGGCAATTGGGAATTCGGTGAGGGAGAAGATTGCCAGAACCTAATGCCTGGTTTTAAAGACTGGATGGTGATTGTTATTTTTATGCTGCGCAGGAAATGACTTAAAAAGAGCGCTGACTTCAGTGGATGAAGCCATTATTGATCAAGTGAAGACAGTCCTTAGTTAAAAAGAACGTGCAAATCTTCAAGGACAAGGGCGCGCCGTCCATATATTACTGAGATACGACCTAACTTACTCCACCTTCTCGGGCCATAGATAATATCCATGTGCTGAGGAACGAGTGGCAGCTTATTGCACTAATATTTCCTAGCTTCAAGAGTTTAAGGATATCGGTGTTAGCTTTGATGCCGGCAAAGAAGTCGGCAAAGACACTCAATTGGAGGGGCATGCGAGAGACCAAGAGCTGAACAGAGAAATTGAATTGGCATTTGAGCACATCAGTCTTGACCATCAGACTGATAACCCTTCCACCTCTAGCCGACTAGATTTATTTGTTCCAAAAGACGACATTTTCACAGACAATCTAACCGCCGCAGAATCAGAAGCTGAAGAGATAGGCGGAGAATCTCTAGCCCAATTTGCTAGAAGACGAAATGCCGAGAAAATGGTTGCTAGGAGATAAGTTGGCAAATTTAGGGGAAGCCAAGTGACCCTAACACGCCAAGCTCCTGTGGAGAAAACGGCTTGCGAAGTGGTCATGGCTGAATTGACTCCTGAATGCTAGATAGAAGCGCAAGGAGCTGATCTGGTAGGACAGAAATGACGTACCAAGGTCGTGGCCGATTTAACGAAGGAGCCCATTGATAAACGACCAAGGGTAGAGATGCTGTCCACCGCAGATGAGTTTTCCGAGCCATTTTTTATCCAACCACGGATGAAGAATGCACCGGTTCTCACCATTGGATTGGCCATCAAGGACCCCACCATGGCCCTAAGTATAGCTTTGACTCTCTCTCTTCCAGCAGACAAGGCCACATTCCGTGCCAAGCCGGATATCGTTTCGATTGCTCTGGTGGCGCAGTTGGCTATTCTGGTAAACTTAGTGGATGTCCTTTTTGGCTTTGCCTAGAATTTCCTCTTTTGATTCCAACTAACAAGTCTTGGTTTCATTGCTTTGTCAGGCGGCAGGAAGGATTGCCGAGATTGGTCGTTGGCATTACGATGCTGTAGAATGACTCGGCATTCTTGAAGGCCAATTAGAAGCTGAAAAAGCCAAGGCCACTGTAGCGATTGCCGATTTATCTGTGGCCACAGCTAAGGCCGAATCTGAAGCCACAAAGGAAGAAGAAGAGAAGGCGATGGCGCTTGCAGCACAGAAAAAAGCGCAACACGTTGATCTTCTTCGTAGGGTCGTTGAAGAGAGAGCTCCCTGAAGTCGGCTCAAGAAGAAGTCAAAAAACTAAAGGCCGTGCTTGAAGAGGATAAGAAGGCAAGGGAGCTTGTTGAAGCTAGTATGGCCAAATCTTTTGATGTTGGAGAACTTAAGGCCAAGGAATTGTATGCTGATGAAGCCTTGAAGTTCGAGAATCGAGCTTTTAAGCATGGATGACTCAAAGCTTTAGTAGCCGCCAAGGTGACTTTCGAGCAGCCGATTCCCTACGAGCAATTAGAAGTCGAACCGCTGGAGTCGGATCCAGAGGATTTGGACTTTTGATTGGCCGCCTTTGTAATAGGATTTTGGTTTTGTTAGCTGTTTATTTTACTGCCTTTGTTAAATGGTTTAGTTTTTGTACTAGGGCCATTTTCATAGTTTTTATACTAGGGCCATTTTCATGTATAAAGTGTCGAATGTACGCGTGCAATTTATGAATGAAAATGTCTTGCTTATAAATGTGAATGAACATGCCTTGCTTGGTCAGTGGAATTGAAACAGGAATAAAATTATGAAAACAAGAGCATTGCTAAGCCGAATAGTTGAATAAATCTGCCCTTGTCCTAGTTGACCACTGAGCGTAATCGACGAATACATCTACAAAGCAAGTTCGTGGTGAAGTGGGGCATTTGTCTTAATTCGGCATAAACGGTTTAAAGAGTCGAATAGATTAATAAATCTACCCTTGCCCCAGTTGACCACTGAATGTAATTGCCGAATACATCCACAAAGCAGGTTCATGGTCAAGTAGGGCAGTTGTCTTAATTCGACATAAACGGTTTGAAGAGCCAAATAGATTAACAAATCTGCCCTTGCCCCAATTGACCGCTGAGCGTAATTACCGAATACATCCACAAAGCAGGTTCATGATGAAGTGGGCACTTGTCTTAATTCGGCAGAAACGGTTTGAAGAGCTGAATAGATTAATAAATCTTCCCTTGCCCCAGTTGACCACTGAACATAATCGTCGAATACATCCGCAAAGCAGGTTCATGGTCAAGTGGGGCACTTGCCTTGATTTGGCAGAAGCTGTTTTAAGAGCCGAATAGATTAATAAATCTGCCCTTGCCCCAGTTGACCACTGAATGTAATCGCCGAATACATCCGCAAAGCAGGTTTATGGTGAAGTGGGACACGTGTCTTAATTTGGCAGAAACGGTTTGAAGAGCCGAATAGATTAATAAATTTACCGTTGCCCTAGTTGACCACTAAGCATAATTACCAAATACATAAGTAAACGGCGGTGAGCACGGGCGCTTCGTAAATCCTACATCCACAATTAATAAACAGGAGTGAGGGCCAGGGGCGCGTGGGGTCTGTGCTGTCGTTAAATATGCATTGCTCAGATCCAGGAGAGTGCGAGAGGGAAAAGAGCACTGCGTTGACCTAAGGAGATTCGTATGTCAAGAAAAATATTCTTTAACAGCAGACGGGAGGGCAAGATGCAAGCTGAAATGGATGTAGAAATAAATAGCGGGACTGGTGTCAAACCCGTGCGAACGAGTAATAGGATGTCGGATGAACGTGAGAGGCATCGTTCCCCCCATCGTCGAAGCAAGTCTCCAAGAGGGAGTGAGGTAGAAAAGTCACCAAGGAGGGGGATGCAACAACGAGGGAGCTCCAGGACTGGGAGTGCACATACCTCACTGCGAAACGAAACCAGTAGGCCATTACGCCCGTTAAGTTTTTCAATTTTTGTTGGGAATAAACCAATGACTGAAGCGGACTCAATTATCCGCGATCCGAACGTGGTAGTAAAGTTTACTCGACAAATTTTTCCGCCAAAAGTCCAACAATCAATGGTCATTCGGGTTGATTACGAATTTTTTGAGAGGGTGTCCATGGAGTAGTCAAAGGAAAATATAGCTCTTATGAGATCGGCATGCGCCTTTGTGCCACGCAAAGAGAGATTGAACAGAAAGATGGCCACATTCGGAACTTGGAGCGCCGTGTAGAGAAGGGCGAGAGCGAGCTGAAAAAGGTCAAGGCTACCGAGATGTAATCAGCGGGTTAGATGAACTCGATCGTGATAGACAGAGTAAACTAGCTCCTACTTGATCATGCCATAGTCGAGCGGGATACGACAAGCATGTTCGCAAAAGAGGCGATAAGAACGTGGGCCTATGAACAAGGCTTTTTTGACAGCTGAAAGATCGACATTGAGAAGACCAGGGAAAAGTTGGCAGATGACGTTTATTGATGTGAGAATCGTGGCTTTAAGCACGGATGGATTAAGGCTTTGAAAGCCGAAGGTGTCGATTTGGCGTCTTCGTTGTACCAAAGTTACAAGGTCCCCTTCGAGGCTTATGAGGCCAAAAAGACTGATGACGAAAAAGAAGGTGCCGACCAGGAAAATGCCTAAATATCCAGAAAGACATTGTATTTCTTAGTCTGTCGGTACCCATGTATTTGTATATATTGTAAAAAATAAATATCCTTTGTGCTTGTTTGTTTGATATTTTGGTTGTCCTTGTCAGAAATGTGTGTTTGTGGTCCCATGCCATCTTCTTGCTCTTGGCTTGTTAATGCATCTTTAGAATTGTTTTTCTATTGACCATTGCAGTTTAATTACTAACTTTCGCCGACTTAGGCAACGCTGATCTAATAATCCTTGTAGTGAGCGCTCCGAATTCAGTGTCGATCGTGATCATGCATGAAAAGCACTCCAAATTCGAAGTCTTTGGTTTGGCCAACGTGATCATGCACGAAAGGCGCTCCAAATCCGGAGGCTTATTCGGCCCAAACATGATCATGCAAGAAGGGCGCTTCGAATTCAGAGTCTTGGTTGTGGCCAATCGTGATATACACGAAGGGTGCTCTGAATCCGGAGGCTTATTCAACCCAAACGTGATAATTCATGAAAGGCATTCCGAATTCAGAGTTTTTGTTTTGGCCAATCGTGGTACACGAAAGGCGTTCCGAATTCAGAGGCTTATTCGGCCCAAATGTGATCATGTATGAAGGGCGCTCCGAATTCAGAGTCTTTGTTTTGGCCAATAGTGATATACATGAAGGGCGCGCCGAATCTGGAGACTTATTCGACCCAAACGTGATCATGCATGAAGGGCACTCCAAATTTGGAGTCTTTGTTTGTGGCCAATCGTGATATATACGAAGGGCGTTCTGAATTCGGAGGCTTTTTCATTATTTAACCATTTTCAATGAGACGGCAATAAAAAAGGCATATTGTATTGCGGAATACATAGATGCATACAAGTTTGTATAGCAGCAGAAATAAAAAATGAACTAGCATATCATACAAGTTGGCTTAATGATAAAATTTACGCAAGTGGATCGAATTCCAGGGGTGTGGTAAACTTCTGCCAGCCATGTCTGAAAGCCAATACGCCTTCGTTCCGGCAATCGAATCAATCTGGTAAGGATGGTCCCAGTTGGGGCCTAATTTACTGTCTGCCGGGTTTTTAGTAGCAGGAAGCACTTTCTTGAGAACCAGTTCTCCAGGTGCATAACGGCGCAACTGCACGAGTTGGTTATATGACTTGGCAAGCTGTTGCTGATATTGCGCCATGCATGCAAGAGCACGATCTCGACATTCTTCAATCAAAGTCAGATCTAAGACCAACATCATGTCATTACGCCCCATGTCAAAAACCTTTGATTTTAGTGTGGGCAGGCCGATTTCAAGAGGATGATAGCTTGTGTCCCAAAGCACAAGGCGAACGGCGTTTCTCCAGTGGACAGCCTCAGAGTGGTACGATGAGTCCACAATACACTGGGTAACTCTTCAACCCACTTGCCTTTGGCCTTCTCCAATTGTTTCTTGATTCCATCTAGGATCACTTTATTAGAGGCCTTAGCCTGACTGTTGCTTTGCGGGTACGCTGGCGAGGAAAAATAGGGTCGAATACTGTATGTATTGCATAACTCCCGATAGATGTCACAATCGAATTGGGTGTCGTTGTTGGATACTAGTGCTCTCGGTATGCCGAATCCAGTTATAATGTTTTTCCACACAAAGCGTTTAACATCGACATCTCAGATATGTGCCAACGCCTTTACTTCAACCCACTTCGTGAAATAGTCTGTTACGATGATCAGGAATAGTTTGTTTCCCGAAGCCCGCGGTAATGGTCCGACGAGGTCAAGACCCCATTAAGCGAATGGTCACGGACTAGTAACGGAATTTAATTCTTCAGTAGGCAGATGAGTTAATGGGGAAAATTTTTGGCATTGTTCGCATTTCTTTATGTAGTTCTTAGCATCAGTACGCATAGTAGGCCAATAATATCCCTGTGTTATGGCTCGGTGGGCCAATAAGCGTCCTCTAGGGTGGGCACCGCAACTACCTTCATGTATTTCGGCTAAGAAGTCCTCAACTTTGTCTGGGTGAACACATTTCAAATACAGCCCAGAGAGAGATTTTTTGTAAAGCTTTCCCTGCGGATCCAGATAATATCACAGGGCTTTATTTTGTAATTTATGGGCTTCTTTGGGAGCTGCTCTGAGGAAAGAAATGCAGCGATAGGGTCCATCCAACTCGGTCATGACTCAATAATGTTAATCTGAACTGGTTTAGAAGAAGTGATACTCGGCTTTGAGATGAACCTTACTTCGATGGTTCGTTTGACTTCTGAGTTAATAAGCTAGGCAAGCAGGGGAATCTGCATGCGTGTTCTGGTCCCACGTTATCTAATTCAGCTCGTGGTGGTCGAATTTTGTAAGCAAGGAATTTGCCGTTTTCATGTAGGCTGCCATTCATTTTTAGTCACATATTCCCCTTTCAACTAGTTAATGACTAACTTTGAGTCACAGAAAACATGTAACCGCCGTGCCCTAAGATGAAGTGCGTTATGAAGGCCGGTTAGCAATGCTTCATATTCGGCCTCATTATTTGATGCATCGAAACCTAGTTTGACTGTCTGCTCGATTATTGCCCCTTCAGGGGTCATGATTACTACGCATGCTCCGTTGCTACATTGGTTAGATGATCCATCACAATACATTTGCCAAATGTCTCCAACATACATTCTCTAGTCGGGTTGAGGTTGAAGGTGGACTTGATCGGACTTGAAGTCGGCATGGCATCCTGTGAACTCGGCTACAAAGTTGGCCATCACCTGTCCCTTAATGGCCGTTCTAGAAAAAAACTAGATGTTATACTGGCCGAGTTCCAAAGCCCATTTAGAGACTTACCTCGATGCTTTCACGCTACAGAACGCTGCTCGAAGAGGATAGTCCGTTAATACCCCTATGGTATGAGCTTAAAAATAGTGCATCAGCTTTCTGGAAGCCACCACGAGAGCTAGGATAAGCTTTTTCAGTGGTAGGTATCGTGTTTTGATGTCAACCATTGCCTTGCTTACATAGTAGATTGGTCGCTGCTCCTCGAGTTCTTCCTTTAGTAACATAACACTAACCGCCCAGTCGGATATTGCCAGATACAAGATAAGCAGATCGCTTGGAGATGGGGTTGCTGAACGAAGATAAGTTTTCAAGCTATCCAGCGCAGCCTGGCACTCGAGGGTCCATTCAAAGGCTTTGTCCTGCCGAAGTCTGAGAAAAAATTATTGGTAGCGATCTGAGGAATGACTGATAAACCTATTGAGGTTAGCGACCATTCCCATCAATTTTTGAACTTCTTTGGCTCACTGAGGGGAGCCAAGTTCTAGCATTGCTATGATCTGCCTTGGGTTGGCCTCTATTCCACGATGGTTCACAATATAGCCGAGAAACTTGCCAGATCCAATGCTGAATGCACATTTCGAGGCATTCAGTTTCATCTTGTACTTTCTGAGAATGCCAAAGGTCTATGCTAAATTGGCTAGATGGGCATGCTTTTTCTTGGATTTCACCACCATGGTATCGATGTATACTTCCATGGTATGGCTGAGTTGTTCCTTAAACATAGTGGTAACCAGCCTCTGGTATGTTGCCCCCGAATTCTTCAGTCCGAAGGGCATGACCTTGTAGCAATAGGTTCCCCTTGGGGTAAGGAATACGGTTTTTTCTTGATCCTCTAGATGCATGGCAATTTGGTGATAACCTCTGTAGGCATCCAAGAAGCTTATGCACTGATGATGAGTCGTTGTGTCCACAAGTTGGTCGATTCTGGGAAGAGGAAAACAATCATTGGGACATGCCCTATTTAAGTCTTTGAAATCCACACAGATGTGCCAAGATCCATTTTTATTCTTTATAACCACGGTATTGAATAGCCATGTGGGATAAGTTACTTCATGAATTGCCCCGGCATCAAGCAACCTATCAACTTCATCAACAACAGCTAATGCATGCTTCGCGGTTGACCGTCAACTTTTTTGAATGATTGGTTTGACTTTTGGGTCGATGTTTAAATGGTGTTGGGACATGATTGGATCCACCCCCGGCATTTCATATGGTGTCTAAGGAAATACGTCAATGTTGCAGAGTAAGAAGGAAACTAGCTCGCGTTTTTCAACTTGGTTCAGGGAAGTGTTGATCATAAAGAACTTGTCAGGGTCCCCATTGATTTTGACCTGATCAAGGTCTTCAGTTTCCTTCTCACAGGGGTTTTTCCCAATGTTCTCGAGGCTTTCTCGATCCGATACTTCAATTGAGTTCACTTCCAGTTCCTTTGGCCTTTTTGTAGAAGCAATAAGATATCATGCTTGTACTGATTTCTAAGACTCCCGAATTTGCTCAATGCCATATTTAGTTAGAAAGCAGAGTAGTTGATGGTAGGTGCTTAGCACAGCTTGCAGCCAGGTTCTTCCCATGACAAGATTGTATGGTGACAGGAGTTTAACGACCAGAAATTCCACATCGACTGATTTGGTACCTGGCCGTACTGGTAGTGTGATCTTATCCAAAGGGTACTCGGGGTTGGCGTTAAAGCCGAACAGTGGGTAATCAGCTGATAATAGATCCAAATCAATGAAGCCAAGTTTAATGAATGTCTTGTAATACATTATTTTTGAGGTGCTTTCCTGATTGATGAGAACACGCTCGACCGTGAATCTGTTCATGCGTAGCTCGACGATGAGGGGATCAACATGGAGAAGAGTTACTTCATCTAGATTGGTGTCGTCAAAGTTAATCTTACCAGTTTCATGGGGTCGTTTGGTTGGTGTGATCGGCTTGGACGGGCTAGGTTGCAATTGAATTGTATGTACTTAGGTTGGTGATGGTAGACTGTATATCATGTGAATTACACTAAGTGGAGGTGAATCCGGCCGTAAGGCTTCCTTGTTCCGTGGATTGTTCTTTCGGATATGTTGCGCTAGCTGGCCGTCTTGCACTAACCTCTCCAGGTGGTCCTTCAGTGCATAAAAACTATCAGTGTCATGGCCATAGTCCTTGTGATATTCGCACTGCCTATCCTTCCTTCTAGAATCAGGGGGCCTCATCATCTTCGACAACTACTTAAAGAATGGAAGATGCTGAACTTTGGGTAGGATCTTACTGATCGGCTCCACCAACTCTGTATACTTGTCTGAACGTCTGGTGCGCCTGCTATCCACTTGATACTGTTTGTTCAAATGGTGAGAACACTGCTCGCTTGATCGGCGCGAATCACACTGGTTGTCTTGTTTAGCCCGAATTTGAGGTTCAGGGCTCCTTGGTAGCACAACGCTTATCGACCGAACTAGACCAGATGGTGCCAATTTAATGACTTTCTGTCTTGCCCTGACGAGGAGGGCATCGTATTCCACCTTGCAATACCTCAACTTTCTTCATTAGTGCCCAGATTGTTTTGGGAGGCCATTTGGTCAACGAACTTCGGAGAGGACTATCCGAGTGTAACCCATCTTAAAGGCGGTAATGGCCATGGAATCATTGCAGGCATCATCCACCAAGTTAAAACACTCCCAATAGCGTCGAATACTCATGGAGGGTATCTTCTGGTTTAATTTGCATTGTCTAGAGAGAGTCGGCTTACTTTGGCTGAACCTTGTTAGTGATGAATCTTGCCGTGAAGGATTTTTGGAGTTGATGAAAGCTTTTTATTGACGCCGACTCCAGTTTATAATACCATCTGATGACTAATGGTCCTAGGCTACTTGGAAACATTCGACACATGAGGGCTTCATGTTGAGCATGCAACGTCATCGCTTGTTTGTAATGATGAATGTGGTCCGTGGGGTCTAACTTTCCGTCGTATAGGGTGAATGTCGATGCTTTGAACTTTTTAGGTAGTGCAGCCCTTGCAATGCGTCGTACGGAAAGGTCGTGCCTGTCTTCTTTATTTGAATCATTACTTTTTTTCCGTTGCTTGTGCCGTACATACGGACTTCCTTTGGATGAGCTGGATACATTAACTCACCCCTTCTTTTTGGGTTCCTGAGATGGCGAGTCAGAATCACTGCCACTATCATGTTTCCAATGTCGACGACGTCGATCATCCTTTTTCTTCTCTGGTGATCAACCTCGGTCATGACGTGTAGCCTGTTGGGATTTGGCTAACTCCAGGGCCAATTGCTTACGTAAGCGCTCGTTATCAGCCGCCATATCTTCCAGATGTTGTTTGTTTCATTTTTCTTGATCTATGATCATTTGCATAGTCTCCAGCATAGAGGTTGAAGGTGAAGTTTGAACCATTGGGTCGAAGTTCAAGGCCCTTCGCGCGGTGATATTCTTCGGTCCAAGCATGTTTCTTAGAGGAACATCATCTCTTGGTGTAACATCGTCAGCAACGAACGAAGGATCATTTGTCACGCCTGCCATAAATGCACTTGAGTATTCCCATAGACAGCGCCAATTGTGATAAAAGGGTTTTTGGGAGTACTCTCTAATCCAAGCAGACAATCTTGATCCTTGGGTTACTACTTGAAATGGAAATGAACACTCCGGTCGGGGGTGTCGGAATTTGCACTCCGACGGAAAAATTAGTATTCTCTCAAGTTTTCTTATTTCTCAAGTCATCTTTTTTGTTTTCACATACATCACTTTGGCTGATGCTCCTTCTTTTTATATTGCTCTCCAGCGGCCCACTTTCCCATTATCACCTTTTACCATCACATCTGGGACCTCCAGATGTGCCAAAAGATTTATGGCATACTCGGCCCAAGGGATAGATTCTACTCGGCCTTGGTCTTGTTCAGATAGGTCTGCTCATGCCGAGTTATCCTCACCAGTCTTCTCTGTATCCTCTTTGAGCAGCTCACTTGAGCGGTCACTTTTATTCAGCCCCCACAGTGATCATGTGTTGAGATTATATCTACAACCATAGTTGTCATTTCTATGGCCGCAGGTGATACCTACGCCCATAAGAAAAGTTAAGTGGCCACGAGTATTATGCATCTCAAGTAGTTTCTTGAGAGTGATCTCCTCAACATCTTGGAATATTTTATATGCATATTTTTTGGATAAACATGCATATAGGATGACTCAAGCCTTATCCTTGGCCTATATAAATACCTCATTGGGGGTAAAAAAGAGATGTTGGACTCTTTTTCTTTGTTTTACCCAAATTCTGCCCAAATATCATTTCTCTCTCTCTCTCTCTCATCCTCCATTAATGGATGAGTTTGAAGCTTTGTTAGGAGCATTCTTGGAAGCTTGAGTGGAGGATTTAGAGGTGGATTCATTTTGCTAGAGCTTTCCTTCTTTGTTTCCATTGTGTGAGGCTTGAGAGAAGGTAAAAAGCCTTTTTTTTTTTTTTTCTCTTTTCTTTTCCTTTCACTCCACCCAAACACTACTTCTTTTGATATTGTTGGATTTTATTTTTTGCTGGGTTTGACTAATTAGGGAATTCTAGCCAAATCCCATAGTTGGTTAATGTAGCTTTATTATCTCATTTTCTTTTATATTTTCTTGCACTTTTCTATCATCCAAACATAGTTTATCCATTTGATAATGGTGACATCTACCCTCTTAATCCATAACTCATGAATTTGGGCATTCCATGCTCATTTAGAGGGTAGATATTAACTATAATGTGCTTTCTTTTATAGTGCTTTATTTCATGTTCATAGTCTAGCTTCCTGTGATAACCCAACCCGTCTTACACTTAATTATGCATGTCATTATGTGTCTGATATGAATTTGCAAGTTTAAGTGTGTGAACTATGTGATTTTGGGATTATCTCCGTTGAATGTAAATATCTGTTGCAATCACAACTTTGAACTGAAATTGAAAGCCTTAGAAGCGCCAAAAATGAAAACCGACTTCATATCTAGTCTAGTATGATTTTTAGAGCCTATTGTGAAATTTTGTAAAATTACGATTTGTAATGTTTTAATTAACCTAATTTATATATCTCTAGCTTTTGAGTTCATCTTGGTTAAGAGCCTTTGCTAGAGAATGAGTTAAAGAAAGAGGAAGAGAAGAAGCTAGGGATTTGGAGGAGATTCAAGGGGCAAACCCTAGATCAGAGCTAAGGTATGGAAATATACTTAGAATCTTTGTATATAGCTCATCTTTTGCTTGAAATCAAGAGGAAATTGAAAATTTTGAGTTAGGGTTTTGGGTTGTGTAATGGTTGAAACTAAATTCAAGAAATCTCTTCAACTTTGTGTGATTTGAGCTCAATCTTGCAATTCATGCATGAAATAAGCTCTAGATGGTTCATACAACCAAGTTTTGTGGAAAGATTCACCATGTTTATATGTGTTTTGAACTTGATGATGTAATTTATGAATGTATAGAAAAGATGAGACCATGGATTTGATGTTGAAGCAAAATTGATGTGTTTGAAGTGCAATTACATTTAAATCATGTTAGTATATCACGTTTTTGAGTTAGTTTTGCATGGATTTGGGCTTGGAGATGAGTATGGAAAGTTTCCATTTTGTGCCATTTTCGAGTGGCCACGGGCTCTACACAATTGGACCATGACTCAGACCAAAGATGTGTGTTCTGCCCGCTCGAGTGGCTGAGGGTTCCGCATGAGCGGAACATGGACCAGACTTGAGGATTTCTTTTTGCTCGCTCGAGTGGCTCACACTTCCGCACGAGTAGAGCATGACTGATTGAGCAGTTGGACTTGTTGCACGAGCGGCTAGCAAGGAAGAAAACTTTGCTTTCTTGTGTTGACCGCTTCGACTTTTGTATGCATTCTTGACCTTATGCAAACCCTCCAGAGTATGAAATGATGATTAGAAACCATTGAAAAAGGTTGTTAATCACTAAAAGAAAAGTGAACGAAATGAAGGAATTATTTATCGAATGTGTGTGTGACATGTTTTGTGTAGGTCGTGTGTCGGAGGAAACACTGCAATATCAAATGCACTGTGAGTAATAGTATTGTACAGATATATTCTTAATTGATTACTTTGAGCCATGAATGGTGATTTGTGCTGACATTGTGTTTTGATCGAAATGAATGAAGTTCTTAAATGTTATATGACATGTGCAATGTGGATCTAAGGTCGCTCCGTTTATAATATGATATGTTTGGGCCCGAGGCCATTCTGTACATATGTGGGCCCAAGGCCGTTCTGTTTAATGATATGATGATATGTGATTGTACCTAAGGTCATTCTAAATAGCTATTAATATGTGGGCTCAAGGCTGTTCTGTACCTTATGTGGGCTCGAGGCCGTTTCGATAGTGATGGGCCTAAGGCTGTTCTGTTTATATGATGGGCCTGAGGTTGTTCCGTATTATGTTGGGTTCGAGGCCATTCCAAAATTTGATTATGGATATTGTGGGATACTCATGCTTATTCATTTAAACCTCTTTACTATATTATTACTTATTGAGCTTCGCTCACTCTATGTTATGTATGGACAAGTAGGTGATTAGCAACATGGAACCCAAACTTAGAGTCTGCTTCTGGAGTTATTTTTGCGAACCTGTCGAGTCAAGCCTCCAAGACGTAGCTTTTGCATTTGACTCACATCATGCTATGGCTTTATTTTGTTTTTGTTATTATGGTCTTGGGATATGTAAACGATATGTATAAAATTTCCTATGGTACATAATTTTTTGCGTAGGCATGTAAATGTGTGAATGTGTGTGGATGTAAACTGTATAACTTTGCTCATATTGGCACAGCTCAATGGACTTGTTTATTTGTGGTATGCTTTCGCTTATGGCCTCATTATTGTAATTATTCTGTATGTTTGTACGAGGCACTGGCCGGTTATGGTCCTAAACCTCTGGGGCGGGTTTGGGTCATGACACTTCCCCTTTGATGATAGGTTGAATCTACTATTTTCATGGATTGAAGCTTTTGATTCTATCTCACGCCTATTTCCACGTCTTTAGGAGTAGATTAATCCTGTCATCTATCTTCATTCCCTTTTTTCTCTCTACTTGTGTAGGTTAGGTTTTAGTTGTGTTTGTAGTGTAATTTTTATAAGATGATAGAATTTATCTTCACAAATTCATTGTATCATGAGTTTAGATTCATGCTCATTCTCATTCTCATTCTCATGTGTTTGTAGATAGATTCTATTTGTCTTCTATCTTTTGCTCATTTCTTGCATTTCCTAGTGTTTTAGTTATTGCTTTGTAATTTAACTCTTGATAATAATTAGAATCTACTTTTCTCGAAATTAGTGTTCATGGATTCAAGTCCTCACCTTGTTCTTCAGGAAAGTCTTGACTCACTTCCATGAGTAAAGGATAGATTTTAGTCATTGTCTATTATTTTACTTTCTTTCTCTTCTCATCTTGCATTTACTAGCATGCCCTTGCTTTGACTTGTGCATCTAGGCCCAGTTTATCGCATTTTTATAGATATTGTTGCTATCTTGTTATTGTGGGATCTTTCGGATTGGGTGGTCTGCGCGAGCCTGAGAGTTAGAACCCTTGGTTTGATTTCATGAGTGCAATGTGAAACGGAATAAGAGTCTAAATTTGGCATATCTATAGAAAATTCACTAACCATAAGAAATGCTAGAAATGGATTGTATCTCCAAACTCAAAGTCACCACCTAATCTTTTGGAAAAACTAGGAAATCCATAACTCGTGCCAAAGGCTATTGCCTGTCGTAACCAAAGTGTCTCAGCTTAGGAAATTAGGTATGAGCATGAAAGGTCATGAATTGAGTACCCTTACTCACCCGCTCAAAGATCGGCCTCTATTAATTCTAGATATGAGATTTATCACCAATTTATGCTCATATTCCGATTATTAATGCTAAAATTACCGTGTGAAGCAACTAAGTATAGACTAAATCACTTACTTTGGAAGGCTTTGATTTCGTGCGTTTTGAAAAAGAGTTTGAAAAAGTGCAACTCAAAGAAAAGATGAATCCATATGCATAGAAATCAATATCATCCAAACTTAAGTAAAATAACCTCCATCCAAAGAAATATATCAAGTAAGCAAGTAGCTGCATGGTAAACATGCTAGACATAGTAAGAAAAACATGCACAATTGGGATACAAAGATGAATGAAGCTCACTTAGTAATCCTCCACACCAAGCCAAGCAAAAAAAAAGCATTAGAAAAATATGCCTGATCTTTGATGCAAAGAAACTAATGCAACACACACAAAAAAATGAAACTAAAAACTTGGCTACTAATCATATGATATATGAAACATCTCAAGTTATGGGATAGCGCACATAATCACATAAGAAGTAAAGAAATGGGAGATAAACTGAGTCAAGTCTTATGCATGAAAAGTGGCTACAAAACATGGAAGATTGATAAAGAAAACATGGCACCAAGATAGGGATATCTTTAAATAAAACGGATAGAGAAGAAGAGATAAGAGGGATATACATCAAAGATATAAACAAAATAAGCTACTCAACAAAAATAATGGAAGCAACGACTAAACAAAATAAATGCTGGCATGGATGATTCAACTTATACTAACAAAGCTATCATATAAAAACACAAGAGAAGCTAAAAAACACTACAAAATACTACATGATGATCATGGAAGCAATCAAGTAATGAAGAGAACAAGGAATGAAAATAAGCTAAGTCCATCATTTTTACTATGGAAAAGATGAGATGATGGTCTTTCTTGATCACCAATAGATATAGAAAATCACATGATGATCATAGAAGCAAAACAAGGAGATAAACCAAAATGAGGACTACCATAATCATCAGAGAGAAAGGGATGAGAAGGTAGACTTCTTTGATCATCAAAGATATAAGAAATCAATGATGATTATGGAATAAACAAACATGAAATGGAAACTAAACAAGAAGTAAATCAAATAAGTGAATATGAATCTACACCATCTCTCATGGAAAAGAGCAAAAAGATACTCAAATCCATGTTAAGAGTTGATGGAGAGAGTAGATTACAAATTACTTCTAGGTGGAAGTCATGTTTGGCTTTCAAGAAAGTGGAGAGAAAATGAGGGAAAGTAAGGGAAAATAAAAGAATATAGAATTTACAAATCTCTAACCACCGAATTAAACCCATGAATTACCCAATTAATCTCACAAAGCAACCTAAATGTTCATTAGAATGTTAACATAGATTGAGGCCTCGTTTGGGAACAGGCTAATTTAGTAACTTTTTGGCTAATTGGCTAAAAAGGTTGGTAAGAAAAACCTGTATGTTTGGGCCAACTTTTTGGCTAATTACGAAACGACGTGCAAAAAGTAGAGAGAAAAGGGAATCTTTGACTTTTTGGTATGAGTTGTTGGCTTTTTGGCTAAAAAGGTAACTTTTTGGCTAATTGGCTATTTTAGCCTCTTGCCAAACGAGGCATGAGTCATGAGAATTAAACTTGTTTGGATGATGAAAAAATTGTTGTGGCCATTACTTTGAGTGGGAAATCAATTAGCAGTGTGGCTTGTATCGCCATCCGAGAATGGAAGATATTGGGTACTCTTGGTGAATTTGACTTGCATCTGGGTGAGTCTGTTGAGTTTGTAGCCTTATTTTTAGTGGTTGCACAACCTACACTTGTGAACTGATTGTTAGTGGAGGGGTATAAAGAAGGATGTAGCTGTGTTTGTGTCGAAATGCCTTACTTGTCAGCAAGTGAAGGTTGAGCATCAGAGGCCAGCGAGTTTGTTGCAACCCTTGCCTATAGCTGAGTGAAAGTGGGAACATGTCATGATGGATTTTGTTGTGGGCCTTCCGAGGACTCAATAGAGTAGTGATGCCATTTGGGTGGTAGTTGACCGGCTGACTAAGTTGGCGTACTTTATTCCTATACGCGTGAGTGATTCGGTAGATCATCTTGCCGACCTTTACATAAAGGACATAGTGAGGTTGTACGGGGTCCCTGTGACGATTGTTTCAGATAGAGATCCGCGTTTCATAACTCGATTTGTGGCAGAGCTTGCAAAGTACCTTGGGCAGTAGACTGACTTTTAGCACATCGTATCACCCTCAGACTGACAGGCTATCCGAGCATACTATTCAGATCTTTGAGAATATGCTTCGAGGCTATGCTCTTGACTTTAACGGGTCATGGGAGAGGAATTTTCCCTTACTGAAGTTTGCTTATAATAATAGTTTCCAATCGAGTATTGGTATGGCCGACTGTGTAGATCTCCGGTGTGTTGGGTTGAGGTGGGTGATGCACCTTTGTTGGGTCCAGAGTTGGTTTGGGAAACGACGGAGAAAATGACACTTGTTCGTAAGAGGTTGGCTACGGCTTAGAGTTGCTAGAAAAGTTACGCCGATTGTAGGAGGAGACCCTTGTCTTTTGAGGTGGGAGATCATGTCTTTTTGAAGATATCACCTAGGCAGGGTTTGATGAGATTTGGGAAGTTGTCCCCTCCGTTTATTAGGCCTTTTGAGATCCTTGAGTGGATTGGGGAGGTAGCTTATCATTTGGCGTTACCGCCACAGCTTTTCAGGGTTCATGATGTGTTTCATATTAGTATGCTTCGGAAATATGAACCAGATCCATCGCTGGTGTTAGATTGGACCGCCTTAGAGGTGGATGAGGATGCCTCGTATGAGGAGAGACCGGTTCGAGTCTTGGACACACAGGACCAAGTCTCACAAGGCAAGACAATCCCCTTGGTCAAAGTATTGTGGAAACATCACAGGGTTGAAGAAGTAACTTGGGAGCCTGAATTGGAAGTCTGTGAGAAATATCCAAACTTATTTGTTAGTGTTTGAATATATATTAAGATTTTGATTATGTTAATAAAGTGTAAAAGCATTGTGTATGTTTTAGGAATACAAGGACATTGTACATGTTGTGGATGTTTTGGAAGCATGGATTCAATATAAGCATTGTATATGTTTTGAGAATATGATGTATTGTATGTGTTGTATCACCTTTGAAAACATTGTATATGTTGTTTAAGTTTTGGAAATACGAGTTTATTATAAACATTGAATATGTTGGAAATATGAAATGTATATTCATAATGTGATGGGATTGAATGATCGGTAGATGGGTTATGGTGTTGGAATTGAATTGTAATCATTGTGGTAATGGCTTAAAACATAGTTTTGAAGCTTGAATTGTAATTTCGGGGTCGAAATTCCTTAAAGGGGGGAGGTTATTGCGACCCCAGTTTTGACTTGACATTTTATTATGTTCCGAACTCGGGCTTCATGGTTCAATGTTGTTGTTTATCTCTTTTTGCCCTTGTCGTTCCTTGGATTGATCATTTGGATTATAGTTATGTGTTTGGAATATGTTGGTTGCTTGATTTTCCAAACCTTTGCTATCCAGATTTTTGCCCTTCTGCTCGAGCGGCCATTCTTATGCTCGAATGGGCTTTGTAATTTTTGCTCCTCCACTTGAGCATCTTGCGCTCGAGCTAGCTAGCTTTGCAAACTCTCAGTATTTTTGCAGACCTGCAAATACTAGAAGAGTGTATTCTACGCTCGAGCGGCGTTTCCTACGCTCAAGCGGATAGATGTTCGAGCGGCCAGGCTTGAGCTCAAGCGATGTCCTTCGTCTGCAAAATTTTTGAAAGTGTGTATTCCATGCTCGAGCGTCACTTTTCAAGCTCGAGCGGAGCAATGTGTCTAACTCTTGAGCGTCACTTTTTACGCTTGAGCGAACTGCGTGTATGTCAGTCCGTGAAGACGACTTTTTGGTTCACTTTTTCTATTTCTTTCTCTCTTTAAAACTCTCCAAAACCCTAGATCTTGAGTTTCTCTCTCTAAACCTCATATTCTCTCTACATTTTCACCTAGATTCATTGAGTTCTCCACCCTAATGACTTTGGGAAAAGGATAGAGCGTCTCAAGTTCTTCTTTTTGATCCGAACAAAGTTGGGTTTGAGCATCTTTGGAGTTTCATCCTTGCCTTGCTCATCTTCTCTCTTTGACGTAGGGATTTTCTACACCTTCATATGGTTTTTAACTTAGATATTTTCTTCTTGTGTAACAATGGTAGGCTTTGGGTGTATTATGGACAAACCTAGGGTTTGGGTTGTAAAAATCAAAAGAGGGGTTTCTAAGTATACGTTGTGGAAATGGTTGTGAGGTTAAATATAAGGTTGTAAGGTTACAAAATAGTTGATTTTGGCCTTTGGGTTGATATTTGGTAAAAAGGAGTTTGCCCTAAAATGTTTTAAATATTTATTTTGTATAACTAAATGGAATTGGTGTTGTAAAGATGAAATTGGGTGAATATTAAAATAACGGTGGAGTTGGATATATATATCACCTCACACCCATGGAAATTTGAATAAATTATTTGTCTTGAGATTGAATATTTGTTTAGAAATATCTGTATTGGTGTAATGCCCCAAAATAATCCAACATAAATTAAGTACATCTACCAACATCTATTAAAGAATAATAGCAATTCTCCAACCTTTACATCATTAATCAATAAGGTTTGTACAAAAAGTCCCATATGCGAATTATATATTCAATGATATACAACTACATGAATCTATAACATATAGAACATCAAATCCCAAAAATAAATAAAATGCCCTTGAGGGCTTACATATATTCCAAGGTTTAAGCCTGGTTACACAAAAATGGTTTCACGAACCTATACATTTATAGCCCTTGGCTAGCAAAATAAATCACAACAAAATAAGAGTCATTTACTCTCCACAATATGTCCATGCTCTCAACTCGGCGGGATCACCACATCTTTTCCTGCACCAAAATCCCATAAGAGTGAGCACAAAGTCCAGTAGAGAAATCATTAACAAAGTATATACATTTTATACAAGCCTCATAAAAAGGAATGCATATGCCATGCTATGCTTTTGACATGAAAATCACATCATTATATTTTGAAAATCTTTTATGCTCAATGATATCTTGAAATCTCAAGAAAAAAAAAAAACACAAATTATCAATTTAATTTGGGGGGAGGGGGGGTGGCGGTAAATACGACTCAGGTAATCCTTAGGTTGGTGTCTACAAGTAGGCATAACTAGCACTACCAATACCCCACTTTACCGATTGCTAACCGGAAGGGAAGTGGTACCTCCTCCGCGCATGTTTTCGATCTTTCATTCTGGACACTCAGGCCAACTTAACCAATTTCATCTACGCTTCCTATCCGGACTTACCAACGTATTTACCCAAAAACATTTCAATAAAATTTACTTATAAACTTCTTTCCTCAATGCAAGCTTCCAAACTCGAATCAAAACATATGATAACCAGTTGAATGGATAAGTAATGCAACAAATACCAATGCAACAATATTTATTTCTCCATGTTCAAATATTTCAACAATAATCCCATGAGAATCAAAATCTCCATTTCTCATTTCCATGCCATTTCACAAAATAGCCACATATTCATTTAATTCTATCAATAAATAGCAACATTCCTTTATTTCATACATTCTTCAACAATTTAGCCCTCACAATACTATATCAACATTTGAACAACAATTTACAACATCAACAATCCTCATGCCCCATGAAAATCATCATTTAATACATAATAATAATAATAATAATAATAATAATAATAATAATAATAATAATAATAATAAGAGAGTTCTCATCCTCTACTCATTTTGGCCCACAAAATAACTTATTAACAATGTCAACCATATGCATCTTTACATCTTTTAAAAACCCCAATTTCTAGGTTTTTCCCAACCACACTACACACACACCAATCTTTGGAAAGAATTTCCTCAAAAACATTTCTCCCTAGCTAATGTAATTTAAAACCCTCAAGAAAGTTATTTCATGGAAAATAAGGAGCAAAACCCCTCCCAAACTACCCACATTGTTGAACCAACCATCAATATTCAACATTTACAAGAGAACTTCGAAAATTAACAATAAATCTTACAAAAATATATATGACTCTAAGAAAGTCCCTACCTCGAGTTTTGAAGAAGAAATAGAGATGAAACCCTTGAAATCAATGGTGCCAAAACCCAATCTCCACTGTACACAATGTAGCTCTTGAGGAGCTTTTCAACTTTGATGAAGAAGTTATGGACAAATTTCTAATGGATGTAAAAAGATTAAGGATTTGATCTTGTTTTGATGTAGAAAATGTAGAGAGATGGGAGAGAAAAGGGTTTTTAGAGAGAGAGAGATATAACAAAAGTGATATACAAACAACCCAAAGAAGAAGAAAAAACAGATTTTCGGATTGCCCAGAGGCCCGCAGGTGCGGCGCCCTTTCCTGCACATACAGAGCCTCTTCTCGCATATGTTGCCTTCACCCCCTCACGCACGTGCGGTGGTCCTTTCCCATACCTCACTCTGCACTTGCATATAATGCAAGCAGTGCTAAAAATCCTTACCTCCCTTGCGTCTGGCTTCATCTCCATCATGCGACCCTCTCCAAGACATGCAGTCAAGGCCCCTGCGACGTGCGGCCTTGGTCCTCCAGCCCAGAATTTTTTCGATTCGATTCCAGACACTCCGAACTCGACCGTGCACCCTCCGAAACAAGTGACACGCAAACCCAAAATAAACAAGGACAGGAGTTCGAGAAAAAACTTCCGAACACAACAAACCCAATGAAGACAATAAGTGAAATGACGTATAACGAAGCCGGTCATCACAATTGGGCTATCGGTAGAGGATAACTATGATTATTGTAGAAATTGCATGAGGATTAGGTGAATTGAAACTAATTTCTTGTTGGTTGTCATTGAATACGACTATGCTTTAATACAATGTATATGTATGATATTTGGGATGAGAAAGCGGATGCACAAAATGTTTTGGAAGGAGATAGGGGATGGACTCTATTGAAATTAAGTTGGCCGGAGTGTCCTGGGTGAAAGTCCCGAAACTGCACTTATACATGGGTGCCGATCCAGCGTACGAAATTTTCATAAAATGGCAGATTGAAGTGTTTGTGTTGTAATTGTGTTAGTTGGAAAACCACTGAGTTGTAGTCTCATTTGGTTTGTTGAAAGATAATGAAACGGGCTCATGAATTGAAATGAATCAAAGGAAAATGAATTAAGATATGGATTTGTTATTTTATGATTTTATAAAATGTGAATATCTTGTCACAGACATTGTAGATGCACATTGTACTTATATCTTTGTTAAATCTCATATATTGTGTTACATTGTTCCTACTAGGCTTTGGCTCACCTTATTTGGGAAAACCATTTTCAGGTGTTGGTGATATGCCTCCGCCAAGACAATAGCTTGGATGGACTTTTGGGAGCAAGAGTTTTTTCTTTTGTTGTATTCTTTTTGTATAGTCAAAGGCTTTAATTGTATTGAGCTAGGCTCATTTTTGTTGTAACCAAGTAAGGACTTGGAAGGATGTAAGCCCATAGGGCATATGATTATCTATTTATTTTTTTTAGTTCTTATATCAATACAACACATGTTGTAGATTCAGGATGAATAATTTGTGAACGTATATCGCATGTGTTAGATTTTATACACGAACTCTGATGAATGAAATTATATTATTTCTATTATCTTTTTGCTTGTGGGTTTGATTCATTGTATTATTTTTGGGGCATTACAGCTCAAAACACTTACGAAAATTTTATGAAGTGTTTATGCATCAGTATTTATTTTCTAACAATTTACGAATTGAACAGTGTTTAGTTTGATTTATAGTATAATTTTTGTGTTGAGATTTGATATTAAAATCATGACTTGAGGTAAAACTTATTGGGTTTAGTTTTGTATATATTTGGGACATGTTTAGTTCATGGGTGGAAATTTAATTCAATAGCCATAATTTAGAATCAATTTAATTTGGGTTCATATAACACGTGTTTAATTGTTTGGTCCTTTTAATTATGTGAATGGAAGGTACCACTTCGAGAGTTGTTATTATTTATTATATTGTATTATAATAAATGTTTCAAATGTGAATTTATGGTGTGTTTTATCAAACAAAAATATATTTTGTGATGAAACAAATTATATTATTTTATGTTACAAAATATTAAAGAGTTGTTAAAATGATTTAAATTGTTGTATATATATATAGATGTATGTATAAATAGAAAAAAAAAAAAAGAAAAAGAAAAAAGAAGGCAACCTACGAAGGGCTGCCCCCACCCTCTTTCCTTTTTACCTTTTATTTCCTCATTCTGCTTCATTTTCTTTTCCTTTCCCAGAGAGTTGGTTCTCTCTCTCTCTCTCTCTCTCTCTCTCTAATTTCCACCATTGTTGCTCAAGCTTTGAGCTTAGAGTGGGGGTCCTTAGAGTGAGATTTTGCACAATCTTTGTAAAAGGAAGTTGGAGAGCTCGCTGCACTCTTCGCACCCGTAATCTCGGATTCTTGATCTGCCAAGCTTGCATTTTCGGATTTGTTTTTCTTCATATTTTGAGGTAGGCATTTCTTTGATTCTTTTCAATATATCAATATAGATGGACATGTGGTACTTTTTATTGCATGAAATACATGAGTTTATAAGTGATTGTTTTGAAATACATATAGATGAGATTTAGGGTTTTGAATCAAATAGTTTAATCTTATATTTTTTTGTTTTTCATTAAAAATTAAGCTAATAAAACATGTTTATGATGGTTGAAATAAAAAGCTATAATTTTTAATTTAATGTTTATGAGAATGCAAAGAAAAGATGATATTTTTTTTAATATAAATATTGATTCATGTTGTTGTTGTTGTTGTTGTTTATTTATTTATTTATTTATTTATTTATTTATTTTTTGTGAATAAGAAATGTGAAATGGGAAGAGAAGGAAATTTAAATGGTTGATCTTGTGATGTATTGGTTAATATGATGAATGGATGCTATTAAAAGTTAGTTGTGAAGTTTAAAATGAAAAACTCTAAGTTTTATTTGATGGTTATGTAGTATGAAAAAAGGGCTAATGTTTATGAATGATTGAGCTAGGTATTGTCATTGGTAAATTGAAAAATGTGATGGTTAAAAAGTAATTAATAGGTGATTGTAATAATTATTGTGAACTAGAAATGGAAAGTAGAGAGGGAATGGAGTAAATGATTATCATGAAATTGGCTTATGTTGTAAATGTTGGTAATCAAAAATAGTGGAATCAATTGTGGACATTACGAGATGGTACAATTGTTAATCTAACTCTAGACAATATTGGTATTATTGAGTTATGCAAATGTTATGAGAATCACACTATCTTGTTTATAAGAATTTATACTATTACTATTAAATGCTTAAAGGTTTTGTCCTTGGCCATCGGTGGAGAATGATATTACTTGTTGTAGAATTGATGTGAAATAGGTTGATATGAAACCTCATGTGTTGTTGATTAACTACATAATTACGTGATTATATGTGAATGAATGGAAGGAAATTGAGATGCACGTGTTATGGAATGTGGTTGTGCTATATAGAGGTAACGCGATCCTTCCGGCTAGCAATCGGTAAAGCAGGCTGATATGCTATATACAGGTAATGCGTTCCTTTCGGTTAGCACCTGATAAAGTAGGCTGTGCTATATAGAGGTAATGTGTTCCTTCCGGCTAGCAACCGATAAAGCAGGCAGACGTGGGTCTTGGCGAGACCACAAATTGTTTATTTTATTACGAGATTTTATTGCTAATGTGTGTATATTTGCAGAGATTATTGTTGACGAAAATATGTATTGAGAATATAGTTGAAGTTGTGTTATGAGGTGGATTGATTCTATTGAGAATATATATATGTTATGTTTATTAGTGTTGTTTGATGTAAATGAGTAGCACAAGAGTAAAGGATTAATTGTGGATTTGATTTTGAAAATAAACAATGTGATGAAATCATTTAGATTATAAACGATGAGTCGTAGAGTTGCCGAAATGGTTATTGTGTGATATTCGAGATGTGACTTCAGTTTGGAAATCTTTTGAATTAAAAATAAGGAGTTACGAAGGTTTGAAAAATGGATTTTTCTTGAAATGATAAAGAATGATTCTTTTGAGAAAAGTATACATATGTATGTATATTTTGGATATGCAAAACAACACTATCTATGTATATTTATTGAGCTGGAGCATTCATAATCATATATATCTATATTATACTATTGTTTAGAATCACTGGGATCTCTATCGGACATTAGCGTTCATCCCACGTCGTTAACCATTTTTTAGTTGAGAAGTTTGGAATATTGTTCAAGACCATGGAGTCTCCTTATTTGTTGACCACGGGGTCTATTACTCGTAGGCGGAATGCCATCTTATTGTAATTAAACAGTTCATCACTGTGCATATGAGAGAGAACATTTATTGCTTAGCTATTTATTCTTGCTTCCGTTTTTATTATTATGGAAATGGACTATAATCAGGGATTGGATAATGATATTCGAGTAATAAAATCTAGGGCGTTACAACTTGGTATCAGAGCTAATCGGGTTTGAAAACCTTAAGCTTGTGGGAAGTGGTTTTTACCACAATGGGTTTTACTTCGCTTGGTTAGGACATTGCACATAGATAGATTAGGCAATAGGATTTTGTGTGTTGCATCGTATGTGAGTGTGGGGTTAAGTTCCATGGATAATGCTTGTAGTCGGTTAACTAACTTTGAGGTCTCATTGGAAACACTCCTGATCAACGCCATTTCTATTGAGAATTCTTTGAGAGTTCCAAGACAAGTAGCCATCTTTGTAGACTTGACTCGATTATGTGATTAAACGTTCAAACTGTTTATGTGCAACGTGATTATGTGGTTCTTATTTATTTATTTACTTATTTATTTTTGTTTTTGCTAGATACGCCTTTTAACTTAGTAATGGTGGGTGAGTGCCTTGGAGGATGCTAGAATATTGTTCACTAAGTTGGGTTTTGTCTTTGATAGGATGTCTGCACGAGGGAATAGAGGATGTGTTGGGAATAGAAGGACCGGTAGTGGTAGTGACAATTTTAGTATGTTGTTGTGAATATGTTGATGTTTCATGAGTGAGCATGTGATGGCTTGTAAGCTTTATTTTAATCAAGAGTCTGATTAGGATTGGTAATCCGTGCATTGTGGGGAATAAATTTGAAATGTCTTGAAAGTTAAGTTGTGATAGTTGAGTATATATGACTTTCATAGAATTGATGAGGGATTCTTAGTTAAGTGTTGAGAGTGTTCCTTGAGAGAGTGAGGTTGTGTCTTTGATTGATAAGATTAATGTTCATGTTAGTTACCTAGTGTGTGTGGGTCAGTGCAATTAGGGAGTTTATTGTAGCTTCTATTGGTTTCCTTGCGAGTGGTATGAGTTGTTGAATTTACATGTAGGCATAAAGGTTAGAGTGGGTGACTCGAGGATGGGAGTTGTGTTATTCAAATTCAAACGAAGGAGATATTTGGAAAGGGTGGCCATAGCGTGATTCATTTAAGGAAGTCCAACTCAAACCTAAAGAATGTGTGCGAACATGTGTTGAACCTTACATAAGAGTGAGTGGTATTGGGTAGATGTCGGTGTTCAGTGCTAAGTATAGAGAGTTGTTGAATTGGTTGGTTGGTGTCAGGAAGGGGTTGTCTTGGAGTCACCTCAGATATTACTTTGGCTTTGAATGCGTAACTAGGGGACATATAAGTTTTTTTGGTTACACTTGAGAGTGTTAAGTTGGCTTGTGTGAATGTAACACTTCGTGTAAACTAGTGCGAAATACCTTGAATTTGATAGTGAGGTGAAACGTTGACCTTGTGAACACTAAATGTGTTATTAGGTAATTGATAAACTGTGATAGTGATTGTGATGGGATGAGACTCCCAAAATTTATATCAATGTCTGTGCATTGTCGTTTATTAGCACAGTTATTACTGTTATGGACTGTTATTGTAGAGCATTGTGTTTGAATTATGGCATTACCGTAGCAGTGATGTGTTGTTGGATACAGAGGCATCATGTTTGCTTATGTTGTGTATATGTTTGTTTATCTCAAGGAATTGAGGACTTATGAGTTTCTTTGACTAAGAAGTTGTAACTTGGTATAATTTATATGCAATGTCTGACAGTTTTCATGAAAACTTTCTTTTGTGAAAGACTTTTGTTCTTGTTTGGGAATTGAAAACCTTTTGAAATAATTGGTACTTGGTGAGAATCTAGACACCTTTTGAGGAAACTCGTGCTTAAATGGAAAATTTTCAAAAATGAGAAAATCCAATTGAGTGAATATTTGTTGTTAGTAACTTAATCTCTTCAACATCTTTTATGTGATGAGTTGAGCATGGGTTGTCAGTCATGATGTGACGTGTTTTGTTTGTAGTAGAAAATTTGTTATTAATGTTGAGTAGAATTTGTTTCGCCGATGGGCTGTTTTGAACCTATTAATGATATTAGTACCATTGAATTACAAGCTTGATTTCTTTAATAAACTCTTTCTTCCTTGTGAGTTTGGGTTGGAATTTCTAGGGTATAAATGTGAGAGCTTAATGAGGTTTGATACTGCGTTATTGGAGGTTGGTTTATGCGTTTGACCGCAGTTGAGGTGTGCATTATGTTAGTGTGTGACAGTAGGGCTGATTGCTTTGACTTTGAGTTTCGTAAACCTCAGTAAATTCCTCATGGATTGCAAGAGACATTTGTAACCATTCTTGTTTGACCTTGTTGCCAAGGATCTATACATAATGGGATCCTCCAACCATGTTCAACTAAAACCCTCGTTACCCTTGAGGTGGAGTTAGAAGAGTGACTCACCATTCCGTTGTTGCGTGATCCGTGTTGTTTGGGTGTTGTCGGGGTACCAATGTTTGAGACCGGGATTTGAAGAAGTATCCTAGAGATTGAATTTAACCCTTACGCGGTGGTGGTAGTTTGCATTTGTAGTTTTCTTATTGTATTACTCTAATTTCGAGAACGAAATAACTTTAAGGTGGGTACGTTGTAATGACTGGAATTTTTATTTTTATTTTAAATCATTATATAATTTAATTGAATGGTTGTTGCACCACGTGATTAATGATATTTGTTTTATATTAAAAGATCATTTGTAAATGGGTTTATGATAATTGAAAAATAGTTCTTTATTTGTGTAGACACCTCATTTTTGACCGTCCTCAAGACTTGGACATCACCGTTTGAACACTCGGTGATCATCCATGTTCGTGTTCATTTTGAGTTCCCAGAGGCCTCGGCTATGCGCCTTGCCTCAAGATCTTTCAACTCGTTTGTTTTGTGTTTGGTTTTGCACCAAATGCTTGTGCTTTTGCTTTGAGGGGCAGGGAATGGCTTGTTGGCCATCCCCACACCCCACCGGCCACCCCTGTTCATCACCGGCCATTCATTGTTGCCACTGGCCATGGTTTCTTGATACTAATGGCCGGCCGGCACTTTATGTGGCTGTAGACACCCCATTTTTGACCGACCTTAAGACTCAGACGTCACCAGTTGAGCGCTCGGTGATATTGCATCAGGCTTGTTCAAGTCCTGCAGTCACTGGCGTGCCCTGCCTCCCGACTTCCAACCATCTTCTCTACCTTGTCTCGGTTTGCCATAACTGTGCCTCGGTTTTCTGCTTTTCTCCCGAGGAAGGGAGTGGTCCCAGAGACTATCTCCGGTGGCCGTGAGCTACGTTTCGGGTCAGAGGCCATTTTGCCCATTTCGGAGTCTTGCTCCTGCTGAGCTGCCACAGGTGCCTCGGCCGGACCGCCAACCATCTCCGAAGTTCTCCGGTTTTGGCATGTGCCTCTGTTTTAGTGTTCCGAGGGACACCGGGGCCCTGATGCCCACTTCGCCGAACACCACTGCGGCGACCCATTTTGACCCCAAGCCGGGCGGTTTTGGCCCCGAGCATCCATTTTGCACCACCCTTCTCCGGTTTTTGGCGGAGACCTCTGTTTTAATGTTTCGAGGAACACTGGGGCCCCCGATGCCCACTTCGTGGCCGTATGCCACTTTTGGTGCTCATGGCCGGTTTGGACCCCAAATTGAGCGGTTTTGGTCCCAAGCATTCATTTCGTGATCCATCTTCTCGGTTTTGGCAGTACTGCTTTTGTCATTCCAGAGGACACTGGGTCGCAGATACCCACTTCATTGGCTGAATACCACCTCCCAGCACCCATTTCATTTTCGGATCCCGAATTGCTGCTTTTGGCCCCGAACATTCATTTCTCATTAGTTTTTGTTCAAATTTGGCGGTACCTCTTTCAACACCAGAAGATCACTTTGGGGGTGGGAGGCCAAGAATTATCCCAGATATAGCTTGGCTCCTCCCGAGCCCGCTTTTCACTTCCCGCCAATGTTGAACACCTTGGGGTATTTTCTTCCAACCAAAGTTACATATCCGTGATCGGGGACATGGGAGGACCCTAAACAAGCATGGTCGGCCAGCAATTTTGATTTTCATTTTGGCCCTCTTCTTCAAATGCAATGTTGTGAATCGCTTCAATGTTGCCAAATTCCAACCTTGGAACCTTGTTCTACACATCTTGAGGACCCTAAAAGTTGGTGGTCGGCCAACAATTTTGAATTTCATTTTGAGCCCCTCCTTCAAGCTCTATGTTGTGACTTCTGCTTCAGAGTTGCCAAATTCCAACCTTGGGGCCTTATACTACACACTTGGGAGGACCCGAATGTATGGTGGTCGGCCGCAAATTCAACACTTCAATTTTTGGGGTGGCTGGCCGCCACAAAGGTGGTGGCCGCCACCTTGCAGAGAGTTACCCGCCGGCCAGATTCTCGCTTCAAACTGCTCCTGGCCCAAATTTCAAAGTGTCTCTCATCCTGGATATTTTGGGAGGAAAGCTTGGGTGCTTTCCTCCCCTTTTACACCCCATTTGTTGTCTATTTGAAGGGCCCTCCCTCTCCTTCTTCAAGGTTGGAAAATTTGCCTTCAAGGATACTTCTCCAAACTCCTCCATTTTCATAGCTCAACCTCAAAAAGCTTTCAAGTCCCTAGGCCTTCCCTTCATCAACACCTAGCCTCACCTTCCCTACTACCATTCCAGCAGCTAGGAAGTGAATTTCAGAGGTTGAGAAGCTACAAATCAGAGCCAAGAATCAAAGAAAGACAAGTCTTCAAGGGTAAGTCTTCAAAACCAACTTTTAGGGCTTTTTTCTTGATTCATTTCTATACTCTATTTGGTTGAGAATTGGGGCTCCGACCCCTACTGCTTTTGTGCTTGTTTTGAGCCCCTCTACAACTTTGTAGAAGGGCTCAACTTCATTTGAGGCTTCTATGATATACTTGTTTCAATATCTAGCTTTTATGCCATTATCTTGCATGCTAGTTTAGGCCTATTTCCTTTTTGTTTTTAGGGTCCGACCCTACTGGTTTTAGGCTCATTTTGAGCCCTCTACAACATTGTAGAAGGGCTCAACTTCATTTGGCCATTTTATCCACCACTTCCTTCGAATTCCATCAAGTGTGCCCATTTTTGTATGCAACTTTTGACCTATTTCTATTTGTTTTTGGGACTTCGACCCCTACTGACTTTGGTCTTATTTTGGTCCCCTTTACACATTTCATGAAGAAAATTTTGTCATTTGGTGCTTTCTTTGCATGACTCTTGTTATAGCCTCTTTTGAGCTCCATTTTTGCATAGAATTGTTAGCATGATTTTATTCTGATTTTGAGGATGCCATCTTCTGAAATTGTGCTTATTTTCATCTCATCTTCAATGTTGTAGAAGAAAGTTTGTCCATTTGGGGTTTGCATATATCACTTGTCTCAATACCCCTCTTTTGGCCACTAATTTTGCATGCTATTGTTGATCTATCTATGCTTGCATTTTGGCCATGTTTGTTACTGAAAAATGCCATATTTGGGACTGCCTTGCTACTGTTCTTGCTTCCATGATCATATTTTGCATGTATAGCATGGCTATAGGCCATTTCGGGGCTTAATTTCACACTTTCGGGATGAATGCATGCTTCGAGTGTCATTTCGTTTTGTTTCGGGGCTGTTTTCCCCTTCATTTAGGTGCTGAAATATGGTTTGCATGCTTGCATATCATTTCCCATGACATTTGCATCATTTTTGCATTGCCTCGATTTGCGTGCCAATGGGCACGCACTTCGAGGCACTTCATTTTTATCTGCCGGCAGCCTATGTGAGTGTGGTTGAGGCCCTCTCATGTCGGCGTAAGCCCAATTTGCATTTTCATGCTAAAACATCATTGCCTCGATTTGCGTGTCCGCGGGCACGCGTTTCGAGGCAGCTTTGTTTTTATCCGACAGCCTCCTATGTGAGTGAGCTGAGGCTCTCCCATGTTGGTGTAAGTCCATCGTTGCATTCCGTATGCCATTTCGTCTCATTTCATCATCACCTCGATTTGCGCGCTACCAGAGGCACGCTGCTTCGAGGCACTTCGGTTTTATCCGATTTTTCTTTCATCATCGCTGACGGCGCGCTACCAGGCACGCGTCTCGAGGCACTTCGGTTTTATCCGATTTTCATTCTTTCATCATCGCCGACGGCGCTACCAGGCATGCGTTTCGAGGCACTTTGGTTTTATCCGATTTTCATTCTTTCATCGCCGCTTATGCGGTCCGGTGCACGCATTTCGAGGCACTTTGCTTTTATCCGCTTTTGCATCAGACATCATCGCCTCGGTTATGCGTCGTGCACGCATTTCGAGGCACTTCGCTTTATCTCGATCTCCATTTTTGGCTTCGCCTCGGCTTATGCGTGCTGCGCGCACATTTCGAGGCACTCGCTTTATCCGCTGGCATTATAGATGCTCGCTTTCGGTTATGCGTGCTGCAGCACGATTTCGAGACATTCTGCTTTATTCGGTTTGCATTATAGATGCCTTCGCCGTTATGCGTGCGCTGCACGATTTCGAGGCGCCTGCTTTATCCGATGAGATTTCATCATTGTCGGTTATGCGTGCGGTGGGCACGATTTCGAGGCACCTCATTCTTATCATTCCGCTTCCTATGTGAGTGGGCCGAGGCTCTCTCATGTTGGTATAAGCCCATCATTGCATTTCGTGATGTCATTCCGCTTTTCGGTTATGCGTCTATGGATACGATTTCGAGACATCTCATTGTCATAGCATTGAGCATGCTAGATTTGTATAGCGATTGCATTTCATGCATATCATGCATATTACAGGAAACGAGACACGCTTTCAGACTCGAGAAACTAACGGGTCTCAATTCCCGAGTCACGACACTCGGATCATCCATGATGGAGTTGGGTTTTCATTGTAGCATTCATATGTATTCATCCCAATATTGAGTTGTGCGAATCGGCTCCTCGGCCATCATGCATCGATATGCGTGATTGGTGGCGCGAGGATCGAGACACGCATATATTTGTGAAATACATTGCTATGCCCTTTTCCTGCTCTCGCTTGCAAAGAAAATCAACAATCAACAACTTTTCGAGGTCGGCACGATTTCGAGAAAATTGCAAACAGAGGCTAATCAGTATGCCCCAAAGGATTTCTCGCACAAGCACCAATATGCAACATCTATCGAGGCGCCCTCGGCTTGCACGCCATTAATTTTTTGTAATTAATTTGTTAATTAATTAGAATTTGTATTATTTCGATCGTATATTCTTTTTATTCGTCTCAGACATTATTCATTCGACCCTCCGCGAGGGCATAAATGTAATAAGGGTGTGTGAGTGTGATGTATGTCTTCCAACCCCATTTTTCTCCCTTTTATTTACCCGCTTTGAATGGTTAGATATAGGCATATTTCAATTAGCATACAAGATGACTGCATGTTTGCATCATTCATCTCAGATTGCATGCATCGTTCTCGGCATCATACAAACCGTGATTGTATTTCAATTCTAAGTTGAATACATGTTAGCCGTTGCATTTCATATGCCATCTCTAGAATAGCCGAGCCTCGCTATAGTTGCATTTTTGCATGTGTTGCATTAGGCATTCTCAGATATTTTAGGATCATGCATGATTTCTAATAAGCTTTCTGTTTTGGCTTGGAGTACTCGGTAAGTGGTTATGCTTTAGCATCCTTGCATGCGTGTGAGTGTTGCCATGATAGCATGCTTGCCATGAGGCTAAATGCTTATGTGATATAACTGCCTTGAATGCCTGTGGGTGGAGGTTGAGTTATCTGAATTGGAGCAATTCATCAATTGTTTGTTACGCCCACTAGATTGGGGCAAAATCAGATTTTAAGCCTACCAAGGGTAGCAAACCATTTTCAAACAAACAAACATGAAATGTTTTGTTCCAATTCAGACGGCCCAGTCTATACTTGTTTGTTGCGAGCATCACATAGTAACCTAGGCTAATAACCGGAATGAGAGCATACAAAGTTTTCAAAAACAGATATCATGGTTAGTAGAGGCGGTCTTGACCGGCGAGAGGGGTGCTCACGATGTGACCTTCCCTAATCGTACCCAAGTTCCCGAACCAACTTTGGTGATGACGGACACGTGGCCTTTCGGCACCGAGTCAGGGTTTCCTAAATTTCCCATTTTAAAATATTTAGGTGGCGACTCATATCCGCAAAGCATCCATGTTTGGCACTTCTTTCAAAAAATCTGCTTTTCAAAACGACGGTTGGATTTGGACTCTTTGGTTCGAGATTTAGAACCGCAACACAAAATCGAGTCCGAGCTGTAGCGAGGTCCCCCGCGGGCGTTGTTACAGTTTCTGGCGACTCTGCTGGGGATTTAGAGAACTTGACTCGAACTCATGACATCTGTTTTTGACTACACTTGTGTGTTTCTTTGCATTGCATTTGCATTGGTGCGCCTAGGACACCGTGTTTGCCATATGCCATTCCCGAACGATTTGCCAGAGGCTTGTCTTGTCAAGTCATGTCCGTAAGGCCGACGGCCTGGCTCGACAAAGATGGGAACACAAACCTCGGTTTTACCGGGGCACCCTTTTCGACCATTCGACCTAGTGCATATTCGGATCCATAGTGACCATTCCAAACTAGGACACGTTGCTTACCCGCTTATAGGTTGTTTGTAGCCGCGGCCGGCGTAGTGAAACCCTAGTTCCTGACAAGATAGGACAGGGAAACCCTACCCCAACATAGGGGTGTTTTGGCTCTCACTTATCTGTTATGTGCTTGTTAGAGTGCGTCTCTACAGGGAATGCATGTATCAGTTGAGTTTGGGCATCAGTTCATGGGCATCGCTTTATGAGTTTAGGCATCAGCCCGGGCACCAATTCAAGATTTTGGGCATCGTGTCTCATGCACCAGCTCAATATTTTGGGATTCAGCCACGAGGGTAGCAGCTACAGCGTAATTTGGGGCGATTCAAGAGAGGGCACACTCATTCAACTATGCTTGTATCTGCTCGTAAAATCAGCCGAGATGTTGTCTGCTTTTCTTTTGCTAGGTAGTCCGGGAACCATAGCTTCAGAGGGCTCCAATATCCCCGAGTACACCAAATTTGTGTTGATAGACTTTGTCGAGATTCAGCCTAAGGGCAATCGTTGTTCCTTTACCAGAGGCAGGTGAAAAGGGCCAACAGCACAAGTCACCACCAAATAGCTACGATCAAGGATCCTTATCCACCCTACCAAAGGAATGTCAGCCGAGGTCTCGCTTTCATCGCAGGATAGATACCAACAACAGATGGATCGCCAGAACACGTCAGGTGGAGGCAACGATGCGCCAAATGCAGAAACTATGAAGCTCATGCAAAGAAGACGCTGTCCGCCAAGCGAATTTTCCAAGCAAGAAGTCAGAATCATGGCTCAAGAGTCGAGCTCATCACCAGTCGCAACAAAGAAGCTGGCGGCTCTGCCACAACAAGTTCTCTCACGGAGCTCCAAAGACTGGGAGACGCCAAATGTCCGTAATGTTCAAGAGGACACGGGTCTTCCAACTGGCCGACTCGCCTCCGCCATAACCGCCCAAGACCCACACACTGTCAATCACCCGACTCTCCTTCGAAGTTTGAGGTAGATCATACCGCTCAAATTGAGCAAGCCGGAGAAGCTTTTTAAGAAATCACAGGTGAAGGCCATCCCAGATATTGAAGACGGCTTATATCGATGTGGCCGTGACATTGCTTGACAGATTTAAGATGCCCCAAATCGATTGCTTTGATGGATCCGGGACCCCATGGTCCACCTCCGCTATTCTCGACATTCTAAGACCAATGGGTTTAACCCGACCGCAAAAGCTTTCCTTGTTCTCGAGCTTTATCGGGTGTGGCATCCACTTGGTATGCAAAGTCGAAGATGATGTGAAACAAACCGATGAGATGGCCGAGGCCTTCCTTGCACAATATTCGTATAACACGCAAATCGAGGTCACAACTCGTGATCTCGAGACAACGAGGCAGAACCCAAGGAGTCTTTCTCGACTTCAGAATCTCGGTGGAGGGCAAAGGCATCAATGATGACCGTGAGGCCTACAGATAGAGATCAAATCCGATGATTGTGCGCAATCTCCAACCGGTTAATGAAGAAGATGATCGTAGTCCCTTCCCGACCTTCGCAGATCTACATGATATGGGAATGCAGACGAGGATGCAATGAAGCAAGGTCTGTTGACTAAGACCGGATCACCGAGAACCTTCAACCGCAACAACAACACAGCACAAGCGGTGATGCGGCTGCAAGATCTTCCGAAGTGGGCATGATTACCACCACCACATCAAAAAAGGCTACCCCATTCACCAGTGCGTCCGGGAGTAACTCACAGATGGCCAAATATCCACCCCGAGTCAAGAGGGTTTTCACTCCACTTCATATGCCTCTGTCAAAGGCTCTAGAGGTCTTACTCCGGGAAGGACATTTGAAACCATTGGAACAACGGCCCCTACCCGATCCTATCCCTGCAAAGCATGACCAGACTAAATACTGTGCCTATCATCAACAAACCGGTCATGACACCGACAGTTGCTTTCGCCTGCGCCATGATGTACAAGATCTCTTTGACAAAGGGGTCATTGCTGCACCAGGTCCTGCAAAGTCTATCGGCACTTGATCAGTGAACTTGTGGGGATAATGTGATTATGCGATCGGGGGGGTGAACTACCTGCGGGCGACTCTCGATTTACTCCAGCTGTGGTGAATGGCATGCAGCGTTTTGAGCAATGTACAAGTGCTGTTAATTTTGCGTTCTGACTTGGGTATTGGGTCAGTTTTGTTGTTTTGTTTTGAGTCTGTCTTTTTGTTTTGAGTCCTCTTTTGTTTTGGGTCCGCCTTGTTGTATCGAGTCACCCTGTTGTATAGAGTAGGGTGATTCCGGGGTGTTACTCGTGTCACCATTTCGCTTTTATGCTTGCTTTTTTGTTTTGTTTTGAGTCTGTTCGTCGTGGAGCCGCTTATGCCAACAGATTTTGAATGAAACAAAGAAGGATTTCCATACTCGCATTTGCTTCGCTGTGCTAGTTGTGCCGAGATTTGAATGAAATGGCAGTGCATTCCACCTGCTCTCTTGTGCCTTGAAGTCATTGTAATGACCTGAGTTTTTCAAAACCTTTTTGAACACTATAGTGAAAACAAAGCGGGAGGAATTCCTCAGGATTTGCAAAACTTTGATCAAACTGAGAGAAAGAGAGGCACGCTAAGCCCTTAATGAATGAAATCATGCTTGTTAGTATGAGTACTGAGAAGGACCCCGCTTTGATCCAGATTGATCCTACATCGTCTTCAAAGACGAGCGATTTGTCGCTTAAAAACTTTCAAAAAATGTTTTATGCTGTCCTCAAGACATGTATGGAATCGCTCTTGAGATTGTGCAATTTAGGATCACTCTCACCGAGACTCAACCCCTTTGCTTCCAACCTTGAGCTTGCATTCAATGTTCAACGGTCAACTACAATGTGAGGCCTGTGGCTGATTTGAAGCAAATTTCAAACAAGAGGCACCAAAGTCGATCAAGAAGGTCGACCATCGAAGAAGCTTGCAAGGCTAGAGTGTAAGCACCCTCGAACTAGGGGCAAAAATATCCGATGTGCTCAAGAGCCAAAGGTGGATCTTTCAAGTTAATACAATGCCCACTCTCCGGATATAGAGGGCTTCAATCTCGTAACCATTTGGCATAGACTGGTTACATTTTTACCCTTTGAGAGGCTCGCTGGGCCGAAAACCCGAAAGGGCGACCCAGGCAAAAGTTAGAGCGAGACAAGAAAAATATATATACAAAAATGCAAAAAGAAAAAAATGCAAAGATACAAAAAAAAAGAGAAAAGAAAAATGCAAAAAAGAAGAAGAAAAAGGAATGAAAAGAATGAAAAGAAAAGAAAAACAAAGCTCGCAAGGTTGAAAACCTGCAACAGGCGCCTTGGCAAAAGTTAGAGCATAAAAAGGAGAGGTTAAATACCCGAGTGTACCTTAACCCCGAACTACGTAAGGCTTGATTCCCATCTTTGGGATACGTAGGCAACTTCATTCAAGTCCACCAAAAACACTTCGATTCGATCAAGGCCCATGCAATGGTTTTGGTCATCTCGCCTTCTCTCAGATCCGAGAGTCTCTGTTGTGTTCATCACTCAAGATTGATTACAACGTCCGCATTGCCATCCAAACAAGGCAACTTTCCGTTGCCATTCAACGCGACGCTTGCCGTTTCAAACAAGGCAACTTTCCGCTGCCATTCAATACGCCCAAGGTGCCGTTTCAAACAAGGGGCAACTTCCGTTGCCATGCCGCTCTCTTCAAGCACGGGGCAGTTTTCCTTGGATCCGAGGTTGTGCATCTCAGGAGTAGGTTTCATGCTCGTCGAGCAAGTGGCCGTGTGCAAAAATAGTTTTTGAGAATTTTTACTGAGGTTGACTAATTTTCTCGAAAATTGTTCCATCTTTTCCAAAAACTAGGCCATTTCTTGGACCCAAAAAAGGAAAATTTTCAGTGCTCATAGCCTGACTTGCATGATTTCAAATCTAAAATTGAACAAGCATGTTAATCTAACTCTCATTTTGGTCAAATTTTTTTTAGGAGAAAACCAAAATAAAAAATGGTCGAAATGATGAACTAGGGGCACAGTTGAGTCAGGCTTCCTGTCTTTTCCCTGTTGTCAATGCATTTGCCAAAAAGGGCACTCTACCTGCCAGGAAAGGGCACAACAAAGGGCCAAAAGCTCCCTCATTCTTCGAGCAACGAGGTATCAAGCCAAGTGCAAAGCACGAACCGAATGGATCAGATATTCCACTCCTCATCTAGACGGATCTGATCATGTCTAAACTCCCCAAAGAAAGCAAAGCCGATGCTAGCTCTGATTTGCTACACACCTAGTTGTAGCGAACCCTCTCGTGGGAGGACTTCACTTTATGAGCGGAAGAAAGAAAAACTAGCAGAATGCTAGAGGCACGAGCCCACAACTTGCTGTTTATCCATCAACCACCCAGGGGAGGGATTGAAAAATGAGAGATTGAAGAATAGAGAGATGTGCGATGAGAGAAAAAGTGAGAAAAGGGCTTTTTCAGAAAAATAGAGCTTGAGGGCCGAGTGATGTGAGAATCACAAATAAGAAAGGGTGGGACATATACCCGGTGAAACAGGCTCCCTGTGCACGTCTAAGTGTCGTGTCTTTTTGTTTTATCTCGATTTTGTTTCGGGTCGTTTCGAGTGTTACTCGATGTGTCTAGGTTGTGTGCCTTTTATTTCTTTGTTAAGTCGTTTTGTCAGATTCAACAGAGGCTCAATACCCAGCTTGAGAACTTATACTCATCTCTCAATTTCAAAAAATAAAATCGCTTTTGTGCTCCGAGTCTTTGTTTCTCCACATTTGTGCAAAATGTAATTTGTTCTTTCTAAAAACCGCAGGGTTCAACCCAGGTCATGTGAGAACAGTGAAACCAGGACCTATCTAAAGCTATGAGTTTCGGGCTGCAAAGCAAAAGCAAAAGAGGAAAATGTCAGGCATCTGAGTTTTGTTCCTACTTCAGTAAATTCCGAGACTATACTCCGTGTGTACCTCTTCAGGTCTTGCCAATGTTCCGAAGTATGAGTGTGCCTCTACCTCAAGCTCAAAATCAAGTCTACTTCAAGCCAGAATGGCAATCAGGAGTGCTCTCCCTGAGTACCATTCCCTGCCAGAGGCATCTTGGCCGTGTTTGCGATGAGTTCCTAGGAGACCAACTGCGACGGTGGAAACTAGAGTTCGAATGGCCGTGGCCTAGAACACAAAGGTTCGGGATTTCCGAGACTAAAGTCTGGTTTAAATACCCAGAGGTGTGCCCTCGGCTTGAAATCTGTATGGCAACCCCATAGGTTGAGATAGCATGTGTATGCGCCTCAGTTCTGGATACTGAACCAACCTAGTCTGTTACCCCGTTGGAGAATAGGGAAAGTTGTGAATATGATCAGGAAGACAAGTAGCACCAGAGTTTCTTACATACAGATGATGTCCCTTGTCAGCATTCCAAGAGCCTTTGTACTGAGAGTTGAAGGTAAGTGTTCGAAGAGCACGAGGGGAGATCCCCGTCAGAATAGAGCGGTTCACCGCCACTCACCTCATGAGGTGCTTTCTAAAAGCGCTTTGTCCATTTATTGCTTTCCGTAAGCATCATGCATTGTATTGCATTGTACCTGTCAAGTTTCTTTCTCATTTCACTTAGTGTATCGATCACACTTCTCTCATTTTAGTGTATCAATCACACTTCATTCACTTTTGTGTATCTATCACACACATTCTCATTTTCTATATCACATTTTGTGTATCCATCACACACCTTCAGTATATCCATCATACTTTGTTCACTAAGTGCATCTATCACACTTCGTGTTCACTTTTAGTATATCCATCATACTTTGTTCACTAAGTGCATCTATCACACTTCGTGTTCACTTTTAGTATATCCATCATACTCCTGTTCACTAAGTGCATCTATCCCACTTTGTGTTCACATTTAGTATATCAATCATACTCCTGTTCACTAAGTGCATCTATCCCACTTTGTGTTCACATTTAGTATATCAATCATACTCCTGTTCACTAAGTGCATCTATCCTACTTTGTGTTCACATTTAGTATATCAATCATACTCCTGTTCACTAAGTGCATCTATCACACTTCGTGTTCACATTTAGTATATCAATCATACTCCTGTTCACTAAGTGCATCTATCCCACTTTGTGTTCACATTTAGTATATCAATCATACTCCTGTTCACTAAGTGCATCTATCCCACTTTGTGTTCACATTTAGTATATCAATCATACTCCTGTTCACTAAGTGCATCTATCCCACTTCGTGTTCACATTTAGTATATCCATCATACTTGTTCACTAAGTGCATCTATCCCACTTCGTGTTCACATTTAGTATATCAATCATACTTGTTCACTAAGTGCATCTATCCCACTTCGTGTTCACATTTAGTATATCAATCATACTCTTGTTCACTAAATGCATCTATCCCACTTCGTGTTCACATTTAGTATATCAATCATACTTGTTCACTAAGTGCATCTATCCCACTTCGTGTTCACATTTAGTATATCAATCATACTCCTGTTCACTAAGTGCATCTATCACACTTCGTGTTCACATTTAGTATATCAATCATACTCCTATTCACTAAGTGCATCTATCCCACTTCGTGTTCACCACTCAGTATATCCATCATACTTGTTCACTAAGTGCATCTATCCCACTTCGTGTTCACATTTAGTATATCAATCATACTCCTGTTCACTAAGTGCATCTATCACGCTTTGTGTTCACTTTTAGTGTATCAATCACACTCTGTTCACATAGTGCATCTATCACACTTTGTGTTCGTACTCAGTATATCTATCATATTTGTTCACTAAGTGCATCTATCACGCTTTGTGTTCACTTTTAGTGTATCAATCACACTCTGTTCACATAGTGCATCTATCACACTTTGTGTTCGTACTCAGTATATCTATCATACTTGTTCACTAAGTGCATCTATCACACTTTGTGTTCGCTTTTAGTGTATCAATCATACTTTGTTCACTAAGTGCATCTATCACACTTTGTGTTTGCTTTTAGTATATCCATCACGCTTGTTCGCTAAGTGCATCTATCACACTTTGTGCTTGCCTTTTGTGTATCCATCACACTTTGCTCACTTCATTCATTTAGTGTATCAATCACACTTTGTTCATATAGTGTATCTATCACACACTTGCTGTGCATCTATCACACTATGCCTACTTTACGTATCTATCACATGCTCACTTTGTGTATCAATCACACACTTTCGCTTTGTGTATCAATCACACGCTCGCTTTGTGTATCAATCACACACTTTCTCTTTGTGCATCTATCACACTATGCTCATCTTGTGTATCCATCACGCTTTGCTTCATATAGTGTATCCATCACACTCGCTTCGCTTTGTATCTATCACAAATGCACACTGTATTCACAGTGAGAATTGCAATAATTTTCTTTCTTTTTTTCTGCAATCCTTTCTGCATGATATTTAGTTAGATTTGCATTCACTTGCCGACATCAAGGTGTCAAACTTTTCAATTACAGAATCGCATTGAATATATGTTGTTAGCATATTGTTCTTGTTGAATTTCTCTTTGCGAGCACGATATTGTATGTACGGTTCATTTGAGGTCAAAAGTGCACTGCATTTAATCGCAGGTATCGTATCTTCTCCGTGTGAGACGCGACGAGAATTGAATAATTCTCCGCATTCCTAACTGCATGAGATGTAGTTGTTACTTTGCATTCTTGCTTAAAACTGTTGCATCTATTTGTCAATACTTGCTTCATTACAGCTTGCTGCACTTGCACGATCACTTGGCTCCGCGCCTATCACTTTGCACTTTGCCCCCTGCCTGCGGGCACATATCTCTGTTTATCTCGTATTGTTTGTCTAAGTCTTCGGCCTTGTCAAAAATGGGTCGTCTCTAGGCTTTGACATTCACTCCCGTCACTTCTTGACTTCCGAGTTCACAAAGAGGGCAATCAGAGACACCCCATTTTTGACCGACCTTAAGACTCGACGTCACCGGTTGAGCGCCGGTGATATTGCATCTCAGGCTTGTTCAAGTCCCAGAGTCACGGCCACGTGCCCTGCCTCCGGACTTCCGAACCATCTTCTCTACCTTGTCTCGGTTTGCGAACCATGCTCGGTTTTCTCTGTTTTCTCTCCTGAGGGAAGGGAGTGGTCCGAGACTATCTCCGTGGCCGTGAGCTACGTTTTCGTGGGTCAGAGGCCATTTTGCCCATTTCGAGCCGGTTCCGGTTTGAGTCAGTCAAGGCCGTGCCTCGGCTCGACCGCCCAACCATCTCCGAAGTTCTCCGATTTTGGCATGTGCCTCTGTTTTAGTGTTTCGAGGACACTGGGCCCTGATGCCCACTTCGCACTGAACACCACTTAGGTGCCGGCGACCCATTTTCGACCCCAAACCGCGGTTTTGGTCCCGAGCATTCATTTTGCATCCTTCTCCGGTTTTTGGCGGAGACCTCTGCTTTTAATGTTTCGAGAACACTGGGCCCCGATGCCCACTTCGTGGGTCAGATGCCACTTTCTGCTCATAGCCGGTTTTCGGGACCCCAAATTGAGCGGTTTTGGTCCCAAGCATTCATTTCGCATCAATCTTCTCCGGTTTTTGACAGGTACTTCTGTTTTGTCATTCCAGAGGACACTGGGGTCGCAGATACCCACTTCGGCCAATACCACCTCCAGACTGCAAATTTCATTTTGGATCCCGATTGCTCGGTTTTGGCCCCTAACATTCATTTCTCATTAGTTTTTGTTCAAATTTGGTGTACCTCTGTTTCAACACCAGAAGATCACTTTGGGGTGGGAGGCCAGCAATTATCCCAGATAGCTGGCTTCCTCCCGGAGCCGTTTTTCTCACTTCCGCCAATGTTGAACACCTTGGGGTATTTTCTTCCAACCAAAGTTACATATCTGTGATCGGGACATGGGAGGACCCTAAACAAGCATGGTCGGCCAGCAATTTTGATTTTCATTTTTGGCCCTCTTCTTCAAATGCAATGTTGTGAATCCTGCTCAATGTTGCCAAATTCCAACCTTGGAACCTTGTTCTACACATCTTGGAGGACCCTAAAGTTGGTGGTCGGCCGGCAATTTTGAATTTCATTTTTGAGCCCCTCCTTCAAGCTCTATGTTGTGACTTCGCCTTGAGTTGCCAAATTCCAACCTTGGGGCCTTATTCTACACACTTGGGAGGACCCTAATGTATGGTGGTCGGCCACTAATTCAACACTTCATTTTTGGGGGTGGTGGTCGGCCTAAAAGGTGGCTGGCCGGCCACCTTGCAGAGAGTTACTGCCGGCCAGATTCTCGCTTCAAATTGCTCCAAACTGCTTCAAAGTGTCTCCTCATCCTGGATATTTTGGGAGGGAAAGCTTGGGTGCTTTCCCTCCCCTTTTACACCCCATTTGTTGTCTATTTGAAGGGCCCTCCCTCTCCTTCTTCAAGGTTGGAAAATTTGCCTTCAAGGATACTTCTCCAAACTCCTCCATTTTCATAGCTCAAAACCTCAAAAAGCTTTCAAGTCCCTAGGCCTTCCCTTCATCAACACCTAGCCTCACCTTCCCTACTACCATTCCAGCAGCTAGGAAGTGAATTTCAGAGGTTGAGAAGCTACAAATCAGAGCCAAGAATCAAAGAAAGACAAGTCTTCAAGGGTAAGTCTTCAAAACCAACTTTTAGGGCTTTTTTCTTGATTCATTTCTATACTCTATTTGGTTGAGAATTGGGGCTCCGACCCCTACTTATTTTGTGCTTGTTTTGAGCCCCTCTACAACTTTGTAGAAGGGCTCAACTTCATTTGAGGCTTCTATGATATACTTGTTTCAATATCTAGCTTTTATGCCATTATCTTGCATGCTAGTTTAGGCCTATTTCCTTTTGTTTTTAGGGGTCTGACCCCTACTGGTTTTGTGCTCATTTTGAGCCCCTATACAACATTGTAGAAGGGCTCAACTTCATTTGGCCATTTTATCCACCACTTCCTTCGAATTCCATCAAGTGTGCCCATTTTTGTATGCAACTTTTGACCTATTTCTATTTGTTTTTGGGACTTCGACCCCTACTGACTTTGGTCTTATTTTGGTCCTCTTTACACATTTCATGAAGAAAATTTTGTCATTTGGTGCTTTCTTTGCATGACTCTTGTTATAGCCTCTTTTGAGCTCCATTTTTGCATAGAATTGTTAGCATGATTTTATTCTGATTTTGAGGATGCCATCTTCTGAAATTGTGCTTATTTTCATCTCATCTTCAATGTTGTAGAAGAAAGTTTGTCCATTTGGGGTTTGCATATATCACTTGTCTCAATACCCCTCTTTTGGCCACTAATTTTGCATGCTATTGTTGATCTATCTATGCTTGCATTTTGGCCATGTTTGTTACTGAAAAATGCCATATTTGGGACTGCCTTGCTACTGTTCTTGCTGCCATGATCATATTTTGCATGTATAGCATGGCTATAGGCCATTTCGGGGCTTAATTTCACACTTTCGATGAATGCATGCTTCGAGTGTCATTTCGTTTTGTTTGGGCTGTTTCCCCTTCATTTAGGTGCTGAAATATGGTTTGCATGCTTGCATATCATTTCCCATGACATTTGCATCATTTTTGCATTGCCTCGGTTTGCGTGCCAATGGGCACGCACTTCGAGGCACTTCATTTTTATCTGCCGGCAGCCTATGTGAGTGTGGTTGAGGCCCTCTCATGTCGGCGTAAGCCCAATTTGCATTTTCATGCTAAAACATCATTGCCTCGATTTGCGTGTCCGCGGGCACGCGTTTCGAGGCAGCTTTGTTTTTATCCGACGGCCTCCTATGTGAGTGAGCTGAGGCTCTCCCATGTTGGTGTAAGTCCATCGTTGCATTCCGTATGCCATTTCGTCTCATTTCATCATCGCCTCGATTTGCGCGCCTGTAGGCACGCGTTTCGAGGCACTTCGGTTTTATCCGATTTTCCTTCTTTCATCATCGCCTCGATTTGCACGCCTGTGGGCACGCGTCTCGAGGCACTTCGGTTTTATCCGATTTTCATTCTTTCATCATCGCCTCGATTTGCGCGCCTGTGGGCACGCTGCGTTTGAACGCCGGTTTATCCGATTTTCATTCTTTCATCATCGCCTCGATTTGCACGCCTGTGGGCACGCGCTTGGAGGCACTTTGGTTTTTATCCGATTTTCTCATTACATCCTCGCCTCGGGTTGCGTGTCCGTGTGCACGCATTTGGCACTTGCCTTTTATCCGTTTTGCATCGTACATCATCGCCTCGGTTTGCGTGCGTGTGCACGCATTTTGGCTTCCATTTATCCGATCTCCATTTTTACCGCCTCGGTTTGCGTGCGTGTGCGCACATTTGAGGCACTCTGTTTTATCCGCTTGGCATTGCGTATGCCTCGCCTCGGTTTGCGTGCCGTGTGCGCATTTCGAGACATTCTGTTTTATTCGGTTTGCATTATATGCCTGCCTCGGTTTTGCGTGCCCGCGTGGCGCCTTTCGGCCTACATTTATCCGATTTATATTTCATCATTGCCTCGGTTTGCGTGCGGTGGGCGCATTTGGCACCTCGTCTTATCATTCGGCTTCCTATGTGAGTGTGGTGAGGCTCTCTCATGTTGGTATAAGCCCATCATTGCATTCGCATGTCATTCCGCTTTTCTCGGTTTGCGTGTCTATGGATCGCATTTGAGACATCTCATTGTCATAGCATTGAGCATGCTAGATTTGTATAGCGTTGCATTTCATGCATATCATGCATATTACAGAAGCGAGACGCGTTTACATTACTCAAAGCAGGCGGGTCTCAATTCCCGAGTCACGACACTCCGGATCATCCATGATGGAGTTGGGTTTTCATTGTAGCATTCATATGTATTCATCCCAATATTGAGTTGTGCGAATCGGCTCCTCGGCCATCATGCATCGATATCGTGATTGGTGGCGCGAGGATCGAGACACGCATATATTTGTGAAATACTTTGCTATGCCCTTTTCTGCTCTCTGTTGCGGCAAAATCAACAATCAACAACTTTTGGAGGGCACGCATTTGAAAAATTGCAAGCGAGGCTAATCGAGGCGTCGGTGGATTTCTCGCACAGCGGTCAATATGCAACATCTATCGGCGGCGGTCCACGGCTTGCACGCCCGATTTCAATTCTTTGTAATTAATTTGTTAATTAATTAGAATTTGTATTATTTCGGACTGTATATTCTTTTATTCGGGTCTGTATTATTATTCATTCGGACCCTCTGTGCGAGGGCATAAATGTAATAAGGGTGTGTGAGTGTGATGTATGTCTTCCAACCCCCATTTCTTTCTCCCTTTTATTTACCCGCTTTGAATGGTTAGATATAGGGCGTATTTCAATTAGCATACAGTATGACTGCATGTTTGCATCATTCATCTGTATTGCATGCATCGAACTCGGCGCATCATACAAAGCGCATTTGTATTTCAATTCTAAGTTGAATACATGTTAGCCGTTGCATTTCATATGCCATCTCTAGAATAGCCGAACCTGCTATAGTTGCATTTTGCATGTGTTGCATTAGGCATTCTCAGATATTTTAGGATCATGCATGATTTCTAATAAGCTTTCTGTTTTGGCTTGGAGTACTCGGTAAGTGGTTATGCTTTAGCATCCTTGCATGCGTGTGAGTGTTGCCATGATAGCATGCTTGCCATGAGGCTAAATGCTTATGTGATATAACTGCCTTGAATGCCTGTGGGTGGAGGTTGAGTTATCTGAATTGGAGCAATTCATCAATTGTTTGTTAAGCCCACTAGATTGTGGCAAAATCTGCATTTTAAGCCTACCTGCGGGTAGCAAACCATTTTTAAACAAACAAACATGAAATGTTTTGTTCCAATTCAGACGGCCCAGTCTATACTTGTTTGTTGCGAGCATCACATAGTAACCTAGGCTAATAACCGGAATGAGAGCATACAAAGTTTTCAAAAACAGATATCATGGTTAGTAGAGGCCGGTCTTTGACCGGGCGAGAGGGGGTGCTCACGATGTGACCTTCCCTAATCGTACCCAAGTTCCCGAACCAACTTTGGTGATGACGGACACGTGGCCTTTCGGCACCGAGTCAGGGTTTCCTAAATTTCCCATTTTAAAATATTTAGGTGGCGACTCTGTTATCTGGCAAAGAAGTCCATGTTTGGCACTTCTTTTCAAAAAATCTGTTTTTCTCAAAACGATTTGCCGGATTTGGACTCTTTGGTTCGAGATTTAGAACCGCAACACAAAATCGAGTCCGAGCTGTAGCGAGGTCCCCATGAGCGTTATTCTGATGTGGCGGCACTTTGTTTGGCGGTGACCTCTTTTGGCAGATGCACCTTTTGCACCCTTGACCATGGTGCATGCCGGTACTTGCCAATGGAATGCACCAACACTCTTCCCCGTGCATAGTGTGGTTGTTATGCACCTTTTGCACCCTTTTGGTCAAAGCTTCTTGAGGAAGCTTGACCCTTTGTCAAAGCTTCCTTAAGAAGCTTCCCAGCTGTCAAAGCTTCCTCATGAAGCCTCCCCCCCTTTGCCCCATTTGACCTTTTTTTTGTTTGGCTTCTTGGAGAAGCTTCAAGCTTTGTATTGCCTATATAAGGCCCTCTCCTCCTCCATTGTCAAGGGTTGAACAACTCTAGACCTAGAATACATATATATATCTGATATATCATCCTCTCTCTCTATATCTCCCTCTCTCTCATCCTTAGTGTGTGTTTGGGAGCCTAAAAGTGTGTTTTGGCCTTAGTTTTGCACTAAGACACACACCATCACACCTTACTTCGACCTTGAGGGGCTTAGAGGGTTTATTCTTGAGTTTTTGGACTGGTTTTGATCAAAAGAAGAAGAGGCGTTATTTGTTCATCAAGGGTTCTTCAAGGGTAATCTCTTTACTTTAGATTTCCCAATTTTGCAACAGTTTTTTACCTATCTTGCATGTTGATTTGAGCTTTGTGTATAACTAGAAAAAGTCTTATTTTTTTATGCTTGAGATCTTTCATTAAGGTTGTTTTGGCATTTGGGGTCGACCTCCCCTCTTAGCTTCATTTTGGCCTCTTTTGGTACTCTTTTGTTAAGCTTCGGTCAACTTTGTGTGTTAGCCTTCTCACCACTGAAATCCAGTGGATTTTCAGTGGTGAGGAAGGAGGTTTGAGGTTTTGAATAGGGGAGGGACACCCCTTCCCCCTTTGTGTTTCATTTTTGCATATTCTTAGCTCATATGGTAGCATATATGCTTAGTTGTTTATGACTCCATTTCAGAGGCTTTTTGGGTATTTTGGGTTATATTATATCTCTGTCCCATGTGGGTTTGTTGACCCTTAGCATGTATTTTGTACTTGCTTTGTATTCCTTCATTTTGCCTAGAAGTGTGTCATGACTTTTGATCACTATGCTCTCATATTTTGACTTTACTTTGTGAAGTTCTTGGCCATATTTTGTCATGCATAAGGTCTGTTGGCCACTGATTTGGTCTTGTTTAGCATGTTTGATATAGTTGCTTTGCATTTTGGATTGTGAGCCTTGAGTGTATGGATCACTAACATGCCTAGCTTAACCTATTATCATCATTTGGCATCAGTTGAGATCATATTTCAGTCCCTATAATGTGGTCTTACATTGTCCTTTGTGTCTCTTTCAATGCTTTGAAGTGTTGTGATTTCATGCCTTGAAATGTGCATTGTGTATGCCTATGTGTTTGGGTCATTTGGGATGCCATGTGTGGGTTTTAGGGGCTTATTCTCACATGCTATAGCACTAATTTTGTTGGTCTACATGTCCATGTTTGTCTTCCTTTAGGCGTACTTGAGTTGGCTTTTATACTTGGGTCTTGGGCTCATTGATTGGCATGTTTGTCTTCTATGATTGGTACCTTTATTTTGGCATCTTTAGCCACTGTTTTTGGGATGGGCTGAGGTCTCCCTCTTTGTGGTCTACATCCACCTTTGCATGAGCATGTTGCATTACATTAAAAGCATGTTTGCATTGTATCTTACTTGCATGTTAGTTTAATGTTGAGCCATCTCACATACTTGCTGCATATTTGACATGCTTTGTGCCTTAGTTTCATTTGCATGTTTGAGCCATGATTATATATTTACATTGCATTGTTTGGCTTGGGGTGTCTAGCCAAACTTGAGGGGTGAGAAGTGTTCATACTACAAGTGATGTAGCACGTCTCAACTCTCGGTCGCCGAGGCCCTTGACTTTGACATGATGGGGTCTTGGTATTCATTTGTGTGTTGCATGCATTTTCATTGAATTGCAACCTTGGCCTCTTAGGCCATCATGTATCAAAACGCACAATTGATGGCCCGAGGATCGAAGCCCATGCTCCCTTGAGTCCATTGCATGATAGAGAGTGTGGCTATGCTTACATTTGCTTGAAATTCCATGCCATACACTGTCTGTCTTTTGTCACTGTCAAAAACTAGTTTCTGCAGGGAGTTTTGGCCGGTCGGCTAAATTCAGTGCCGACTGGCCATTAATTTTGGCCGTTAGTAAAAAAAGGTGGCCGGTGGTTCCTCCCTTTGGCCGGTGATATTTGTGCTTGGCTGGTGGCATTCCCCAACATCCATAGAGCATGTCCTAAGACTTTTGCTAATTGAAGCGGTAAAGGTGTGAACAGAGGCAGCAGTGGCATGGTACGGGTTTTCCGGGCGAGACGGACTCGAGCATGCATCATTTGCGCATTCCGAGGCAGGGCTGCGGCCCCTTCTTTCTATTTATTTGCATATTCAATTTGTTAATTGAGTTAGAAATTTTGTAAGAATTAATTAGCTAGGGTAGTTGATTTATTTATTCGGACTGTAATATTTATTCGGACCCTCCAAGCGAGGGCAAATGTGTAGTAAGTGTGCGTAAGTGTGTGTATGTCTTCCAACCCCACGTCTTTCTTCCATTTTATTTACCTGCTTATGATGGTTAGAATAGGGCATGTTTCAATTAGCATACAGTATGATAGCATGTTTGCACTCATTCATCTATCTTGTATGCATCGGGCTCGGCGCATCGTACTAACTGCATTGTATTTCAATTCCGAGTTGAATACTTGTTAGTTGTAGCATTTCACATGCCATCTTTAGAGTAGTCGAGCCTGCTATAGTTGCATTTTTTCATGTGTTGCATTAGGCATTTCTGTATAGTTAGGATCACGCATGGATTTCTAACATAGCTTCTTTTTTGGCTTGGAGTACTCGGTAAGTGTTTATGCTTTAGCATCCTTGCATGTGTGTGAGTGACTGCCATGATAGCATGCTTACCATGAGGCTATTTGCTTATGTAATATAACTGCCTGAATGCCTGTGGGTGAAGGTTGGGTTATTTAGATTGGAACAAATCATCGACTGTGAGTCTTAAGCCCACCAGATAGTGGCAAAACCATCTTTTCTAAGCCCACCTGAGAGTGGCAAAATCTACATTTTAAGACTACTTGCGAGTAGCAAATCACTTTAAAAAATAAGCAGGAAATGTTTTGTTCCAATTCAGGCGACCTAGTCTATACTTGTATGCTGTGCGCATCACATAGTAAATCTAGGCTAATAACCGGAATAAGAACGCATAATGTTTTCAAAACTAGATATCATGGTTAGTAGAGGCCGATCTTTGATTGGGCGAGCAGGGGTGCTCACGAAGTGACCTTCCCCAATCATACCCAAGTTCTCAAGCCGAGGCAACTTTGGTGATGACGGACACGTGGCCTTAGGCAAACGAGTCAGGGTTTCCTAAATTTCCCCAAAAATAAAATATTTAGGTAGTGACTCTGTATCTGGCAAAGCAGTCCATGTTTGGCACTTCTTTCAAAAATCTGTTTTTCTCAAAACGATTTGCCGGATTTGGACTCTTTGGTTCAGATTTAGAACCGTGACAAATTGAGTCTGAACTGTAGGAAACCCCACAAAATGAACAGAACGGGACTCATCCTCTTGGGGCGTTCGGGGACGTCTACAGTTTCTGGCGACTCTGCTGGGGAGTTTAGAGGGCTGGACACGAACTCGTGATATTTTGTTTTGACTACACGTATGTGTTTCTTTGCATTGCATGTGCATTGGTGCGCCTAGGACACCGTGTTGGCCATCTGCTATTCCTGAGCGGTTTGCCGGAGGCTTGACTTTGTGAAAGCATGCCATAAGGCTGACTGGTTGCGGGCTCTGCCAGTATGGGAACATAAACCCCGGTTTTACCGGGGCACCCTTTTGACCATTCGACCTAGTGCATATTCGAAATCCATAGTGACCATTCCAAACTAGGACATGTTGCTTACCCGATATAGGTTGTTTGAAACCACTGCGTGCGTAGTGAAACCCTAGCTCCTGACAAAAATAGGATAGGGAAACCCTCCCCCAACATAGGGATGTATTGGCTCTCATTTACTTGCTATGTGTTTTTAGAATGTATCTTTACAGGAACACACGTACCGGTTTGTGAGTTTGAGTATCAGGCCCGCGGGCATCAGTGTTTTTGGGAATCAGTTATCTGCAGGTATCAGATTCAGATTTAGGGGCAATGATTCGGGAACAGAGATCAGTGTTTGAGAAACAGTGTATCCAACTCATTGGCAGTACATTACAATACCCAACCATGTGTTGTATGTTTATTTTATGCTGTTACGCTGTCCGATTGTCTGTTTATTTATACGCTTTATTTATCTTTTTACTAGGTAGTCGAGCACAATTGCTTCTGATCCAGTAGATATTTCCCAAGCACTCTAGACTAGAGGTCGTTGACTCCATCGATGTGAGGATTTGGTAGACGGACAACCAGTGTACCACTCTCTACCCCCGGTTACTAGGCGGAGGACGGCTAGGCAGAAGGCATCGATTCGTGATCAAGACAGAGGGCTTTGTCTACCCCACTGTACATGAGGGATCAGACTCTGCTTCTCACGTAAAAGGAACATACACCGATAATTGATGCCGAGCGAGCAGATGGCCAGCTTAGAAGAGATGGTGCGCTAGCTTCAGGAGAGCATGAAAATGATGCAGGATGCTGTCCGACAGGCAGAGTTTGCCAAGCAGCAGGCCACGGTTATGAATGAACAAGCAGAGTTAATCGTGAGGTTACAACAGCAAAATGGAGCATCTGCTTCACAGCAAGTTCCTCCCTCGCCAGGAGTTCCAACCCTTGGGGAGACAGCTAATGTTCAGAATGATACGGACATTCCCACAGGACAGCCTCCACCCCCGATCCTATCCCAAATCCAACCCCAGTTATCCGAAACACCCACCAACCTGCCGGACTCTTCCTTTGAGTTCGAGACAGATCTCACAGTGCTGAAGTTGAGCAAGCTTGAAAAGCTGTTCAAGAGATCCCAAGGAGTCAAGACCATCCCTGACATTGAAGATGGATATATTGACGCAACCATGACGTTGCCTGACAGATTCAAAATGCCTCATATCGACTGGTTTGATGGGTCCGGGGACCCCATGGTGCACCTAAGATTGTTTTCAGATGTTTTAAGGCCAATGGGCCTCACTAGACTACAGAAGCTGTCTCTGTTTGGCCGGACCCTGTCGGGTGTGGCGGCCATATGGTATGCCAAATTAGAAGATGACGTCAAGAGGAAGTGGGACGAGATGGCTGAGGCCTTCATTGCGCAATACTCATACAATATACAAATTGAGATTATGACCCGGGATCTCGAAACAACAAGGCAAGAGCCCAAAGAGAGTTTCTCAGAATTCGTGACCAGATGGAGGGCTAAGGCTTCGATGATGACCTTAAGGCCCACAGACAAAGATCATATTCGGATGATTGTGCGCAATCTCCAGCCGAAGTTAATGCAGAAAATGATTGTACTCCCCTTTCCCACCTTTGCCGATCTATATGAAATGGGGGTACAGATCGAGGATGCCTTGAAGCAAGGCTTAATTGAGAATGACTGGGAACAACCCCGAAGAACTTTCAACCGCAACACTAATGCGGGCCCGAGCGGTGCTACGACTACAAGAGCCTCCGAGGTGAGTATGGTCACCACCAACCCCCCTCCAAGAACCATGGTAGCCATGCCATTCTCCGGTGCGTCCGGAAGCCATCCACAAACAGCCAAATATCTACCCAAAAACACAAGAACTTTCGCTCCACTGTATATGCCCCTGTCCAAAGCTTTGGGGGTTTTAATCAGAAAAGGGCACCTGAAGCCCCTAGAGCCGCGGCCATTACCGGAAAAGCTTCCCCCTACCCACAATCCAGCCAAATATTGTGCATTTCACCAGCAGCACGGTCATGACACCGATCAGGTTACCGACACGCTATGAGATTCAAGATCTCATCGATAACGGGGTGATTATGCCTCCCGAGAAACCCAATGTCACGACAAACCCTCTTCCTACACATAACCAAGCTCCACCTCCTAAAAGAATCAACTTCATCCAAACTGGGGTCGTGTCTGACGATCATAGTATCTATATCACTCCTTCTCACCTACCTAAGCCGGAGGTACTCTTTCCTGATTGCACCAACTTGTGCATGATGGACATCTCCATAACCCAACCTAAGCCGGTGGTGGTGATAGTCAAGGATAGAAGGGAGGAGATTTCAGAGGAAAAGAGGGTTGTTGAGCCAGAATTTGAGAAGTCTGGGAGTTCTGTTGAGAAAGTATATAATCTGAGTGACTACGTTTCGTCAATAGGCCGGAATGGGCTAGATGTGGAATTGCTGACAGAAGCAGAGCTGTGTGTGATCCAAGGGGATAGCTTGGGACAAAGGATGGATGATTTGACGGCTGTGGAAGAGGACCTTGCCAATCTCCAGTTTTACAGTGACCAAGACCCAGTGGGCGCCGCAGTCAACTAGTTTGATTATGAGGAATCGGCAGAGGCCACTGGATGGTTGGATGATCAACCGGATATAGTGGAAGAGTTCCAACCAGAGCGGGGCCTGGCAGGGGCGAGGGTATCAGTTGAGGCCGGAAGGGCTGAAAGTCAGAGTACATTGCCGGAGAGCGCTGGTACAAAGAATTTCGCTCAGGATTAGAGCATTTTGACTACAGGGATTATTGAGCAGCCAGCTGTATTAACACAGTCAAAACAGGAAAGATTTGAAGATTCTGAGAGAATCAGGAAGGCTAAGGCTCATGTGAGAACTGAAACCGTTATGAGCACAGAAACAGAAGATGCCGCGAGCATAAGGATGGAAGGTATTGCGAATATGAGAACAGTCATACCAGAGCCGGACAGGTGTCTATTGGCTGCAGATGGAATGTAGTGGGAGGACGACGATTTATGTCTTGCCTACGCGGACGAAGATTGGGGAAACAACCAACCCGACGACACCTGGTATATTGGAGAAGTCGACCATATGACAAGGAGCAGGCGGTACTTCAAACCCCCGCACCTAGATCAACCAAAGGCTTCTGGGAAAGATAGGGAGACTGAGAAACAGAAGGAGAAATAACTTGAAGAGGAGGCTGTGCTCAAACAGTTGAAAAAGATACAAGCAGACATCCCCATCTGGAGGCAGCTTATGGCATCATGGGTGCACAGACAAGCTGTCCTATCAGCCATGGACAAGGCCAAGCTTTCGATAGAAACCACGCCAGAACAGCTGGTGGGATTAGTCTTTTCGGGAGGGGCTACCCCGACGCTGACTTTTTCCGACAAGGAACTGCCACCTGAGGGGGCAAACCATAACAAGCCACTCTACATCTCTGTGGAGTGTAAGAATAAATGGATACCGGTGGTTCTTGTTGATACCGGATCCGCCATCAACGTCTGTCCGGCAAGAACAACATATGCGGTCGGTTTGAAAACCGCGGATTTTGTACCAACGGCCCAGGTTATTCGGGCATACGACAACACGAGTAGAGAAGTCATGGGGACAGTGAAAATTCAAACTAAAGTAGGGCCGGGACAGCACGAGATAGATTTCCATGTCTTAGAGGTTCCTGCAACTTTCAACCTGCTTTTGGGATAGCCGTGGCTGCATCAGGTAAAGGCGGTGTCCTCCACCTTACATCAGATGGTGAAATACCCCTATGGGAAGGGAGTAGCCATTGTTTTTGGAAATTCATCGATTCATCCGCCACCGGAGGTGTCTATGCCTGTTCTAGAAATTGAACACGGCATGGAGGATGTGTTCATATCAGGTTTTTCTCTGGCTGAGGCTCGGGTTGTACAGAACATCATGCCTACTAACGAAGGGATATATGTCAGTGCTCAGGCAGTATACCTCTAACACGTCCCCGGGATAGGATTGGGAAAGAGCGGCCGCAAAGGCGTCGTAGCATTGGCCGAAGTGCCACACAACTCCCATACCTTTGGCTTGGGTTATCTGCCCACCAAGGAGGATTGGGTAAGGAAAGGAAAAGAGATGGCTGGGAGAGCCAGAGTGAAACAGATGGGAAAACCTTTTGAGTTAATGCATCGGCCCATCCGAGGTACCCTAAACGGACGCTTCATCCGGGAGGGAGAGGATTTTCCATTCTGTGGTTTTCCAGAGCCGTGGCTAAACGTGGAGAAGAAGCGCGTACCGGGGTTTGAGATTTTCTTTGACCTACAGTTACCCGAGAATGATGTTGCCAGCGAACAGATAGGTCCGATGGTTGGGATTGAGCAGAACAGGGCAATGGAGTCTGAAGACACTGAACTTAAAACGGGGGTAGCACTGGCATGTCTACTTTCAAATCCTTTGATCGACCAACTGTGCTTAGGGGATAACTTCGCGGTGTCCATGATCAGGAATGAAACGGCTGCGAGCCTACCATCAACTATTTTGGATGCATCGATCGCACCCTCCCTCACCTGGCAATACGAGGAGGGATTTTTGTCGAGCAGCACTGGGTCAAGTAGTGAGCCGGAATCTGATTCCACCGAGTCTTGTGAGTCTAATCGTGTTCCAAATCAACCGAAGTCTGAGTCCCAGATTCTGGGGTGATAACCTAGATGCCACAGTCCTATCCAGGTCGTCTTTTTCTTTCTCTTTCGAGTCTGTTGTAATAGAAGAAGTGGACGGTTTGGAAGTACATAATAAGAATGATATGGATGTGGTTTCTGAGTACTTTTTCGTGCCTTTGATTTATTGCTTAAATCAGGACTTTCAAAATTTTGACGAAAACGATGAGGAAGAAATTCCTCCGGTTTTGCAACGATTAATTGATCAAGAGCAAGAAAGATTTGTTAAACCTTTAGTTGATGAAATCATTACTGTGAATATTGGTACTGAGAAGGACCTGCGGCTGGTCCAGATCGGGCCCACGTTGTCTTCGGAGGAACACGAGCGCTTAGTCGTTTTATTAAAAGATTTCAAAGATGTTTTCGCGTGGTCCTATGAAGACATGCCTGGGATCGATCCTGAGATTGTACAGCACCGGATCCCTCTTGATCCCGAGGCCCAACCTGTCAAACAGAAACTCAAAAGAATCTGCCCTGACTGGGCCATCAAGATTAAGGAAGAAGTCACCAAGCAAATCAATGCAGGCTTCCTGCTGGTATCCGAATACCCGACTTGGTTGGCCAACATTGTTCCAGTGCCAAAGAAAGATGGCAGAATCCGGATGTGCGTGGATTTTAGGGATCTGAACAGAGCAAGTTCGAAGGACGACTTTCCTTTACCGCATATTGACGAGTTAGTGGACTTCACAGCAGGGCATGCTTTGCTCTCATTCATGGATGGCTTCTCAGGGTACAATCAAATAGTGATGGCACCAGAAGACCGGGAAAAGACTGCATTCACCACCCCGTGGGGGACATACTGCTACAGAGTAATGCCGTTTGGGTTGAAGAATGCTGGAGCTACTTATCAACAGGCTGCGACCACAATATTGTACGACATGATCCACAAAGAGGTTGAGGTGTATGTGGACGACATGATTGTCAAGTCCAAAGAAAGAGAGGGCCACTACACCGCCTTGCAAAAGTTCTTTCAAAGGATCAGAGAATTCGCCATGGTGAATCCACGTAAATGTACATTCGGTGTTACAATGAAAAATGTCGGGTTTCGACATTAGCAAGCATCAAGTCGACCCTTCCAAAATCAAGGCCATCTTAGAAATGCCACCACCGATGACTGAAAAAGAGGTGCGAGGCTTTCTGGGTAAAGTGCAATTCATAAGACGGTTTATCTCAAAACTAACCTTGACTTGTGAACCACTTTTTGGTCTCCTGAAGAAAGGAAAGAGATTCCAATGGGACGGCCGATGTCAAGCAGCTTTTGAACAGATCAAAGAATATTTACAGAACCCGCCTGTGTTGTCACCGCCAGAACCGGAGAGACCGTTGATATTGTACCTTTCGGTAATTGAGACTACAATGGGCTGCATGCTCGCGCAAGAGTTAGAGGACAAAGTGGAGAGGGCCATCTACTATCTGAGCAAGAAGATGCTGGATTACAAGACCTGCTATACTCCGCTAGAGAAGGCTTGCTTAGCCTTGGTATGGGCTACCAGGAAACTACGGCACTACCTGTTAGCTCACTCTGTAATGTTGGTTTCACGGCTCGATCCCATCAAATATCTTTTCGAGAAACTGGCACTTACGGGTAGGCTAGCTCGTTGGCTGCTGTTGCTTTTCGAATTTGATCTGAAATACATGACGTGTAAGTCAGTAAAGGGGAGAGCGGTGGCAGAGTTCCTTACTGACCACCCGGTTGAAGGGGATAAAGCAGTTGAGTACCTATTCCCAGATGAAGCCATTTTATATGTCGAAGACGAAACTTGGACGATGTACTTTAATGGAGCATCAAACCAGTACGGGCATGGGATAGGAGTGTTGTTGATAGCACCCGACAATTCCCGTATCCCTTTAGCATTTAAGCTCCGGTTTAGAGTCTCGAATAACGAAGTAGAATATGAGGCATGCATTGCCGGTCTAGAAGCAGCCCTAGAACTAGGGGCAAAACGGTTGGACGTCATTGGGGACTCGAACCTTGTTGTGTCTCAAGCAAAAGGAGATTGGAAAGTCAAAGAAGAAAAGATGATAATGTACCACCAAACCTTGGATTTGTTAATTCCTCGGTTTGAAAAGTTAAACTTCGCTCACCTAGCCAGAGAGAACAACAGGTTCGCAGATTCACTAGCAACTCTATCTTCCATGATAGACATCCCGTTTGGAGTCCGGATGCGTCCAATCATCATTGACCAGAAGTTCGTGCCAGCATATGAATCAATCGCTGCTATAGATGAAACTCAGGACGACAACCCTTGGTATTACGACATTTGGAACTTCTTGGAGAAAGAAACGTATCCACTGGGGGCAAATGCCAAAGATAAAAGGGCAATCAGAAGAATGGCTGTTCAGTTCATCATTTGCGGGGGTAAGCTGTATAAGAGAGGTCATCTGGGGATGCACAAGTTGTGTGTAGAGGCTGAAGAGTCGAAGTGCCTCATGGAGGCCATCCATGGGAGAGAATGTGGCGCGCATATGAATGGAGTAATGTTGGCTCGAAAGATCCTCAGGCAGGGTTACTATTGCTCCACCATGGAGAAGGATTGTATTGGCTTTGTTCGGCGATGCCACAAATGTCAAATTCATGCAAATCGCATGAACATTCCGCTGTCGAAGCTGTACAATATGACTTCGCTATGGCCGTTTTCAGTTTGGGGAATTGATGTGATCGGGGCTGTCACTCCGAAGGGGTCAAATGGGCATGAGTTCATCCTGGTCGCAATAGATTATTTCACAAAGTGGGTCGAGGCCCAATCTTATGCGGTGATGAAGGCTTCACATGTTGCAAAGTTTATCAGAAACAACATTATCTGTCACTACGGAGTCCCAAACCAGATAATTTCAGATAACAGTTCCCACTTCAAGAAGGAAGTGATTGACTTGTTGGAAAAATACAACGTGGCTTTTCATAAGTCATCTACTTATCGGCCGCAAACCAATGGAGCAGTTGAGGCCGCCAACAAGAACATCAAACACATACTGCAGAAGATGGTGGAGACCTACCGGGATTGGCCAGATAAGCTACCGTTTGCTCTGTGGGGCTACCGGACTTCAATCAGAGCTTCTACTGGGGCGACTCCGTATTCATTAGTTTATGGGATGGAGGCCGTTCTACCTATTGAGATTGAGGTTCCATCATTGCGAGTACTGGCTGAGTGTCAAATAACCGAAGCAGATTGGCAGCAGAGCAGGTTTGAGGAACTCATACTCTTTGATGAGAGAAGGCTGAAAGCACTGTACCATGTTCAAGGTTATCAGCGTAGAATTGCCCGAGCTTTCAACAAGAAAGTTAAGTCCAGGAATCTAAAAGAAGGAGATTTGGTACTCAAGGACAACCGAGCTCTCATCCACGACCCAAGGGGCAAGTTCAGACCCAATTGGACTGGTCCCTACATCATTAAGTCTATCTGGTCAGGTGGAGCTGTGGTTATGATGGATCTAGATGGCCTAGAGTTCTCGCAACCGATCAATATGGACAAGTTGAAGAAATATTACCCTTGAGAGGCTCGCTAGGCCGAAAACCCGAAAGGGCGACTTGGGCAAAACTTAGAGCACAAAAAATTTGAAATTATAAAAACTGAGCTCGCAAGGTTGAAAACCCGCAAAGGACGGCCTTGGCAAAAGTTAGAGCGTAGAAGGAGAGTGAAAATACTCGAGTGAACCTAAGCCTGAACTACGTAAGGCTTGATTCCCGTCTTCGGGATACGTAGGCAACTTTATCTTGGAGTTCAGCCACAAACTTTTCCCCGATCAACTTTGTCCATTTGATCATCTCAGTCATCTTTGTCTATCAGCATTCATCGTGATCTCCGGTGCAGTGCTTTTCGGACTAGGGGCAACTTTCCGTTGCCGTGCAGTGCCACGGTGCGATTCAGACTAGGGGCAACTTTCCAGTTGCTAGGATCCGGGGTTGTGCATCTCAAAGCTGATGATCTCAAAGCGTGTCCGATTCGATCCATATCGAAAATAGTTTTGAAAAGTTTTAATAAAAATTGACTTTGTTCAAAGTAATCTTTTTACAACTAAGACCGTTTCTAGACCAAAACGGGAAATTTTCAGTACCACAACCTTCAATTTTATTGATTTCAATACAGAGTTCTCCTGCTCTTGCATACAAATTGAAGTTGCTTTTTTTTATTACATTCATAAGAAAAACTTGAAAGTACTAATAAAGCAATAAATCCGGGGCATAGATAAGTCAGGAGTTCCTGCGCCCCCTCCCAGAGTTGGTCGAAGCCTCTGATGCCAAGCTGGGCCCGACCTGCGCCTCTTCATTAAGCCAATCCAAGCACTCATCAGACAAAGTGCAACTGAAAGTGGGAGCGGGGGCCAGGAGCTCTCTAGTTCTCCATGCTGTTGCATACCGGGCAAGTTGTGCGCCTCGGATTGGGAATGCAGCTGGATATTCTACCTCCTCTAGGGGACAAGTCTGGTCATGACCGAACTGACGCCGGACCCGAAACGGAAAATAGAAGACACAGTGAGTCAAGCCAATCAACTGAATCCCAGGTTAGCGGGCCATGCTATAGCCCATTGCCAGTAGATTGAGCCAAGGACATCGCCAAGCAATGCGATCCGCGGACAAACTACACATCCAGTCAAACCACCAACCCTCATCAAGGGCATCGACTAAGCGTTGCCTGAAGAAGTAACCGCGAGCTGAGTAAGCTGAACAAGAGTCCACAACCTGCAATTTGTCCATCAACCACACCTGGGAAAGGATGAAAAATGAGAGAATAAAGAATAGAGAGGTGTACGATGAGAGAAAAGTAAGAAAAGGGTTTTGTGAGAAAAACCGAGCTTGAGGGCCGAGTGATGTGAGCAATACATATGAGAGATTGGGTGGGAAACTTTACCTGCAGTAGTAGTGGACTCCCCACAAATTTGGTTGTTTTACGACAATAGAAAGCATCCAAGCCCATCAACATCTCAACTAAAGTCATGGCGATGCAACTCTTACCCTCCTTCAAACCTTGGGCGACTTTAATCAATCGGACGCTAGATCCTCCAGAACCCGAGGCAAGTAAGAAATGAGATAGCATGCACAAACAAAGTGCATGTCGCCGAAAACATTGCCAATGACGGTCGCCGCGGTCACCAGCATCAGAAAAACGGCAAATCAAACTTGGAATATCCAGCATTCTGTCACAAATCAGAGATCGAGCGTCAGGTATTGAGAGCCCGCACATTTGTCCTAAGGCTTGGGCATGGCCAAAACGGAGTTGGGGCAGGATCTCTTTATTGCGCTCGGACTCCATTAAAGCTTGAAAATCTTCAAAGATAGGACATACCTCTTGCCTGCCGAAGTTAAAAACATGTGTCACCAGATTCCAAAACCTTGCCGCGGCTTGGAGAAACGGAAAGTGCAGCGGGGTACGACTCAAGGTGAATAGTGCATTTATGCCGAAGCCCCAGAAATTCAGCTTTTCCAAGCCATCCAAGTTGTTAATCCAAGTTGTTAATCCAAGTTGTGAGATTTTGGGCAAGAAACGCTTCCATTTGGGACAAATCAGTGTTGAATTGAAAAAAACCATGAAGCTGAGGCCTTTTTGTAGGAGATAAGGTTGAGTGGAGGACAGATGTCAGCATTCTGTTGGTTCTGACAATTAATGGCCGGCCGGCCAAATATAGTGCTGACCGGCCACCACTTTTGGCCGATGAATCAAAGCTTCTGGCCGACGGCCTCTATCTCGGGCCGGTGGTCTCCCTCCTTGTTCTCTGAGCTGTTTATGCTGAGGCTTGGGGAATTCCACCACTTCCAATGCCCTCCGGTGATCGATTCTTGCGGAGTCACGCCTATTTGCTTATCGAGTTGTTGTACATTTGCTTATTGAGTTGTATGTCACTCTCTTCAAGTCTCTAATTTGCTTATCGAGTTGTACTCACGCTTGGTTGGTTATATCAAGTCTCTCTGTTTTGCTTATCAAGTTGTAATTTGGTTCACTACCTGATTATTACGATGCGAATGCTCTATTTTCAAACGAATTTCATTCACATTGTTATGTGATGCCATGCGATGCAATGCATAGGATGTACAAATGCAACACATTTTGAACAAAATAGCAGTTTCATTTCCACCATGTATTTTGCAAACATACATAGTAAAACCTGCTTGAGGCAGTGCAATGTGCTTAAACTACTAGTAAAAAGGGAAAGTAAAGCGAAAAAGAAAGAGCAAGGCAGTAAAGTATCAGGGTTGATACTGGTAGCCCCTCATCCATGGTCAATGCATCTCTCGCACTCCTGTTCGATCAATCGTATGGCTTGGCACCTTCATTTCTTGAGGCAGTGCAAGGAAGTACACCTTCAGAACATTCATAAACCTCCGAGTTGACCTCAAGTTGTGTCTGCTATGAGCGATGCTCCATACTTACGAGGAATCCCCCCCTGTATCCTTTTGTATCATGTGAACTCCACGAATCACTCCAATTACGCTGCATTGCAGTACTTTGCGTTTCAATATCATGAATGACTTGTCTTTACCATAATGCCTTTTATACACATTGCGTGCATGCGTGCATAGCTTTACTTATATGTGTTCAATTTCTTTTTTATACACATTGCGTGCATGCGTGCATAGCTTTACTTATATATGTGTTCAATTTCTTTTTATACACATTGCGTGCATGCGTGCATAGCTTTACTTATATGTGTGTTCAATTTCTTTTTTATACACATTGTGTGCATGCGTGCATAGCTTTACTTATATGTGTTCAATTTCTTTTTATACACATTGCGTGCATGCGTGCATTGCTTTACTTATATGTGTTCAAATTCCTTTTATACACATTGCGTGCATGCGTGCATAGCTTTACTTATATGTGTTCAATTTCTTTTTATACACATTGCGTGCATGCGTGCATTGCTTTACTTATATGTGTGCTCAAATTCTTCTCATACACATTGCGTGCATGCGTGCATCGCTTTACTTATATGTGTTCAATTTCTTCTCATACACATTGCGTACATGCGTGCATTGCTTTACTTATATGCTTTCAAATTTCTTTTATACACATTGCATGCATACGTGCATCGCTTTACTTACATGTACTCCAAATCCTTCACATACATTGTGCACGTTGTCGCGTGTTCTTTACTTACATGGATTGGCGCCTTCACAGCATTGTTATGCTTCCCACTTGCTTTGCGTTGTCACGAACTTTCAATTGCATTGTTATGCATGTGCTAACGGCATCGTACCTGTTAAGTCTGTTTTCTTTTCAGGCACGATATTGTATGTACAGTTCATTTGAGGCTGGTGCAACCAGACGAACCGCACAGGTATTGTATCCTCCGCGTGAGACGTATTGAGAATTGCATAATTCTCTTACACCCTTTCTGCATTGTAGTGTAGTTTGGTGTATGCTAGCTTAGAACTGTCGCATGTCATGCTTCGTTACAGTTTTCTTTGCATGATCATAAGTTATGTTTGGCTTTGTGCATTGTCTTGCATTTTGCCCCTGCCTTCGGGCGCATATCTTGTTTGTCTTGCATGCTTTGTCTAAGTCTTCGGCCTTGTCAAAAATGGGTCGTCTCTAGGCTTTGACATTCACTCCCGTCATTGTTATGACTTTCGAGTTCTGTCAAAGAGAGGCAACTGTAGACACCCCATTTTTGACCGTCCTCAAGACTTGGATGTCACCGTTTGAACACTCGGTGATCATCCATGTTCGTGTTTGTTTTGAGTTCCCGGAGGCCTTGGCTGTGCGCCTTGCCTTAGGATCTCTCAACTCATTTGTTTTGTGTTTAGTTTTGCACCAAATGCTTGTGCTTTTGCTTTGAGGGGCAGGGAATGGCTTGTTGTCCATCCCCACACCCCACCGGCCACCCCTGTTCATCACCGGCCATTCATTGTTGCCACCGGCCATGGTTTCTTAATACTAATGGCCGGTCTGCACTTTATGTGGCCGGCCGGCACTTTGTTTGGCCGGTGACCTCTTTTGCTAGCCGGTATGCACCTTTTGCACCCTTCAGCCATGGTGCATGCCAGCTGTGCCAGCTGGAATGCACCAACACTCTTCCCCGTGCATAGTGTAATTGCTATGCACCTTTTGCACCCTTTTGGTCAAAGCTTCTTGAGGAAGCTTGACCCTTTGTCAAAGCTTCCTCAAGAAGCTTCCCAGCTGTCAAAGCTTCCTCATGAAGCCTCCCCCCCTTTGCCCCATTTGACCCTTTTTTTGTTTGGCTTCTTGGAGAAGCTTCAAGCTTTGTATTGCCTATATAAGGCCCTCTCCTCCTTCATTGTCAAGGGTTGAACAACTCCAGACCTGGAATACATATATATATCTGATATATCATTCTCTCTCTCTATATCTCCCTGTCTCTCATCCTTAGTGTGTGTTTGGGAGCCTAAAAGTGTGTTTTGGGCTTAGTTTTGCACTAAGACACACACCATCACACCTTACTTCGACCTTGAAGGGCTTAGAAGGTTTATTCTTGAGTTTTTGGACTGGTTTTGATCAAAAGAAGAGGGCTGCGTTGACTGTTCATCAAGGGTTCTTCAAGGGTAATCTCTTTATTTTAGATTTCCCAATTTTGCAACAGTTTTTTTACCTGTCTTGCATGTTGATTTGAGCTTTGTGTATAACTAGAAAAAGTCTTATTTTTGCATGCTTGAGATCTTTCATTAAGGTTGTTTTGGCATTTGGGGTCAACCTTCCCCTCTTAGCTTCATTTTGGCCTCTTTTGGTACTCTTTTGTTAAGCTTCGGTCAACTTTGTGTGTTAGCCTTCTCACCACTGAAATCCAGTGGATTTTCAGTGGTGAGGAAAGAGGTTTGAGGTTTTGAATAGGGAAGGGACACCCCTTTCCCCTTTGTGTTTCATTTTTGCATATTCTTAGCTCATATGGTAGCATACATGCTTAGTCGTTTATGACTCCATTTCAGAGGCTTTTTGGGTATTTTGGGTTATATTATATCTCTGTCCCATGTGGGCTTGTTGACCCTTAGCATGTATTTTGTACTTGCTTTGTATTCCTTCATTTTGCCTAAAAGTGTGTCATGACTTTTGATCACTATGCTCTCATATTTTGACTTTACTTTGTGAAGTTCTTGGCCATATTTTGTCATGCATAAGGTCTGTTGGCCACTGATTTGGTCTTGTTTAGCATGTTTGATATAGTTGCTTTGCATTTTGGATTGTGAGCCTTGAGTGTATGGATCACTAACATGCCTAGCTTAGCCTATTATCATCATTTGGCATCAGTTGAGATCATATTTCAATCCCTATAATGTGGTCTTACATTGTCCTTTGTGTCTCTTTCAATGCTTTGAAGTGTTGTGATTTCATGCCTTGAAATGTGCATTGTGTATGCCTATGTGTTTGGGTCATTTGAGATGCCATCTTTGGGTTTTAGGGGCTTATTCTCACATGCTATAGCACTAATTTTGTTGGTCTAAATGTCCATGTTTGTCTTCCTTTAGGCGTGCTTGAGTTGGCTTTTATACTTGGGTCTTGGGCTCATTGATTGGCATGTTTGTCTTCTATGATTGGTACCTTTATTTTGGCATCTTTAGCCACTGTTTTTGGGATGGGCTGAGGTCTCCCGCTTTGTGGTATACATCCACCTTTGCATGAGCATGTTGCATTACATTAAAAACATGTTTGCATTGTATCTTACTTGCATGTTAGTTTAATGTTGAGTCATCTCACATACTTGCTGCATATTTGACATGTTTTGTGCCTTAGTTTCATTTGCATGTTTGAGCCATGCTTATATACTTACATTGCATTGTTTGGCTTGGGGTGTCAAGCCAAACTTGAGGGGTGAGAAGTGTTCATACTACAAGTGATGTAGCACGTCTCAACTCTCGGTCGCCGAGGCCCTTGACTTTGACATGATGGGGTCTTGGTATTCATTTGTGTGTTGCATGCATTTTCATTGAATTGCAACCTTGGCCTCTTAGGCCATCATGTATCAAAACGCACAATTGATGGCCCGAGGATCGAAGCCCATGCTCCCTTAAGTCCATTGCATGATAGGGAGTGTGGCCATGCTTACATTTGCTTGAAATTCCATGCCATACACTGTCTGTCTTTTGTTACTATCAAAAACCAGTTTCTGCAGGGAGTTTTGGCCGGTCGGCTAAATTCAGTGCCGACCGGCCATTAATTTTGGCCGTTAGTAAAAAAAGGTGGCCAGTGGTTCCTCCCTTTGGCCGGTGGTATTTGTGCTTGGCCGGTGGCATTCCCCAACATCCATAGAGCATGTCCCAAGACTTTTGCGCCTTGAAAAGGTGGTAGTGTAAACAGAGGCAAGAAGTGGCATGGTACGGGTTTTCCCAAGTAGATGGACTCGAGCATGTATCATTCACAAGATTCCAGGTGATCATGCCCCTTCTTTCTATTTATTTGCATATTCAATTTGTTAATTGAGTTAGAAATTTTGTAATAATTAATTAGCTAGGGTAGTTGATTTATTTATTCGAACTGTAATATTTATTCGGATCCTCCGAGAGAGGGCAAATGTGTAATAAGTGTGCGTGAGTGTGTGTATGTCTTCCAACCCCACGTCTTTCTTCCCTTTTATTTACCTGCTTATGATGGTTAGAATAGGGCATGTTTCAATTAGCATACAGTATGATAGCATGTTTGCACTCATTTATCTATCTTGCATGCACCGGGCTCGGCGCATCATACTAACTGCATTGTATTTCAATTCCGAGTTGAATACTTGTTAGTTGTAGCATTTCACATTCCATCTTTAGAGTAGCCGAGCCTGCTATAGTTGCATTTTTGCATGTGTTGCATTAGGCATTTCTGTATAGTTAGGATCACGCATGGATTTCTAACATAGCTTCTTTTTTGGCTTGGAGTACTCGGTAAGTGTTTATGCTTTTGCATCCTTGCATGCGTGTGAGTGACTGCCATGATAGCATGCTTACTATGAGGCTATTTGCTTATGTGATATAACTGTCTGAATGCTTGTGGGTGAAGGTTGGGTTATTTAGATTGGAACAAATCATCGACTGTGAGTCTTAAGCCCACCAGATAGTGGCAAAACCATCTTTTCTAAACCCACCTGAGGGTGGCAAAATCTGCATTTTAAGACTACTTGCGAGTAGCAAATCACTTTAAAAAATAAGCAGGAAATGTTTTGTTCCAATTCAGGCGACCTAGTCTATACTTGTATGCTATGCGCATCACATAGTAAATCTAGGCTAATAACCGGAATAAGAACGCATAATGTTTTCAAAACTAGATATCATGGTTAGTAGAGGCCGATCTTTGATCGGGCGAGCGGGGGTGCTCATGAAGTGACCTTCCCCAATCGTACCCAAGTTCCCGAGCCGAGGCAACTTTGTGATGACGGACACGTGGCCTTAGGCAAACGAGTCAGGATTTACTAAATTTTTCCAAAAATAAAATATTTAGGTGGTGACTCTGTATCTAGCAAAGCAGTCTATGTTTGGCACTTTTTTCAAAAATCTGTTTTTCTCAAAACGATTTGCCGGATTTGGACTCTTCAGTTCAGATTTAGAACCGTGACAAATTGAGTCTGAACTATAGGAAACCCCACAAAATGAACAGAACGGGACTCATCCTCCCGGGGCATTCGGGGACGTCTACAATTTGTTACACAAATTTGGGGTGAAATTTGTGTCTCTCAAGTTGAAGACCTTGCTTTTGTAAAATTTTAAAAAAAATAGTTGTATAGCTCAAAACACTTATGAAAATTTTATGAAGTGTTTATACATGAGTATTTATTTATGAAAATTTACGAATTGAACAGCGTTCAGTTTAATTTATAGTAGAATTTTTATGTTGAGATTTGATATTAAAATCATGACTTGAGGTAAAACTTATTGGGTTTAATTTTGTATATATTTGGGGCATGTTTAGTTCATGGGTGGAAATCTAATGCAAGAGCCATAATTTAGAATCAATTTAATTTGGGTTCATATAACACATGTTTAATTATTTGGTCCTTTTAATTATGTGAATGGAAGGTACCACTTCGAGAGTTGTTATTATTTATTATATTGTATTATAATAAATGTTTGAAATGTGAATTTGTGGTGTGTTTTATCAAACAAAAAATATATTTTGTGATGAAACAAATTATATTATTTTATGTTACAAAATATTAAAGTGTTGTTAAAATGATTTTAATTGATGTATATATATAGATGTATGTATAAATAGAAAAAAATAAATAAAAAAAAGGAGGCAACCCACGTGGGGTTACCCCCACTCCCTTTCCTTTTTACCTTTTCTTTCATCCTTCTGCTTCATTTTCTTTTCCTTTCCCAAAGAGTTGGTTCTGTCTCTCTCTCTCTCTCTCTCTCCAATTTCCACAATTGTTGCTCAAGCTTTGAGCTTAGAGTGGGAGTCCTTAGAGTGAGAATTTGCACAATCTTTGTAAAAGGAAGTTGTAGGCCTTGCTGCACTCTTCGCACTGGTAGTCTCTGATTCTTGATTTGGCAAGATTGTGTTTTTGGATTTGCTTTTCTTCATATTTTGACGTAGGGATTTCTTTGATTCTTTTCAATATATTACTATAGATGGATATGTGGTACTTTTTATGGCATGGAAAACATGAGTTTATAAGTGATTTTTTTGAAATACATGTAGATGAGATTTAGGGATTTGAATTAGATAGTTTAATCTTATATTTTGTTGTTGATTTTAGAAATTTTAAGCTAATAGAACATGTTTATGATGATTGAAATAAAAAGCCCTACTTTTTAATTTAATGTTTATGAGAATGCAAAGAAAAGATGATATTTTTTTCTGAATAAGAAATGTGAAATGGGAAGAGAAGGAAATTTAAATGGTTGATCTTGTGATGTCTTGGTTAATATAATGAATGGATGCTATTAAAAGTTAGTTGTGAAGTTTAAAATGAAAAACCCTAATTTTTATTTGACGGTTATGTAGTATGAAAAAAATGTTAATGTTTATGAATGGTTGAGCTTGGTATTGTCATTGTTAAATTGAAAAATGAGATAGTTAAAAAGTAATTAATAGATGATTGCAATAATTATTGTGAACTAGAAATGGAAAGTAGAGAGAGAATGAAGTAAATGATTATCGTGAAATTGGCCTATGTTGTAAATGTTGGTGATAAAAAATAGTGGAATCAATTGTGGACATTACGAGATGATATAATTGTTAATCTAACTCTAGACAATATTGGTAATATTGAGGTATGGAAATGTTATGAGAATCACGCTATCTTGTTTATGAGAATTTATATTATTACTATTAAGTGCTTAGAGGTTTTGTCCTTGGCTATCGGTGGAGAATGATATTACTTGTTGTAGAATTGATGTGAAATAGGTTGACATGAAACCTTATGTGTTGTTGATTAACTACATAATTACGTAATTATATGTGAATGAATAGAAGGAAATTGAGATGCACGTGTTATAGAATGTGGTTGTGCTATATAGAGGTAACACGATCCTTTCGGCTAGCAACCGATAAAGCAGGCTAATGTACTATATAGAGGTAATGCGTTCCTTTCGGTTAGCACCTGATAAATCAGGCTGTGTTATATAGAGGTAATGCGTTCCTTTCGGCTTACAACCAGTAAAGCAGGTAGACGTGGGTCTTGGTGAGACCATGATGGTAATGTGGGGCTTGGTGAGACCACAAGTTTATTTTATTACGAGATTTTATTGCTGATGTATGTATATTTGTAGAGATTATTGTTGACGAAAATATGTATTGAGAATATAGTTGAAGTTGTGTTATGAGGTGGATTGATTCTATTGAGAATATATATGTTATGTTTATTAGTGTTGTTTGATGTAAATGAGTAGCACGGGAGTATAAAGGATTAATTGTGGATTTGATTTTGAAAATAAACAACTTGATGAAATCATTTGGATTATAAAAGATGAGTTGTAGAGTTGCCGAAATGGTTATTGTGTATGATATTCGAGATGTGACTTCGGTCTGAAAATCTTTTGAATTAAAAATAATGAGTTACGAAGGTTTGAAAAATAGATTTTTCTTGAAATGATAAAGAATGATTCTTTTGAGAAAAGTATGCGTATGTATGTATATTTTGGATATGCAAAACAACACTATCTATGTATATTTATTGAGCTGGAGCATTCATGATCACATATATCTATATTGTACTATTGTTTGGAATTACTGGGATTTCTACTGGACATTAGTGTTCATCCCACGTTGTTAACCATTTTCTAGGTGAGAAGTTTGGAATATTGTTCAAGACCATGGAGTCTCCTTATTTGTTGACCATGGGGTCTATCATTGGTAGGCAGAATGCCATCTTATTGTAATTGAACAGTTCATCACCGTGCATACGAGAGAGAACATTTATTGCTTAGCTATTTATTCTTGCTTCAACTTTTATTATTATGGAAATATACTATAATCTGGGATTGGATAATGATATTCGAGTAATAAAATCTGTGGCGTTACGGTCAAGTGTCAATTTTGTCCTTCTATTACTTCATTAAAAGTTTTTAATAGAATGTGGTCATGTAACAAACATGAGACCACAAAATGAGGGTAAAAGAGAAGAATTATTCTCATTTTTCACCAATGTATACTTTGTCCCACATGATAAGTATAACGCTTGCATTCTTTAATCCTTTGGAGGTGTGTTTAATATCCTCATTTTTATCTTGGGAGTCTTTGGAGCTGTTGTCTATTGGTTTTGAAGGAGCACAATCCGATTTAAACTCGTTAGGTTTATTCGTTTGCGTTTGTTCTTGTCAAAAGTTCCTTGGAAACTTAGAAATTTTGCCTTGGGGTCGACACTAGCCTTCCTAAGGGTTGACCCTTGCATATTGTCATGTTTCTGGAAGTGTTGCTGGAAAATAGGGTAGACACCAGCCTTCCTAAGGGTCGACCGTTACCTGTTGGTGAAGTTTCTGGAGGTGTCGTTGGAAAATAGGATAGACACCAGTCTGGAGAGGGTCGATCCTCTTGTGTTGTAGAATTTTTGTGTTAGTTGCTGGAAAATAGGGTCGACCCCCTTGCTTGTACCAGATTGCCTTTTCTACATAAAGGGTCGACCCCCTTGCCCAAAGGGTCAACCCCTACATGTTCTTTTTTTTTTTTTTTTTTTTTTTTTTCCAGATTTTTGGGCTGGTTTGGGCTTTACTTGTTGGGAGTTTTGACTTGTTCCTTTCATTTGACTTTAGGACTATTATTATATATTACCTTGCTACTATAAATAGGCTCCAAACATATTTTATTTCACTTTTTCTTCCCTTTTTTCTCTCTCTCTCAAACCGTGAGTTCTCTTCTCTCTCTCTAATCTCAAGCTTTTGGCACTAAGATCCCTAGATCTACTCACTTAGAGTGATCTTTTTACCATGGTCCTTTGAGAAAAAGTGTAGATCTCGTCAAGGGCATCCTTTTGGTCTGAAGAGTTCATGGTTTCATCGCCATTGATGTTTGGGTCGTCATCTCTTGGCTTCAACAGGTAAGGTCACTAGTTCTCTTTCAATACCCTCGTTTATGGATAGATTTGTGGTATTTTCCTTATATAATCACATAAGTTTATATTTTTATGCATATTGTGATGAATCACGAGATTAGGGGTTAGGGCTTGAAGGGAGTTGGGTTTTGATCTTGGGTCATGGGTTTGGGTGTAAAAGTGATAGAAGGGTTGGAATAAAAGGTGTTTCGTGAAAAGCTTTAATTTCTCTTAAAAACCCTAAGTTGATTTATGATGATAATTAATGATTTTGCCCAAATTGATAGTAGAATCATGAAATTGAGGTATTGAATCATGAAATTGAGCTTAAATTGTGTTGTGTTGGGTTGTGTTGAGTTTGAGTTGTGTTGTGTTGGGTTGTGTTGAGTTTGGGTTGAGTTGTGTTGGGTGGTATTGTGTTGGTATTTGAGTGGGGAGTTGAAAAATGGTTTTTCGGTGCCCACAACCGTTCGTATCATAGCCGGTAAATGTAGGGGAATGTTTTAAAAATTGAAAAATGATTTTTCGGTGCCCACAACCATCCGTATAATAGCTGGTAAATGTGGGGGTGGTTTGAATTCAAGGTGCCCAATTGCCCTGTCTAGGCTTATCGCTGGACGAATGTGGGAAAAATGTTTTTGGGTGTCCACATAGTCATGTCGTATTGTAGCAAGCGAAAGTGGAAAAATGATTTTTGGGTGACTACACAGTCCTGCCGTATTGTAGCCGACAAAAGTGAAAAAACGGGTGGTTTTCGAAAATGTTTTGAGTGCCCACGTCCTGCCGTATAATAGCCGGCAAATGTAGGGGATGATTTTTAAAAGGTTGAAGACGGTTTTCAGAGAAGACATGGTTTTTGAGAAAATGATTTTTGAGAGTTCACTTCCTGCCGTATAATAGCCGACAAAAGGTGGAATGTGCTATGAATTGGGTGCCTACTATCCCGCTGTATCAAGTTGGCAAAAGGTGGAATGTGTTGTGACGTGTGTTGAGGTCAGTGATGATATATGTGACTTGTGATGAACTTGTGAAATTACCATTTGATGTGTAAACTGGTATGGAATGGAAATGCTTATGGGAATTATTTGAAAAGAATGGATAATGAAATAGTAATTGGATGAGGGGTTAGTGATAAAGACCTCACCTGATTGTTTGCATCTATAAGGAAAAATTAAGAGTTTTGTTTTGTGATTAATTGAGAAATTGAATTAAAAAGGATTATTGTCGTTGTGATATGTTGAATTATAGTCGATAATACAAGTGTGGATGTGATGTAGTTGTTAGATAAATAGGAGTTGGGTGTAGGATAACAATTATTGACTATAAAAGAGATTTGGATTTTTTCACATTGAGGAGCTACAACAAATATGAATAGATTGATGAGAATAGCATGTATGTGGGATGTTTGGAGTGTTAAGGGAACTTAAACTTGAGATTATGACATTAGAATAAATGTAACCAGAAAAATGGGAGAATGAGAATAAAAAGAGGAATGTTAAGATGGAAATTAAATGAGGAATATTATGGAATGTGTTAATAAAATTAAAATGATGTCGTTCCTTAAATATATTTGTTTTCAAAAAGGATTTTATGTTTTTCTGATAAAAAGGGATAATTTTGATGGTTGAAGGTTTTCTTTATAATGTTTCAAATAAACTTTGAGAAAAAGGTACTCTACGTATGATATTTTGAAATTACAAAACATTACTTTACTATATGGTATCACCCTGCATGCATGATCATTTCTATCTCCAGGATGGTTATTGTTTTAGAACTATGAGATTCCTACTAGGCAATTATGCTCACCCCTTGTTGTTTCATTTTTTTTTTACAGGAAGATATTTCGGATTGATTGGTTGAAGGATTAGGAAGTTTATGTATATCTTATGTGTAATCTCATGGTGCTGTAATGTTTGTAATTATTTAATTGTAACTCCGTAGCATGAGCTTGGCATGTATTATATTTATTGTTGTATTCATCATGAGAGAGATCATGTACTATTATATTACTATTACTCAAGAGTAATAGATATTTTTAATTTTAAAAAAAAATGGACCTAAATTTCAGGGTCTTGATAACATTTTTGAGTAAATAAAATTTGAGGCATGACAATAAGCATGTGAAAGTTATATAATACTATGTATATATATGTTCATATTCTGAAAATTGGGATGAAGATGTTAGAAAATAGATCTATTGAAATTAAAAGAAAAAATGTAGTAGAGAAATGAAGAGTAATATACAGAAGACTATGTTACTATGGAAAACAGAATTTCTTGATTCAAGTTTTGCAAAATCCTAATTCATCTCCTTAATCATTCAAAATCTACATTCTGTTTTAACCAAATACAATCAAAATTTAATGTAAATTTTGGGACAAATGTGTATAGACAGAAAATTTAGGTGATTTTTCTTTTTTACCCTCATTTTGTAGTCATATACTCGTCACATTGCTGGCTTCTGATAAAAACTTACACGGTATAGTAATAAAAAGGAGACATTGATATTTGATCAAAAGTGTAAGGGGTTGACTGTCATAATTTCATAAGTGCAATGGGTTGATTGTTACAATTTTATATGTAGAACTAAAATGAGATTTGACCACTAGTGTAGGAGGTGAACTATCACAATTTTATGTGTTGGAATTAAATTGAAATTTGGTGCAAAGTGTAGAGATATAAAGTATAATTTATCCTTGTTATATTTTCTCTAGAAGACTTGCGCAATTCTAAAATATTCTGGAATGTTCAAAATGCAAAAATATCTTAGATATTTATAGAATGTTGTAGAATGTTGCTCAAATTGCTTAAAGTCAATCTTATATTATTATCACTTGGTTTAATCTTGAGCATTCAATGAGAAGATCGTATGACTATATAAAGGAAAAGAGGTGCATTAAGAATGTAGTGCGTCTTGGGCCTTCAGTTGTTGTTAGTGTAATTTTGTATAAGGTAAATTACACTTTTCTTTTCTAATTTTGATTTCATTCTTATATATTTTAATTTTATACTTTTAAAAAATTTTCAATGTAATCATTTCATTAATAAATATTGTTAAATTAGATAGAAATTAGTCAGATCATCCTGACCTCCTAACTAATGCATTAATCATTCTATTTATATGACACTTTTTTGGGATTTGGGATTGTTGTGAACTATGCTCACAGACTCTGTTGTGCTTTAGGCATATTTTAAGATTTTTTTTTTTATTTTATAATTTAAGTCATTTATTTTTTAGATTATATCAAATTTAATATATTTGTAAAAAAAATTAGTTTTGATGATTTAAATTATTTACTTTTCAAAGTATCTCAAATTTAATATATTTGGAGAAAATGAATTTGATCGGATATTAATAACCATTTAATCAAATCACATTTATATGCAAAAAAAAAAAAAGAATTGTAAGTGTAATTTGAAATATAAAACAAAATGTTATTTGATGAAAAAGTTACCGATGCCCGATCAACTTAATTTTTTATAAGTATTTTTTATTCGATATACGGCATAAAGTGAACTATTCTGATCATTAAAATGAGCACTGAAATGGGTCTAATAGGCTGCACAATAGTGATTGTTGCGCATAATGCACAAAAACCACTCCAAACCCCACTTTTTGTCCTCCAAATTTTACTTAAATTTCAATTTAATACTTAAAATTTAAAATTGTAACACTATTATCTATTAACTTTAAATCATATTATAAGGTTAACCTCAATCAATACTTTTATCAAATTATGTAAAAATTAAATTTTGCAGAGCTAGTAATAATTATCCTTTTTTATATTAAGAAAATATGTTAGAGGGTTTTATTTTAGTAAGAAGGTATTTGAAAGCAATATAGTTTGTTGCTATTTTTATTGAGTACTCCCATCAAAGTTCAAATTTTATTCTTTTGAAACAATGAGAATAACAACAAATTGAAAGATCACATTAGTTCAACCTATATGTCCACTCGTCCACTTATCTGTCTGTGTTTCACCTATCTGTCCACGCGTCCACTTATCTATCTGTGTTTCACATATTTTTGCACTTGTCTATCTTGGTGTCATTTATATGTCCATATTACCACTGCCAACAATCATAGTGGGTCATTGTCAATAGCTGATGCTAGTGACTTTCTGGCAAATTTTCTGGCAGTCGGCAATAGTGTATGAGAGTGTACCAAGACAAATGTAAAAATGGAGAAAAATGTTTTAAAAATAATATTTTTTTCTTCTTACCAAAATATTTCATTAATCATGTCTTTAAATCCAAAACAAAACATTCATTGGACCTAATGCTATATACACCCATAAAAATAGATTCATCACCAATAAACTCGTTTTATTTCATTAAGATTGTTTCCATTTCAACTATTTTTAAACAGAAATATATTTTTTAATTCAATACATTAATATTTAGCACTAGAAATTTAGCATTACAATATTTTTATACTTAATTATAATTTATTATACAATAACGAAGTGAGTTCAAGGTAACATAGAGGGTTAAAATTATTGTAAAGAGACCAAATAGCAATTTGGAGGAAAATTTGAAGGGAAGTTTGAGTATACAAAGTGAAAATTGTCAATATATTTCACTTCAGAAACTTGTTACTTTTATTTATGTCCCTTTTTTTGTTTGAATAAATATGCCATGATGTTTTTTCTAAATGAAATTAGTTGCCTTATAGAAAAATGATTTATAAAAAAAAAGAAAAGAGCATGATATAGGAGTGACATTTTTGTAATTTTGGTACACAATAATAAGTTTTTAAGTCTTTAGATAAAACGACCACAAAGAGTCACACCATGTATATATTTTTTGTACAAAAAATTTATATCCATAGCATTACCCTACATTATATACTTAAAACTATTAGCATGAAGTATTGTTGAACTTGAACATTACAAAGTAAATGCTAATGGGTGTTTCTAGTTACTTTTTAAAGTATAATTCGTCATACCAAAAAGTTAGTAAATTAGTTGTTTAAAGTATATTTTTAAGGGTTTGGGTTCTCTTTGTGAGCAGGTGTTGTTGGGTTTTATGGGCCTCTATGGTTCCACATCGACGATTTAAATTGTTTATTTTGTTTGATTATAGATCATTTTAAAAAAAAGATTAATCTAATAATCATATCTACATGTTTTGATGATATTTGTTTGAAAAAATTTGAACACAAAATTAATTTTAAAAATAGACCGCCTATTTTTTTTTTTTTTGGGAAGACAAATCTCATCAAATCATGAGCTATGGTTATCAGATCAATATTAATTTTCTTTATAAGTGATCTACACGTCTAATAAAATAAAATATGATTTAGATTATCAAAGTGAAGCCTGTGGTAGGCCCACTTGCATCTCTGGTGCATATTCCTTTTTTAAATGAGGATGAATATATATATATATATATTTTTATTTACAACCAATAGGATGTTAATGTGTAAAGTAAATTAGATTATAACAAAAGGACTTTTTAGTTGCTCCATTGACTTTAATCATGAACGTCTAATATTCTCACTGTCTCAAGCACATTTACATAGACCCCTGAATCAATTTCCCTATCCAATGATGATGAATACTTATATATAAGGAAAATATTGGAAGCAAAAAAAATTTTCTAGTATATTGCATTATTATTCATTTTATTTCAAAAAGTTAATTGTTACTGATTACAATCTATTAATTATCTATCTATCTATTTATATATTATATAAAAAAATGTGGTTTCTAACTCACAAGTCTTGCGAGAGCTCGAATATTTCAATATTAATTTTCTAAATTTTTTATTTTTTTTTAAAAGAAAAGTCTCAGTATTTATTAACTTCTCTCAACCTACAAGTTTTTTTAGGAGATTTGGTCAAAACTCCCTTATAATAAAACTTTAATGCATTAAGGACAAGCATAAAAAAATTTCTTAAAAAATCCAACATATATGATTATTATCAAAATATTAAACTTTAATACAATACAACTTTTGATGTAGATGTCAGTTTGTAATAAAATTAATATTTTTAAAATTCTCTCATCAAGATCTATTAAATAAGATCCATATTGACAATGAAATTCTTAAATATATATATATATATATTACCTCTGACAGTAACGTATTACTCTGGTTCACAGTAACATGTTACTCTGGCAATATTATTCAAGAAAAAAAAATATTTTATTTTATCCTTGCTCAATTATGTATTTTTTCCTTTGGGGGTTTATGAAGCAAAATAAATTGGGTTGTCATTTTCATTAAACAAGGGTCCAATTGAGGGGTTTTGACTAAAATTTTCAAACATTTTTAACTTCTCACGTACCTACTGCCGTACCCTTTTCAATTTCTCTCATATACTATAGTTAGTGATGAAATTGTTAAATTATTTCTATAAAAAAATCTAAAAAAATAATTTTTATATTAAAAAAATATAAATTTTTATTAAAAAATAAAAGGTTGCAATAAAAAATAAATTTTTGTTAAATTATATACTAGTATTAGGGAAAGGGTCTTTTTAACCCACAAATTTTATGGGAGTTTTATTATTTTAATCTTAATTTTTTAACTTTCTAATTAAAAAAAATATTTTCCGAAAAAAATAACCTTTCCGCCCTTTTCTGATTAAAAATAATAAAAAAAAACCTTTCCCAAAACAAAACCTTTTCACCCTTGCTACCTATTTATTACCTTCAACCCTATTACCTATTACCCCAGCAGCCGCATCAGACCTTACCACAGCGGCCCAGCATCCTTCCTATCAGTAGCAGCAGCCTTCCTATCACTGGAGAGAGTTCACATAAAGTTGGGGATCCGACAAGAGCGGCAACACAGAATTTTAAAAGAAAATTGTTTCGAAATTTGTGAGTAAGTAATTTATTTTTAAATATTTTTTAAATTACTAATTATATTTTTAAATTGATTAAGAATGATTGTGTTCATTAGGTTCATATAAAATATTAATTATTGATAATAATTAGATTGTATTTTACTTTTAATCTAGGTTCACATACGCATTATTAACGCTAATGATTAGATTATTTTTTCTAATTAGGTTTTTTAATTTATTTTTTTAAATGATTGTTAGCAAACTACCATAAGAGTGGTGCAAATTATTTCTTAAATAGTCTATATAGATTAAACAAAATAGAAACGGAGAAAGTTTCACAAGGAAGTTCAATAGCGATGTTACTATCCTTTATTTATTTATTTTGGAAGCTTACATTGTTGGAAATTGATATCTTCTATTTAGAGGACACAAATATATGTGTATAAAATAGTAAGTAAAAAATTAGATACACAAATAATTTCTCCTATTTACATCATTCTAAACATTCTTTAATAACACTCTCTTACTAAATGCTCCTTTGTAGTGCTAACTGTTTTTAAAGTTAACAATGCACTTTTTCTTTTCTTTTCTTTTTTCTTTTTGTTTTTTGGGCAGCCGTTTCTCTAGACTCTTCTTGTATTTTCTTCCAAAACCCATGGTGAGTAACTTTTACTTTATACTTTAGCTTGTGATAAAATTATTAAACTATGTGTACTTGGTATATTACAAAATGTAGTTTTATTTTTACTCTACCATAATGTGATAAGTAAGATATTTGCTCTGTCTATTATAGCGATTATGATATTTTGTCCAACTTGCCCAATATTTTTATTTATTTATTTATTTTTCTCCGTATGTGTCAATAGGTAGGAGAAAATTTATAAATATTAAGATAACTATCATAATACATGCTATGTACGGGTATAAATAAATAATAAAAAATTAAATAGTAACATAAAATTTATGTAAAATTTATAAGAAAAATAATTTAAAATCAATTAAGTTTTAACCTTTTTAAAATTATTTTATAAATTTAATTGTGTGTTCTAAGTTCTTAAAAATAAACAATACATATTATAGTTTAGTTGGCAAAAAAAATTATAAATTACAAAAACTACATTTATGATAAAAATTAATACATTTCACCTTATGAGCTTTGTAATTTTAGGTTATTCTATGTCCAAATTTATGCGATGTGTAACGTCCTGAAATTTTCCCACAAGAATATGCCCAAACAAATACAACAATATACCCAAAAAGTCCACATTCTCATAGAACTAAGAGATAAAAGGTTACAATTCGCTATATACATTCCCATAATGTTCAGAAGTCGTATTCTAGTTCAATGAACTAGGTGGTCTTACAAAATATAAGCCTCTAGGGTGTACAATTACAACAAAATACATTAATAGTCTTGTTACAAAAATCTTAATTTGAAATAACAAAATACACATGGATCAACTTTTCCAAAAGGGATATTGTTAGACCAATCCTTCAGGGAGGTGGAACTCCATCATTCCCTGCAAAAAAAAAAAAAAAGATAGGGTCAAGCTATATGCCCAATAGGAACGCATTTACCCAAGTATTTAATCCTTCGAATAAGATTATAGTATCTTTGCGACCAAACATTACATGGAAATTTATCTTTACATGTAATCCTTAACAAACATACAGATCCACGACAACCAAATAATAACAGTGGCTATTCATGTCATCAAGCACAACAATCAAACATTCACAACCATAGAACGCAAACCATGAGTCCACCTGTAAGAGTCCAATTTAAAACACCCTTTACTTTTGTTTTTAAAACCAACCCCCACATTTGCCGGCTATTATACGGCAGGGAGTGGGCATCCCAAAGAAAACCATCCGTTTTTCCACTTTTGCTGGCTATCATACGGCAGGACTGTGTGGACACCCAAAAATATTTTTCTCGCATTCGTCCAGCGATAAGCCTAGACAGGGCATTTGGGCACCTTTTTAAACTCCCCGCGCGGGTACCAATACAACACCACACTGGGAAAACCGACTCTCATGCACAATTAACAATTCATTCATATTTTGTTCCATCAACAACCATCCAACATTACCCAAGAGTTAAATACAACACAAGATTTAAAGAAAACAAATAACATTCAAGTCACAATTCATTTACTATATCAACATCCACATCCTTCATCTATTTTATTTCACAATATTTCATGAATCAAGAAAATTCCCCATTCAATGTGGTGTTTTTAACTCAAGTGAAGAATCTAGGGTTTTTACCAAATTTGGGAGTTCTCTCCTCTATTATAGATATGGCTTGTAATAACATTTATATACATGTTTTGAAAAGAGGGAGTAAAGAAATCTCAAGCAAGAGTCAAGTAAAATGGTTTATTTATGTAAAATATGAGATTGATCCAACAATGCTCTCCAATTAATTCACAAATCATAACCATACCATGAAATCCCTTCAAAACAAAGAAATACTATGGTAAAAGTGTCCCTACCTCAAGTCGTGAGGAAGAAAACCCGAAACACTCAAGGTTGACGAAGCCATGAACTTCTCGGACCAATAGAGAGCCCTTGACAAGATCTTCAAGTTATCTCAAAGGATCAAGGTGAGAAGACACCTCTAAGAGTGTAGATCTAAGGATTGAAGTGGAAAAAATGAGTTTTTGAGAGAAAGAGAGAGAGACTCTCGGTTTTGAGAAGAAAAAGAGGAGAAAATTATAAGAGATGTGAGGTTTGGGTCTATTTATAGTATTAGATGATAGCCCTAAGGTCAATGAAAAAGATAAGCCCAAACCCCCCCTCCAAAAAAAAATAGGGCCCATTCAGAGCCCAAAATTTTGAAAAAAAACTCGCAGGGGTCGACCCTACGGACAAAGGGGTTGACCCTTTAGGTAGAAAGACAATCTGGCAACAAGCAAGGGGGTCGATCATTAAACAAGAGAGGGTCGACCCTATTTTCCAACAACTAACACAAAAATTCTGTACCATAAGAGGGTCGACTCTCCTCCAGACTGATGTCTACCCTATTTTCTAGCAACACCTCCAGGAACTTCACTAACAAGTAAGAGTTGATCCTTAGGGAGGCTGGTGTCTACCCTATTTTCCAGCAACACTTTCAGAAACACTACAACATGCAAAGGTCGACCCTTAGAAAGGCTAGTGTCGACCCCAAGGCAAAATTTCTAAGTTTCCAAGGAACTTTTGACAAGAACAAACGCGAACGAACAAACCCAACGAGTTTAAATTGGATTGTACTCCTTTAAAACCAATATAAAACAACTCCAAAGACTTTCAAAACAAAAATAAAGATATTAAACACATCTTCCAATAGATTAAAACACCCAAGTGTTACACGATGAAACAATGACATAAAAACGGATACAATAAAACTTCATAAATTTTTTTCTTTGGAATTTCATATTGCTCATAGATTTTGTTTGAAAGATCTTTTCAATAGAATTCTAAAAATATAAATTTTACAAAAAATGGAGACATAAATAAAAAATTATTAAATTTTAATGTTTTGAAATCACTTAAAATATGTAAAAAGCAACTAATTGTAGGAGCTATTTTTGTACAAAATAGTTAACCATATCTGTTGAACGAATTGAACTACTATTAGAAAATTGTTTATCCTTATTCTTTTAAAGCAATATTATCAAGGATCTAAAAAAAAAAAAAAATTGCTTTATTCTATTTTAAATTTAATTTCATTAACTGATATTAGCAAATTTGAAATGTTTCATAAATTATCTTACTATTTGGCTAGTCATAAATGATAATTATATAAAATTTTCTAATCACAGGAGTTCAGTTGGCACTTATCTAGACTAGATATTTTATCTCCAGTCAGGGATCAGGAGCCATGTAGTAAGTAAATTTAGGATTTAATATTTAATATATTATTCTTATATTTAAAAACTTGTTTTTTATTTGGTCCTATTCATAATTTACAATTTCATTTAATATCATAACTTTCAAAATAATAATAAAAAAAAACTCCCATTTTGTTATATCTCCAAATTTGACAACAGAATCCTAATTCAATAGATAACTTAATTGTAAGAGAAGATTTCATTAAAGTATCTAAGGTAATTTATCTTCTACAATATGATTTTATATATAATCAAAATCTATGTTTTTGTAAAAAAAATTACCATAGTTAGAATGGGAAACTTTTTACTAGTATGATTTTTCAAAGAAATGTAATAAATATAAATGTTAATATTCATACCTTTAATAAATAAAATATTGTGTATTTTTAGGTGCAAAAGTTGGTGTGAATATTAATATTTTTTTCTTTTTTTTTTTTGCTAGTATATTTTTTTTATTCATTGAAACTGTGAATATTAGCACTTTTTTTAATATATATATATATATATATATATATATTTTTAACAAGTGTTAACATTCACATATGTTATTCTATAAAATTGAAAAAATATCTTTAAAACTTAATATGGTATTGTGAAATTTATAGTGATCCTAGTTTTTACCCTACTCTTGTGATGTTTCGGACTGGGGTTTAATGCTTTCATGTTATAGTTTACCTCTTTCTTTCCATGTATTGGTCTTTGGATTGTTGTGGTTGTGTTTGGAACAGGTTGGTTACTTAGTTTTCAAACTTTGTGTTATCCAAATTTTTGGTCTTTTGCTCGAGTGGCCATTCTTGTGCTCGAGCGGACTATGTAAATTTTGGTCTTCCGCTCGAGCGGCCTTTATTGTGCTCAAGCAGGAGTTGCAAACCTTCAGTACTTTGCACGTCTGCAAAAGTACTAAAGGGGTGTCTTTCACGCTCGAGCGGCGTTTCCTACGCTTGAGCGGGTGTGCGCTTGAGCGTCCCTTCTTAAGCTCGAGCGGTTGGTTTGTCGTCTGCAAAAGTTCTAGAGATGTGTATTCTACGCTCGAGTGGGCCTTTTTTTATGCTCGAGCGGAACAAATCATTGTGTCTGACGCTTCAGCGTGAAACCCTCTGCTCAAGCGGACTGCGCATATATTAAATCGCGAAAAACACTTTTTACTTCACTTTTTCATATCTTTTCAGCCAAAATCCTAAAGTTGAGAGCCCCTCTCTCTAAAATTTTTATTATGTTGTTCTTATAAGAGTCTAGCATATTGGATAAAAAATTTCAAAATTTAATGGTGAGTATCTATTTTATGAGAATTTGCAGACTGATTGGTTTTCAGCTTAATTTATAGCGGAATTTAAAATTTAGTTTTTGGTGTTTAGACCATGACTTGAGATGCAAATCAAATACTTCTCAAAATAAATCAAAACAAAATTGCAAACCTCTACTTTAAATATATTAATAATAAATCTCAGTAATGAAAAACACTATATAGAATAATTAAGTATCGTAAATACTTGTCCAAATCAACTCAAATAAAAATAATAAAAAAAAAAACAAAAATATCAATTATACTTGTCCAAATCAACTCAAATAAAAGCAAAACACTTCAATATCACAGCAACACTCGCCCAACAAGTATTCTTCTTGAAAGATCTCACAGATAGTAGACTCTCCAAGCTCTTAATCCAACCAAAACCTTTGCCACTCCCTTTTTAACCGGTAAAAATTTATAAATATCTCAACAAACAAATCAAACACAATTTATAAGAATGTATATATTATAAATCAAAATTAATTTAATTTAAGGTTAACAACATTATATAGAATGGTCAAAATTAACATTTAAAAATAATACTAACAAACCAAAAGTTTATCTTATCTCAGGGCCTTTGGGATATGAAACGAGATAAACCAAATCTCGTTGAACTTTACCATATCCATCCACACCCCAATTGGTTCCCCATGAATTCTTGACCTAGTAGTATTCTATTCCATCTTCTATGCCATAACCCGTCAACAACATTGCATGTCTACCTAACATTTCTGTTCTATCATCATCCTCCTCCTTCTCCTCCTCCTCATCCGCCTCCTCCTCCTCCTCCTCCTCCTCCTCCTTCTCCTCCTCCTCATCATCATCATCATCAGCATCTTGATAAATTTCCTACACAAAAATATAAAATGGATAAAGATTATGATAATTTTAAATAATAATAATTATTATTATTTATAATGATATGTTACTTACATGTTCGAGAGTGATGAGGGGTTGGTAGACATCCACTATACCAATAATCGGATGGTTGTTAATGAGTTGTATAAATTGATTAGAGAATTCTTCAAAAAAGATGATTTCATAATCTTCAATATATAAATTGTGTCTGCAAAAAAAGAATACAAAAAATAAAAAAATAAAAAATTGATACTTCATGATTGATTTGAAAAGTTAATTTATAAAAAAAAAATATATAACTACTTTACATGTGGCTTTGGCATGCACTCTCCTCTCATTCCATAATATGGATAATCTTCCTCCATAGATACCCCATAGTTTTGTATACATGTGAGCCACTTTACATATTACAAACTGGAGATATTATTCAATTGTCAGTACAGGAGATTATAGATTGTGTTTGGGTTAGCTATCCGCCTATTGATCCCCAAGAGGATGCAATGGGATGTTATAATTGTACTATCAGTACGGTTTTGACTTTTATACAAAACTATGGGGTATCTATGGAGGAAGATTATCCATATTATGGAATGAGAGGAGAATGCATGCCAAAGCCACATGTAAAGTAGTTATATATATTTTTTATAAATTAACTTTTCTAATCAATCAAGAAGTATCAAATTTTTATTTATTTTTTATTTTTTGTATTCTTGTTTATTAGACACAAAAGTTATATATTGAAGATTATGAAATCATCTTTTTTGAAGAATTCTCTAATCAATTTGTACAACTTATTAGCAACCATCTGATTGTTGGTACGGTGGATGTCTACCAACCCCTCATCACTCTCGGACATGTAAGTAACATATGATTATAAATAATAATAATTATTATTATTATTTAAAATTATCATAATTTTTATCCATTTTATATTTTTGTGTAGGAAATTTATCAAGGTGCTGATGATGATGATGGCGATGAGAAGGAGGAGGAGGAGAAGGAGGAGGAGGAGGATAATGATGATGATGATGATGATGATGATAGAACATAAATGTTAAGTAGACATGCAATGTTGTTGACGGGTTATGGCATAGAAGATGGAATAGAATACTACTAGGTCAAGAATTCGTAGGGAACCAATTGGGGTGTGGATGGATATGGTAAAGTTTGACGAGATTTGGTTTATCTCATTTCATATCCCAAAGGCCCTGACGTAAGATAAACTTTGGTTGGTTAGTATTATTTTTTGAATGTTAATTTTGACCATTCTATATAATGTTGTTAACCTTAAATTAAATTAATTTTGATTTATAACATATACATTCTTATAAATTGTGTTTGATTTGTTTGTTGGGATATTGATAAATTTTTTACAAGTTAAAAAGGGAGTGGCAAAGGTTTTGGTTGGATTCAGAGCTTGGAGAGTCTGCTATCTGTGAGATCTTCCAGGAAGAATACTTGTTAGGCGAGTGTTGCTGTAATATTGAAGTGTTTTGCTTTTATTTAAGTTGACTTGGACAAGTATAATTGATATTTTAGTTTTTATTCTATTTTATTTTATTTATTTGAGTTGATTTGGACAAGTATTATCAATACTTAATTATTCTATATAGTGTTTTTCATTATTGAGATTTATTATTAATATATTTGAAATGGAGGTTTGCAATTTTGTTTTGATTTATTTTGAGAAGTATTTGATTTGCATCTTTAAAAATATTATGCTAAAATACATTCAAGTCATGGCTTTGGACCATTATGATGGGGTGACGATGACGAGTGAATTGTTAAATCAAAATGAAAAATAATAGATAAATTTACTTTTTAAATTTACTTTCTAGATTTAATTATAGATAAATGAGATGATTGATTAATAATTAAAAAAATCCATGATAGAGAAAGTTGCCTTAAATATATAAGTCTAATTTTTTAGTTGGAGTAATATTACTTAAAAATTGATTACATCTTATGATGTTGTTTGGTTATTGTATGAGTAAGAAATAATGTTCTCGTATAATCCTGTTGATCAAGTCTGCGCTCCTCCATACGTCGTCGCTTTACTCCCTGAAAACACAAACGTGAGCTAGTCGGCGGGTGTGTACCGGATACCTCTCCAATGCCTAAGTCAGCAAAATAGACAAATAGACAAAAGCTCTGTGTATTCGGGAATCAAAGTTGTGTTACCTCTCCATAGGTGATGTTGTGAGCTTTTATAGGTTCCGCGTGGCATAATCCTAGTAGGACTCTTACTCCTCCATGTAGAGTCCTCTTAGGAATCATATTTCTGAGAGATAATGCTTATCTTTCAACACCCCCTCACTGCTTAAACAAAGTGAGATGGTTTTACCATGGTTGGATGTCAATACGACCGAGCTAACATGACCATGCTAAAGTCGCAGACTAGACCGAGCTCCAACTAGCTCGGTTCTTCCTTTCACTGCGTGTACCTCGGTTTGACATGCTTCAACTAGGCTGTTTACTTAATACCGAGCTAACCAAGTACGAGGTAGCTCAGTGCTCCAATGCACAATGCCAAGCTAGCTTGGCTCTCCCAAGAACAATGCCTAGCTAGCTCGGCCTACAACCGCTTAGTCTTTTGGACCGAAGTAAACCTGCTTTTACCTCGGTCCATCTTGCGGCCTAATTACCAAAGAATTCTCCTACTTAGCTTGGCCCAATTTAAACATAAATTACCCTCTCAATTGCCCCTTCATTCCATCTGTGTAGCATGATAGGGATTATCTGTCTACCTGTCGAGCTAATACCTTTAGCCTTTCAACCGAGCAAAATTCACACTGTGCTACCAATTTGTCTAGTTAAAACGTGTCTTCAGTCGTTGTAACTGAATTGCTTCTCATTCCAAGGGCACGTGGCAAACTCTCATTGGCCCAGCATAGCTGTCACGCTGTTCTTCGTACTTCACAACATTTGAACAGTCCCGCCTAAACTCGAATTCTTCACAAAAACCCTACTCTTCAAACGCAACACTATTCACCTTCTTCTCTCTCTACTTTTTGAGTTTTTCATTTTTCTCAATACTCTATCTGCAAAAGCTCGATTGGGACTGATTTCATCTTCAGCTCCGTCATTCTTCACTGGTATGTTGCTCTCAAATCTATTTCCTTTCCACTTATTTCGTACTTGTTTTTACAATACAAAGCATATTATTCATATGTTTTTCAAAATATATACCATGTTTGCTTCCATTTTTCTGGGAAAAACCATGTAATAGAACCACTTGTATTCACGAATAATCTGAAGAACGATGTATTTGATCCAAAATCACACTCCAACCGAACTAGGAAGTTGTTTGTATTAGGTGCGAACCTAGCCAAACTAAACAACCAAACTAACACTTCATGTCATACTTGTAGTTTTAATAAGTCTAAATACCTTGTGCTTTACTTAGCCGAGCTAGCGAACTGCCTTAGGTTCGCGCAATACTGCACTAGAAAGCCTCAACCGCCGACCGAGCTATAAATTGGGGCTAAACCAGCTCCCTTAGTCAAAACCGAACTAAGAATGTTGCCCCAATAGCTTCAACCGGGCTAAAGTCCCTCGCTTAAACCGAGCTAAGAATGATAGTATCCCACGTAGCTGAGCTAGGACTTCATTTATCTTGCCTTTGTTTCTTTCAGCACAGTCTAACGATCTGTGCTTAACCTGTCTTTTTTACTTTACAAACTTAGGTCGGCCAGGCCCTCCCTTGAACGCTCAACCGAGCTACTCAGCGTCATCTCAGCACCGAGTTAACACTTTAATTTATACTTAACTTAAATCCACATGGGTAAATATAGGTTTTTAGTAAACTCACCAGGGGCTATGGCCAAGTTCCGAAGGGACTACAACATCCCTGATGACGTTCACCTTAGTTTAGCCGAACTAGATACTACTCCTTAGGGAAAATAGGGCTTTGTTACCTTTACCCTTCTTTCCATTGTAGAAACCGGACTTAGATTCCCTGTACAGCCTCTTCTTTGCGAGTTCCTTAGACAAACCAACCTCTGCCCTACCCAGCTTTCCACAAATTCATACCGCATAATAAATGGCATCGCCGAGCTAAATCGCTGGGCTGGCCTTAATCTCGGTTTAGCCGAGCTCTTCCACAAATATTCTATAGGTTCAAATGAAGATGGTTGGGTTTACTATTTAAAAATAAGGCACTGGCGTGAAAAGATAATAAAGAATACCCCAGACAAGGATGTAAACGACGATGATTTCTTCTGGGTTTTTGGCAACTTCGAAGACCAGGAAGCCCAGATCCTGAGCGACCGAATAAACTGGAACAAAGGAGTCACCGGTGTAATTACCTCGACTCAATTTCCAATTTTTCTTTTATTTCGGTGCTTACTTTAAACCGTACTAAACGTTTGTCGTTCTTCTTCATGCAGACTTGAACCATCTCAAATCCCTGTATAGCTACCCTAACTTAAACGCATTTCGCGCCGCACTGCGATATCCCAATAGAAGTTGGGCCGAGCTACTAAATTTTGAGCCGACATACAGATACAGCAGCCGCAGGAAGACCAGGGTGACCGATTTCTTATTGGAGCCCTTGCTTGAGCCTGATCTAACACTTCCTCAAGTCAACTTGATCCCATTGACAGCGGAGCAAGAGATGGCCAAGAAGAGAGCAGTAAGGGCCCTCCTTACCGAAACAAACCAGGCCGAGGTACCACCAGCTGGCCAAACTCAAGAGACCGTGGTAGCCCTACCAACCCATTAGCTTTCATCATCTCGGGCAAGCAAACGTGCTTAGACTTCCACAACCGAGCCACGTCTTGTCGACGAGGATGAAACAGTGCTTCCCCAAATCACTCCACCAAGCCCACAACCTGAGCGCTCCCAACGAGCTAGCTCTTCTAAGTGGGCACCAAATATTACATTCCAGAACCGTGCTATCACTAACTCCGATTCAATGGTCGCCGAAAAAGACCATCTGATGGCATTCAACCTTGCCAAAAGCGTTTGCTTTCTAGCCGATATAGAGCACCACAACCATCTTACTGAGCTGAAGGCCATTCGCTCGGCCACAAAATCAATGGTGCTGGTAAGTTGCCCCTTTGCTTGTCTTTCCAATTTGTTCATCTTTCTGCTCTGTTTTACTAAAAAGTTTCTTACCACCCTTTTACAGGCCATGCAGAAAAACCACATCGCTCACAAGCGTGTGTTGGAACTATGCAAGACAACAAGGCAGGCCATGGCAGAGACCAATGCCAAAACCGCTGAGCTAGAAGAGACGAAGAAGCAAATAGCCGAGCTAAAAATCGAGAGGGCTCGTCTGTCCGTTCTTGTTAGCTCGGCTGAAGCAGACAAGCAAAAGACGGCGACAGTGATAAAAGATAAATATCTGCGCGAGCTGGCCAAGCTCGAGGAAAAAAAGAACACCGAGATAACCGAGCTCGAGAAGAAGGTTGATGACACAGAAGACCGTGGTTACAAGGAGGGGGAGGCCACTTACATCAAGCAATGTGAAGCTGCAAAAGATCTATTCTTCAAATGTGGATGGACGGCGGCTGCGGTGCAGCTCGGTCATGGCCCAGAGACCGAGGTCTTTCTCAACCCTCCTCCGTATTTAATACCGAGCTCTATGGCGGAGTACGCTGCTGCCATTCAGCAAAAATTTCTACAAGAGGAGGACAAAGATCCTGCTCCAGAAGACAACACCCAGCTTGATCGCCAGTCTATCCCCCAACTCTAGTGGTCTCCATCCCACCTTTGCTTGCTGTGTCTAATGTGGTGCCTTCAACCGAGCTTAACCAAGATGTGCTTGCCACAACCGAGCTACCTCTGGGTGAGGACCGGGTTGTTTTGGATGCCGACCTAGACGACCTTTTCTCTTGATTTTTCTTTTCTTTGTCTAGCAAAAGAGTTTGTAACCGGGCTAAGGCCCCATCTTTTGTACTTCTGATTTGCACTTATCAATGAAATCTTCTTTTGTTTCAACTGTTGTTTCGGTTTACTTCCATGCTTGTATTTACTTTCCAATTGTTATCTGAATGCAGCATAACATTTTCTGGCCGAGATACTTATCTCGGTCTTAACCTTTGGGCCTATCTGGTCATACCTACCAACCTTTTCAGCCTAGGTTTTTACCTTAGCTGAAAATCATAAAAAGTTGTATTTCAGCCAACCACTTTTTAGCCTTGATCCTTATCTCGGCTTTAGGAGTATTAAGTGTTGGTTTTTCCAGTCGACCATTCTTCAGCCTAGATTCTTATCTCGGCTGAAGAGCAATAAATGTTGGTTTTTCTAGCCAATCACTCTTTAGCCTTGATCTTTATCTCGGCTGAGAAGTACTAAGTATTGGTTTTTCTAGCCAACCATTCTTCAGCCTAGATCCTTATCTCGGCCGAAGAGCCATAAATGTTGGTTTTTCCAGCCAACCACTCTTCAACCTGGATCCTTATCTCGGCTGAAGAGCAATAAATGTTGGTTTTTCCAGCCAACCATTCTTCAACCTAGATCCTTATCTCGGCTGAAGAGCAATAAGTGTTGGTTTTTCCAACCAACCTCTTCAGCCCAAATCCTAATCTTAGCTAAAGAGAGCTTAAAGTTGGTTTTTCCCGCCAACCTCTTCAGCCCAGATCCTAATCTTAGCTAAAAAGAGCTCAAAGTTGATTTTTCCTGCCAACCCTGAGGGAAGTGTTTGGTTATTCGTGCTAAACGTCCTGTAGCCTAGATCTTTATCTTCGGCTTAGGAGAAGTGTGTGTTGGTTTTTCCAGCCGACCTCTTCAGCCCAGATCCTAATCTTAGCTGAAGAGAGCTCAAAGTTGGTTATTCCGGCCAACTCTGAGCAAAGTGTTTGGTTATTCCAGCCAAACGTCCTGCAGCCTAGATCCTTATCTTCGGCTTAGGAAAAGTAAGTGTTGGTTTTTCCAACCAACCTCTTCAGCCCATATCCTAATCTTAGCTGAAGAGAGCGCAAAGTTGGTTATTCCGGCCAACTCTGCTTGTGTTGCCCCTAGCTCACTAAAACAACTTTTACAGAATAAAACAATTATGCTGAAAAGAAAACTACTTGTTTTATTGAGGAAAAAAAAATTACAAGTACTTTAAAGAAAAGCTAAAAATAAAATAGTTTGAGATTGACAGTGTTCCATGGCCTGGGAATGGCTTTGCTATCTTCGTCTTCCAAGTGGTAGGCCCCTTTTCCTGCTAATCCAACCACTTTGTAAGGTCCTTCCTAGTTGGGCCCTAACTTGCTATCTTCTAGTATCAGGGTGTTTCCCATTACTTTGAGCAGCACCCAATTTCCAATCTTGAATTGCCGTGGATGTACTGTCTTGTTATACTTTCTGGATAACTCTTGCTGGTACGAGGCAATGTGAACCAATGCTCTTTCTTTTCTTTCTTCTGCAAGGTCGAGATCCAATGCTATGGCTTCTCCATTTAAGGCTGGATCAAAATTTTCACTTCTAATTGTGGGGAGGCCAACTTCCAGTGGGATTACTACTTTCACGCCATAGGCCAAGGAAAAAGGTGTTTCTCCAGTGGATTACCGATGTGTGCTACGGTAAGCCCATAAAACATAAGGGAGCTCCTGCGCCCACTTGCATTTTCCTTTCTCTAACATTTTCTTCAATCCATCCAAGACGACTTTGTTTGATGCTTCCGCTTGGCCATTTGCTTGGGGGTATGCCGGTGTAGAATTGTAGAATTCTATCTTGTACTATTTATAAAAGCCTCTAAAGATTTTGCCATCGAATTGAGTGCCGTTGTCGGATATTAGAGCTTTTGGTATGCCGAACCGAATGATGATATTCTGCCAGATGAACTTCTTCACATCTTTCTCCTTTATTGATGCTAGTGCTTCTGCTTCCACCCACTTTGTGAAGTAGTCTGTTGCTGCAAGGAAGAACTTTCTGTTGTTGGGTACCGTTGGAAGTGGTCCTACTATGTCCAAGCCCCACATTGCGAAGGGCCATGGGCTAGTTAATGGTAGAAGCTCTCTGGCTGGTTGATGTATTTGGTGTGCAAACTTCTGACATACTTCTCTGAATCTGCTTGCATGTAAGGCCACCAATATCCTTGCGAGATTGCCCTGTAAGCCAATGATCTTCCCCCTTTGTGGCTTCCGCATACGCCTTCGTGTATCTCGAACAAGAATGCTTCAACTTTGCTGGGATGAACACACTTTAGGTAAGGTCCTGTGAAGGATTTCTTGTACAAGGCCATTGATGGGGAGAGCCAAAATTGTTGCGACTTTGCTCTAATCTTGTTGGCTTCTTTCTTTTCACCAAGTAAGACGTCGTCTTTTAAAAATACTATGATGGGATCCATCCATGAAGGGCCTAGTTCGGCGCAACATATTTTAGCTACTTCGGGCTCTTCGATGCTTGGTCTTTGCAAGAAGTCGATCAATAATGGATGTGGGATGGATGTATCTGCCATCGAAGCAAAGCTTGCTAGTTCGTCTGCTCTACCGTTTTCTTTCCTGCCTATTTGCTCTATCCACACTACTTCAAATTTCTTGATCTCTTTTCTGACTAACTCTTGGTACTTACCCATCTTGTCATCATTTGCCTTGTAGTCGCCTGAAATTTGGTTTACCACCAGCTGTGAGTCACTATAAACCATTAGCTCGGTAGCCTTCATATAGAGTGCTAATTTTAGGCCTGCCAGAAGCGCTTTATACTCCGTTTCATTGTTTGATGCTGGGAAGCCAAGGTTGACTGCTTGTTCCACTATTAGGCCGTCTAGTGAGATGAGGACTATGCCAAGTCCTGCACCGTGCTTGTTGGATGCTCCATCTACGAAGAGCTTCCACATCTCTCCAACGAACAGCTTCCAGCAAGTGAAGGGATCGGATGATGCCTTGGGGTCATTAGTGTTACTGGTATTTTCTTCAAAGTCCACACTTACTGTTTGCCCCTCATTATCTGATTGTATCAAGTCTTTACTTGTTGGTGAGTCTTTGCTTGGTGTAGCATGGTTTGCTTCTTCCTCCATTCGTTCACTCTGGTCTGTCCTGGGATGTGGCTGGGTATCTTGTATCAGGAGTTGTGCTATTCCGGTGACACTTTCCATCCCCATTTCGGTTGTACCAGTTAAGTCAACTAGGCAGATGTGATGACTTCCTGGTGTGAATTCTGCGACAAAGTCTGCCAAAGCTTGGGCTTTTATCGCTATTTTGGGTTGAAACTTGATGTCAAACTGTCCCAACTCTACTGCCCACTTCAAGATTCGCCCAGAAAAGTTCGCCCCCTCAAACAAAGCTTTTAATGGAAAAGCTGTGAGGACGATTATGGTGTGGGTATGAAAGTAATGCGACAACTTCCTCGAGGCCATCATCAAGGCTAAGGCCAGTTTTTCCAATTGTAAGTACCTAGTTTCTGTGCCCAGCAATGTTTTGCTGACATAAAAGATGGGCAGATGTTGGATTTCTTCTGCTCGGACCAACACTGCGCTAATTGCGTGCTGTGAAACTGCTAGGTACAAAAATAGTTCTTCTCCAGGCATTGGGGTTACAAGCAACGGTGGAGAAGACATGTATTCTTTCAAACTTTCTAGGGCGTGGTCGCATTCTTCATCTCACTCAAACTTGGCCTTTAATGCTTGAAAAAATGGTCGACATCTGTCTGACAACCGACTTATGAACCGGTTGAACGCGACTGCCATACCGGTGAGATGTTGTACTTCTTTTACTGAGTTGGGCCTCTCTAGGTCCTGAATTGCTTTGATCTGAGAAGGGTCTGCCTCGATACCTCGATTGGTCACCAGGAAGCCTAGGAATTTGCCTGATCCTACGCCGAGCACATACTTAGATGCATTAAGGCGCAACTTGTGCTTCTTCAGGATTTGAAACATCTCACCTAGGTCCTTGAGATGGTCATTCTTATCCTTGCTTTTGACTACCATATCATCGATGTAAGCCTCCATTGTTCTGCCTAACAATGGTTCAAACATCTTGGTGACCATCCACTGGAATGTCCTAACAATGGTTCAAACATCTTGGTGACCATCCGCTGGAATGTCGCCCCTGCGTTTTTTAGGCCAAAGGGCATGACCTTGTAGCAATACAGTCCTCTTGGCATTGTAAATGATGTGACCTCCTGGTTTGGTTCATACATAGCGATCTGATAGTAACCTCTGTACGCATCAAGAAAGCTTAGTCGATTGTGTCCTGCCGTTAGGTCTACCAGTTGGTCTATCCGTGGTAGGGGAAAGCTGTCTTTTGGGCACGCCTTGTTGACTGTTTTGTAGTCCATGCAAACACACCATTTTCCATTCTTCTTTGGCACCACTACTGTATTGGATATCCACTTGGGATAGTGCACTTATCTGATAGCTCCTGCCTCTAGAAGATTTCCCACTTCTTCCGCCACTATCTCGGCGTGGTGGAGTGCTGATCTGCGAGTGCGTTGTATAATTGGTCTAGCAGTTGGGTGGACGTTCAATTGGTGATAGATGAAGTTTGGGTCAATGCCAGGCATATCATACAGCGTCTAGGCAAACACTTCGATGTTAGAGGTCAAGAATTCCATGACCTCTATTCTCTCAGTGCTGGACATAGATGAGCTAAGCAAAAAGAACTTTTTCGGGTTCTTTTCATCTATTCTTCCCTGTACCAAGTCTTCCACTGCCTTTTATTCAGCGGCTTTGCCAACATCTGCAAACAATTCATTCCTCTCAGGTTCTTCCACCATCTAAACAAACCCTTTGGCAGCTCGGCTGTCATTTACTGTGACGAAGCACTTCTTGGACATAATTTGGTCTCCAAAGACCTCTTCAATTACTCTGGCTTCGTTGGGGAACCGCAATACTTGATGGTACGTTGACGTTACCAATCGCATGGCATGCAGCCATGTCCTTTCCAAGATTATGTTGTAAGTGGAAAGGACTTTCAATACCCAGAATTCCATTTGTTTTGTCATGCTTCCTGCTCTGACTGGAAGGATTATCTTGTCCACTGGCCATTCTGGCATTGAGTTGAATCCGATCAGGGGAGATATTGCAGGTGCCAAGTCTTTGTCCTCCAGTTTCAGTTGCTTGAAGGTTTCGTAATACATTATCTCACACGAACTTCCTTGGTTGATCAAAATCTATTTGATGTCGTAATCCTTGACGCGGAGTGTGACGACCAGAGCATCATTGTAAGGGCAATATATCCTTGCCAAGTCTCTGTCTGAGAAAGATATGTCATTCGTGGCTTCTGTTCTCCCCTTTTTTATGACAAGTTGTGCACTTAGTACCTCCCTTAAGTGCTCAGCCTTCTTGATCATTCCCCTGAGCTCACATACCCGCTCAGGTTCAAATACCTCATGTATTACATTAATCACGCCTTGAGGTGGGGCGTCGATCGGCATTCCGTTTGGGTTGTCGTGGTTCTGGGGGGCTGGCTGTGTCCCTCATTCTATGTACTGGTCCAGGTGCCCAGCTGCCACTAACTCCTCCAGGTGATGTCTCAATGGCATGCAATTTTCAGTGCGGTGCCCTTTTTCCTTATGGAAGGTGCACCGAGATCTTTCGTCATAATCCTTTTGCGCTTCTTCCAGCTTAGCTGGCCATCAGACGAAAGGTTCATCACGTATCTCACTGAGAATCCAATAGATCGGTTTTTTGAACATTGTGGCAATAGCAGTGCGGACTCTCAACCACTTTTTATCTTGGTCCTCTTCATTATCCCGCCTGCCTCACCCGTTCCTGCTTGGACGTTCTACCGCGTTAACTTTTGCCGTAGTCTTTTTATCTGGTACTACTGACGCACCAGATTTGGCTTTAGCGCGGGAACCATCCTCCTCCACCCGAATATGTTAGTGCACTCTCTCCATTAAGGCCTCCATTGTGAGGGGTGGCGTTATGGTGATTGAGTCCCTCAACCTGTTTCCGACTGGAAGACCTCTTTTGTATTGCGCGATGGCGAGATTTGTGGGGCAATCTCGTATCTGGTTAAAGGTCTCCCAATAACGACTGTTGTGGGATCTCAACGTCTCCTTGTCGCCCACGTCAATGGAGAGTAGCTGATCGATCTTCACTGGCGTCTTGGTGTTCATTTTGAACCTTGTCACGAACGCCTCTGCCAATTGCACCCAGGAGGCTATGCTGCTTTCTGGTAGCCTTTCGAACTAGGTTAAACCTAGGTCGCCAAGGTTGGATGGGAATAGGATGCACATCAAAGCCTTGTTGCGCCGATATACTGCCATAGGCGAAAGTGGCTAAGGTGCATGTAGGGGTCTGTCTTCCCCTCATACGTGGTGAATTTGGGCTGAAGGAAGCCTGAAGGTAGGGGCGCGTTCTCATTCGCCGGAACGAACGGCGAGGTCTGCAGCCTTGCTAATGCTTTGTCTGTCGGTTCGTAAGCAAGGCGCGGTATCGGCATTCCTACCTCGACGCTCCCATGCATCCGAGGAGCCAACCGTTGAAGGGCTGAAACTCTGCACGGGTCGCGCGCCCTGTTATTTTCCTTCCATCATGCCCTTTCTTTTAGCATAGTTCGCAAATCGGATGATCTAGGCAACTCCGTCTGCCTGGATGACGTCAGGTGTGTGCGTGAGGGCCGATAGGTGCTTCCCTTAGTATGCGACCTCTTAGTTCTCATTCTCTCAGACCTGGAGTAACGAGTCTTGGGAGTTCTTGATTGAGTGTCGCCCGTTCTCAGGCTCCTACTCTCTGCTTGCGATGGCGTGGTATGCCTACCACGATCTTTTGAGTGGCGAGGGGGCGTGTTACTTTTGCACCCCTCTCCTGTCGCCACCCCTTTTCCTTTGATCTGGCGTTTCATAGACTCCATGTCCGCCGCCATCTTCCTTATCAACTCGTCTTGTTCCTTTACGCGATCCTCCAGAACTTGAGGATTGATCCTCCACCTCTGTCTTTCTGAACTTTGAGAGCGACGGAGGCTGTTAGTCCGCCTCCTCCTTGCATCCCTCCTGGGGTTCTGTCGCTGGGGCTCTAAATCTGCCATGGGAGGGACAGAAGGCAAACCTTCGCGCCTCCCACCCCCCTCTGGGGTTTGTCCGTTGATGGCGAACTGCGGCAAATCTTCACTGTGTGCCATTACTTCCAATTAGAGAGGAAAAACTTGATCAAGAGGTTTCGTTCTTTCTGAGCTTCCCATAGATGGCACCAATTATACGAGCAAGAAATAATGTTTTTGTATAACCCTGTTGATTAAGTCTGCGCTCCTCTGTACATCGTCGCTTTACTACCTGAAAACACAAACGTGAGCTAGCCGGCGGGTGTGTGCCAGATACCTCTCCGATGCCTAAGTCAGCAGAATAGACAAATAGACAAAAGCTCTGTGTATTCGGGAATCAAAGTTGTGTTATCTCTCCATAGGTGATGTTGTGAGCTTTTATAGGTTCCGCGTGGCACAATCCCAGTAGGACTCTTACTCCTCCATGTAGAGTCCTCCTAGGAATCATATTCCTGAGAGATAATGCTTATCTTTCAACACCCCCTCACTGCTTAAACCAAGTGAGATGGTTTTACCATGGTTGGATGTCAATACAACCGAGCTAACATGACCATGCTAAAGTCGCAGAGTAGACCGAGCTCCAACTAGCTCGATTCTTCCTTTCACTGCGGGTACCTCGGTTTGACATGCTCCAACTAGGCTGTTTACTTAATACCGAGCTAACCAAGTACGAGGTAGGAGTTAGCTCGGTGCTCCAATGCATAATGCCAAGCTAGCTCGGCTCTCCCAAGCACTGTGCCTAGCTAGCTCGGCCCATAACCGCTTAGTCTTTTGGACCGAAGTAAACTTGCTTTTACCTCGGTCCATCTTGTGGCCTAATTACCAAAGAAGTCTCCTACTTAACTCGGCCCAATTTAGACATAAATTACCCTCTCAGTTATATTGTAAAATAATGTTGGTTGGCAAATTGCTAAATCAAAATTGATTAAGGTTGCGTTTGTTTCATCATAAAATATTTTTCATGTAAAAGATTTTGTCCAAAACCAAATTTTTGTTTTTGTTTTTGTTTTCCTTTTCCAATGTTTGATTAATACTAAAAATATTTCTACAAGAAAAATCTTAATAAAAAATCAATTATAGAGTAAATTTTAAAAATGAAAAGAATAAAAAAAATAATATTCATACATAATTTTCATGTACAATTGAACAGAAATGATGTGGCAATATCACTCTTACAATTATGAGAAAAACTTGCAAGTATATGGAGTTATAATTGTTAAGCAACAATATATTGTCAATCTAAAATTCATTGAAGAAATTTTAAAATTGTAAGTTGAAAAAAATTGGGGTCTCCATTACTTTCTTTTTTTAAAAAAAATATATTATGATAATCCATAATGAAGCCAGATGGATAAGTTAATTAAAATTGTTCAGGAAAAGATATCTCAAATGAGAAGTTTTAAATTTTAAATGGCTTTACAGTAGATTTTAAAGAATTTTGATCATCTCCATTCTATATATGTAATGGAGGACTTTCATTGCACATCTAATGATTATAAAATAGGAATACAAATTTATAATTAATTTCAATTAGAAAAGATTATTACATTCACTGTTAGATGATGGAAAGGAACATTTCCATTACAAATGTAACGCCCCAAAAATAATAACCATAATTCATTCCACGATATTAATTAAATAACAACACAGTTCTGAATATAATATCCTTCCATTCATATGATCTTATTCTACCAAAAGGTAACACATGCAGTTATACATTCATAAGTCCTAACCCTAAATCTATAACATGTGCCACAAGTTAATGATATGAAATAAAAGTTAAATAGATATATATATATATATATATGCCCTAGTGGCTACAACTTTTCAAGACGATGCTTGGTTACAACAACAGTGAGTTTTAACTCAATACAGTTTAAGCTTGAGGCTTGTACAAAAATAATTACAACAATAACAAAACAAAAAAAAGTTCTTGGCTCTAAGTCTTTCCAAGCTACAACCTTGGCGGAAGTATATCCTCAGCACCTGAAAATGGTTTTCCACATAGGGTAAGCCAAAGCCCAGTAAAGATACTCTAACACGGTGTATGAATCTTAACAAAGCTATAAGGTGAATGCATATGCAATGCTCATGTCAAAACGTTTTATATCTCTTTCCAAAACTATGCAATGCCAAATTATATCACAATTCATGAAATCATTTCCTTTACAATAGAAAACAGGGCAGTGGATACAACACTGAGAATCTGTAGGTACGTGTCTGCAAGTAGGCTATACAAGGACTACTAATTGCCATTTTCATCTTTACTAACTAGGAGGCTCAACACCTAATCACGCTAGTTTCTGGACTTTCACCAAGGGAATGGAGAACCAAGCTCAAATTAAGGTGAAGCCAATTTCAGTGTTAGGGTAAGTATGACTATTGATCAAATTCACCACAAGTGTTGTAACGTGTTATCCTTGAGAGGCTCACTAGGTCGAAAGCCTGAAAGGGAAACCTAGGAAAAAGTTAGAGCATGAAAAATGAGAAATCAAACAAATAGAGCTCATAAGGTTGAAAACCCAAAAGGACGACTTTGGCAAAAGTTAGAGCATAAAAAGAGAGTGTCAACACCCAAGTGAACCTCAGCCATGAACTACGTTGACTTGATTCCTATTCTTGAGATACATAGGTAACTTTATCCTGAAGTTTGGTCTCAACCATATCCATCTTATTTATCTTAGCCCGATCATCTTGCCCAATTCACGTTGTCAGTTTCGCATCAATCCATGAGCTATATCGACTACTATGCATATCACATACTTGCGTTGGATAAGAAGGAACTCACTTGAGTCAACAAGTGGAGAAATTTTCAATACTTAAACTCATCAGTAGAATCTCTAACTTGAGCAAAAAAGGAATCGAAACTCAGGTTTTGCAAAATTGAGTTTTAAAGGGCGCCTAAGTAATACTAGGGGCACTATGAATGATCAGTCACTTTGAGTCTTTTTTTTCTTTTGGGTTAGTTGTGAGTTCTGTGGTGTCGTGTCTGGTGTTTGTCTTGGTCTGTGCTCTTCATCGAGTCACCGTAGCGTGTCTGTCACTTAAAAGCGCTCTTCATCGAGTCACCCTATCGAGTCTGTCGCTCGAGTTTAATAGAGTGGCAGGGTCAAAATTCCATACACGAATGTTTGCTCCAAACTCAAAAACAAGTCCATGTGTGGAATTCATAACCAAAGTGAGAGTGGCCATACAAAGGGCATCGTGTTCATGATCAATGCAAAGTATATGTGAGGAATCTGTCACTACTTTTGAAGGAGACTGGACTAAGTTCTTAACATGTTGGGGGCAGAAGAGAAGCATAAGTCTAATTGGTTGGCAACTATTCTAGGATCTGATGATTCCCATCGCACGTGCCTGCATAATGTTAAAAAGGGTGGCCAGTGACTAGACACTAGGGGCAATTTTCAGTACATCTAATCAGACTATCAATTGAACAAGGGGCATGAACCTAACCTTTCTCTCAGTTCACTCAAAGCCATTTGTCGGGCACTTTCCCCTAGGTTAGGATAGTTCACTCCTATAATGATTCTGATATGTTTAAGCTTTTGAAAGTTGTCTCTGACCATTTCAAAAAACTCTTGGGATTGTCATCTTCCCTCTAATTAATACACATGCTTTGGATTATGCATGCATGCTCATACACTCTGGTTAATTTGAAATGCATGGTTGGTTATTCTTGTTCTTGGCTTTGTATATATTTGTAAAAATAGAGTTTCATTGAATTACCTTCCGCAGTGTTTTTCAGTTATATTTCAATAAATTGTGGCGAGATTCCCTACACTCATTCTATAAGATACATGATGCACTATTTTGTGCACTTGCATTGCATTGGTTTGTGCACTTGCATCGCATTGTTTTGTGCATTCACTCTACATATCACTGTCTTGTGTATTTGCTCTATACCGCATTGTTTTGTGCATTCACCCACATCGCACTGTTTTGTACACCTACATCGCGCTATCTTGTGCACCTACATAGCACTGTTTTGTGCATGCATCTACATCGCATTGTTTTGTGCACCGACATAGCACTGTCTTGTGTATTTGCCTACATCGCACTGTCTTGTGCACCCTGTATAGCACTATTTTGTGCACCCACATAGCATTGTTTTGTGCACATGCGTCGCACTGTTTTGTGCATTCAACTTGCATCGCATTATTTTGTGCATTTAACCTGTATAGCACTGTTTTGTGCATTCACTTGCATCGCACTGTTTTGTGTACCCCATCGCACTATTTTGTGCACCTTTCACTCACATTATTTTGTGCACTTCACCCGCACTGTCTTGTTTACATCTCTCTTATGCTAAGCGTGATGTCTCGTTTGATACTTCTCTTTATCGCTGGTGCATTACTGCTAAGGGACTAACTTTCTAGTTAAACCCCTGGAAATCACAAAGAAAAGTATCATTATAGCTTATTATCAAGTTTGGATATGGAGTCATTAACGCTCATTTTGGGTTTGATAGTCATTATCGCTCTCTTTGAGTTTGACTAGTCATTATCGCTCATTTTGGGTTTGACTTAGAATTCATTATCGCTTGTAAATGAGTTTGATTCTTCCTTTGTAATTTTCCTCGTAGAAAAGGGTTTGACAAGCTCATTTCTCGGGTTAAGTCGTGCTTGCTATTCTTTATTACTTTTGGACTTAGTGAACGTAATCATCACCTTTGGACAAAAATGAAGAAAAGATAAGAAAGGGAAATGTAATGTAAAAAAGGCTAATAAAAGGGGCAAAAAGAGAATAAAATTATGTTAGGTTCAATCGGATGTTATATTAAACCTATTGCATCTTGAATCATTGCATACTTTCTCGTGATGTTTAAATGATTCATGAAGCAATGTCTACCCCTTCCCTTGAGGTAATTCCATGATAAGGATGAGGTATTGTCGTTCATTTCATTTTATTGAGCTCTTGTTTTATCGGTTCTAAGATCATCGCATAATAAATTTGGGACAATTGATAGTTTGTGAATCGAATCTACTCCTCCCTTGATCATCTTTGTGATAGGGAAGGGTAGAGAGGATAAACATCTCTTGAAAACACTCTGTTTTTGCTCTATGTTAACTTTGTGGCAACAGGGCATTTCTCAAAAGCAATGGCTAGCCAACCACCATTTTGTACAGCCGACCACCTCTCAAGGCTGGCCGACCACCCATTTTTGTATAGGGCAGTGGCATTTTTGTGGCAGAACATACTAGAATCTAAGGCCAAAGCAGAATAATTTTCTGACTGCAAACAGAGAAGATTCTAACAGCAAACAAAGAGGTTTCCAGGAGGATGTTCTCGGTTGTATGCATGTGGCTCCTCGCCTCCTGTTCAAGTCCATTAAATTAGTGCTTTAATATTAGTATGTGTAATTAATTAGTTGGCTTCATTTGAATTTTTAATAGTTAGTTAATGTAGCTAATTCATTTGGTGTTTTAATAATTGGTTTAATTAGGACATTCATTCAAACCCTCTTGTGCGAGGGTAAATTTGTAACACTTGTAATATTTGTATGTCTTCCAACCCCCATTTCTTTCTCCCTTTTATTTATATGCTTATCATGGTAGCGTCATGTTTTGCTTGTATTGGGTTCGGTTCATCATTCTAACATTGTTGTCATTTCCTACTTGCTCAAATACGTGCGCTTCCACATGTTTTGAGTTGATCCCTATGACATGCTAATAAACCAAACCTAGTAGTTGCATTTTGTATGTGTTGCATTAGTCACTTGCATAGTAGAGCATGCATTTTTCTAATTATTTTCTTCTCTTTGGCTTGCCTCGATTGAGTACTAGGTGATCATTTCTCGTTTTAGCATATTGCATGTGTGTTTGTGTTGCCATATCAAGCATAATACCATGAGGCTAAGTGCTTACTTGAAATATCTCTTTGAATGCTGGTGGATAAAGGCTATTTCACTTAAGTTGGGATGATTTTGATTAGTGTACATATGAGCTTACTTTTTCAAGTAGCACATATTCAAAACTCATTTCAAATAAACATAAAATCAAAGCATTCCAAAGTGGGTGACATAGTCTATACTTGTGTGTCTCATATAGTAAAGTTAGCACTAATAATCAAAACAAGAGCATATAATATACATAAAAATCACATCATGATTAGTAGAGGTCGATCTTTGATTGAGTGAGTGGGGTGCTCAATTCATGACCTTCTCTTCTCATATCTAAGTTCTCGAGCTGAGACACTTTGGTTATGATGGACAAGTGGCCTTTGGCATGAGTCATGGATTTTCTAAGATTTGTCAGACTTGGACTCTCATTTGTGTTTTTTTTTTTTTTTTTTTTTTTTTTTTTTTTTTTTTTCTATTTCACATTGCATTTGTGAAACTAGATTAAGAACCACGGGAGTTCGAAATGCAGGGTTATCGTATTCGAGGAGACTAAGTCCTTTCGAGGAGCACAAGAAACCAACTATAGTTCCAAACCAATAAATCCCAAGGATTTTCAATATTTCCAAAACATCTGTTTATTTCAAAAAAGCCTCATGTATGAGACTTTTTCGTAATTTTAACACTTTTTATCAACAAAACCATTCCCACAACATTTCAAAGGAAGCCATTCCCAAAAGCCCTCTTTTATAGTCCAAATCAAACCCAAAATACTACTCTATTCAAGATGTAATGATTCAATTTTTCAATCCATTTTATAATCACCGAACCTTTACCAATCTCCAATTTCAAAATATACAAAATAATTATAAAAAATAACTCAGAGTACAACCATTACACAAGTCCAATGTTTATCTTTCTCATAAAAATTACATTTCACTTTACAACATTAGTAATCTCAATAATCATACATCATAGTCCAAGAAATAAAAGAGTTACAACAAAATGCCCAAAGAGGGCTTAAACTTTTCAAGGTTAGCGCCTTGATTACACACATAAGTAGAATTTCCATCCCAAACACAAAAGCGCGATGGCTATGATCACATAAAACATTCAAATAAGCTTTCGTGCTCCATCAATATCTCCACTAATTCTTAATTGAGTGAAGACATATCATCATAACTAGAAATGTTTGTTATGATAGGAATGAATTAATACCCAATAGAGAATACATTTAACTAGGTATATAAACATTTGACATAGTTATGTGTAACCCAAAATACGTTGCTCCAATACTTTTGTTTAAAACAAATCCACATGAGTATATATATATATATATATATATGTAAAAGAATATAAGACCTTTCCAAATAATCCCACATTCTCTGTCCTCACACGAATAGATCAGTGAGCACCTTACACTTTTCACATTATCGTCCAATCCCACATTTTTCGTCCTCACACGAATAGGCCAGTGGGTACCTCACACTTTCCACATTTATCGTCCTTACACGATCGGGCACATGGACACCTCAAACATTCTCCACATCTATCGTCCCCACACAATTGGGCACATGGGCACCTAATTTCCCCTTGCGAGTACCAAACACATCACATAACATATCATTTCAACAAATCCCTAAATTTGCCTCATCACAAGATGTCTCAACACATCTATACAACATCAATTTATTTCCAATTATCTCCTAAATGCGAAAATTCTTAGCTAGGGTTTTGTAGAATTTAGGAATTTTTCCCATTTTCTCTATCAATCTAAGAACCATGGAATCAAAATTGATTTTATTCAAGAATATTCAAAAGAGTTGTTAGTAAAAAGAGTTTAAAATTGGACTACAAGAAGTAAAAAGTATAATAAATCGAGTTGGGTTCAATCGGACGTTAAATTGAACCTATTGCATCTTGACTCATTGCGTACTCTTTAGTGACGTTCAATGGTTCAAGAAGCGATGTCCACTCTTTTCTATGATAAGGAAGAGGTTTTGTTAGTCTTTTATTTCTTATTAGTAATCTCTTGTCCTATCGGTTCATCAACCATTATGTAACAACTTTGTGACAATTGATGGTTTGCGAATCGAATCTACTTCTTCCTTTATCAATGTCATGATAGGGAGAAGTAGAGGGGAAAAACATTCCCTGGAAACACTATATTTTTGCTCTGTTTCCATTCTGTTGTAGCAGACCAAAACCCAAAAACAGTGGCCGGCTGACCATCCTTGTATTCGGTCAACCACTTGCCAAGGCCGGCTGACCACCTTTTGATGTACAGGCAGCGGTATTTTTCTTGCAGAGCAGAGCAAAAGCTGAGGCAAAAATAGAACAATTTTCTGATTGCAAAGCAAAACAGAATCTGGCAGCAAATAAAGGGGTTTTCGGGAAGATGTTCTTGGTTGCATGTGGTTCCTTGCTTCCCGCACAAGTCCTGACATTAGATTGAAATAATTAGCATGTTGTAATCAATTACTTAGATTTGTTTGAATTTGTACTAATTAGTTCATTTAGCTAATTCATTAATTTGTGTTGTAATAATTAGATTAAGTAGTACATTCATTCAGACCCTCGTGCACGAGGGCCAATTTGTACACACTTGTAATATTGTGTATGTCTTCCAACCACCCTTCTTTCTCCCTTTTATTTACTGGCTTATGATGGTCGTATGTTGCATCATGTTTTACATTCTCATATCATTACCATGTTTCACTATATACCATTATCTTGTCTCATATTCTCACATCTTTTGCAGGTGCCTGTGTGATATATGGATGATCTCCTCCAGACAGTTGGCAGACTGCTCTACCCATGGGATCGAGGTACACTCTGCCCCTAGTTTACGGCTATTACAATCTTGCTCACAACTCTGTTGGTCTCTTCTGATATCTGTAATCTCTTTTTTTTCTTTCTTCTTTTAGCTTGAGTTGCTACTTAATTTTTAAAGGGGAATTAAGAAACCTTCAAGGATGAAAACTAAGTTAAGTCCTAGTTCGTCATAACCAAGAAAATTCTGGGTTCGGGAGCTTAGGTACAAAAGGGGAAGACCATTTACATGGATGAACCCTCTTTTGTCCAATCAGAGATTGGCCTCTACTCACTTTCTATTTTACGATTTTAGTGGTTAATTATTCACAGAAATTTATTTTAGATCTAAAACCTTTAACTAACTAAAACTAGATGTTTGAAGAAAATAAATATCATTCATTTTGGATTTAAAGATTAAAGTCATACCTTAAAAAAATGATTTTTCCAAGAAGAAGGTTTGTGTGTGTGTGTGTGTGTTTCATGGCTATAAACTTAACCTAGAACAAACAATATTTATGAAAATCACTCAAAACAACCAATTTTGTATAGAAAGCATATAACTTGAATTATTGAAGAACAATGCAACAACGACATCCACATGCTATGGAGATTAAGAAAACTTACCCGGTCGCCCACTCTCTTGACTTACATGGATGCATAAAATAAATATGGCCTAAATGCAACTAATACATACAAGATATGAACCTAGGCCTAGTTTGAGGCTACTAAATGATGAACATGCATAAAAAGACAATTAACATGTAAAAGTACAAAGAAAAAATACAACCCACCTATATGATGACCAAACCAGGCCATGCACGGTTATTATATGATTAAAAACAAACCTAAAACATGTTTTTTTTTTAGTGGAAGAAAAGAATATGCAAGAGAGAGTTGAGAAAACTAATGAAACTAAGAGATTACATGATGCTATGATAGACTAACGACCCAACATGCTTAAACACTAAAAATAGACAGAGATTAAGTACTGAAATAAAGAAAAAGGATAAGAAAATACTTGCTGGTTTGCTTAAACCGACGAAAACACGAAGAACAATGCAAGAAGAGCCAAGTTCCTTGCTTGCAAACCTCCCTCAAACTTAGGTTCTGAGTTTGGTTTTGGTTTTCCAAGTCCTTAAGAGTATTTTTAGATATTTAGAGCTATTGTAGAGGTAGGAATTTGGAGTCAAGGCTAGAGAGGGAAGGGAAGAGGTGGTTTTCTTAAAAACTTTTGGAAAATGGTTCAGTTTCTTAACCCCCTCAAAGAAATGATGAGAAGGCCTTTATAGAGGTAGTGGGAGGTGTGAAAGGGGGAGGCAAGCTAGAGCAATCCCCATCCTTCGTCTGCCGCTTTAAAAAATACTCCAAAATTGAGTTTACATACTTGGTTCTGTGATGCTTCAATGTGCGCATGCACAGGTCTCGTGCGCACAGGCAACGATTGTGCGCTCATACAAACAACCTGTGCTCTTATATCTAACATGCGCACATGTATTTTTCCTTGATACACGTGCCATGCATGCATGCATAAGTACATGATCCCATGCTTTTGGCTTGCTTGTGGCACAAGTAAGTCCGAATTACATTCTAATAAATGTTTTTGATAAAATAGGTCACCGATTTTGGAAAATATGATCAATCAAAGCACAATCGGGCTTTTCGAGGTTAAGAAGTTGGTTTTTGGCTAAAAACGGGTCTAGTGATAAAATGGTCATTTTCACAAAAAGTTAATTTTTGGCTAAAACGGGGTTTATATAGCAACTCCAAACAACCTTTAAACTTTCTAAAGATGTGGTAAGTACTGTTTCATCGTCGGGAGGCTAGCAAGCACCTGAAGTCTTAGGATTAATCAAAATGGGGTATCTACACTAGGCGCTAACTGGAAGGAAACTGAAAGCTGTCTCAACGCGACTCTCTTTACCAATTGCTAGTCGGAAGGAAATGAAACCTCCATATAGTCCAACAGTACACATGCTTTACCGGGCACAAGCCATAAGGAAACAAAACCTATCTCAAGGCGCCACGCTTTACCAGTCGCAAGATAAAAGGAAACGAAACCTCCACATAATTTACCTGGGGCAAAACGGAAGGAAATGAAACCTATATCAATGTGTCATGCTTTATCGGGGTGCTAATCGGAAGGAAACAGACCCTCTATATAACACTTTCATCATCTATCTTACCATGTTTCCACATCATTCTAAATTACGCAATTTAATCAACAACACATGACATCTAAGAGTTACTCTACAACAACAATTACCATCTTCCACCAATGGGTAAAGACAAAACCTCTAAATAATAGATGGCATAAAATCTGGTAATGTTTCCCACAACTTCAATATCATCAATGTTGGCTAGATTCACATCAACAATCATAATATTACATAACTTCTATAATCAATCCCATTAGTTACAATCGTCAACAATTATAACATAAACCAATTTCATGACAACCATTTATTTCTTTCTCTTCTTTTATTACATTTCAAGTTTCACAATTATCATTATAGCTCAATAATTGTTTAATCATCAACTCTTCTCATTTCTCATGAACATTAAATTAAAAATTAGGGCTTTTTACTCTACACATCATAAGAATGTTCTATTAGCTCAAAATTTCCATAATCAACCATAAAACATAAGATTAAACCCTTATATATAATTCGAAATCCTAACTCCCATCTATATGCATTTCGAAAATTTCTTATCGAAATCATATTTTTCATGCAATAAAAACTATCATATATCTATCTATAAGATGTATTGAAAAGAAACAAAGAAATCCCTACCTCTTAAAGCGAAGAGGAGAAACTCAAAAAATCAATGTCTATGAAATCACATACTAATCGGCTAAAAAAGAAGCTCTTATCACACCTTATGTTTTGGTATAAAGAACTAGGGTGAGATTTTGACCCTAAGTTGATGGATCTAAGGGTTTAACAGCTTGAGAACTTGGAAATGGCGGACATGAGAGAGAAAGAGAGAGAAAATGCATAAAAGTTGGCTTTTCACGCGCACTTTGGATTTTTATAATCGGACCATCGCAGGCATGAATGACACAGTTGAGGGCGCCACGAAACAAGTCGCAGGCTAACTTGAGGGTGCCTAGGTTTTCCACAGACAAAGATACTAGATGGTGTTTTTGGTCGCAGTGAGGGTTTAAATTTAGAAAATTCAAATAAAATCTACCAATCTATCATGTTTGTGAACAAAATGGGAGGGCACGATGTTGGGAACCCCCGATTTCTATCATCCCATAGTTTTTGGCTACTCTGATGGGGATAATAAAGAGTTTGACTTAAAAGTTTTGATATCAAATTTATTGACTTATATATTGTTCATTGCATTTGCATCATTCATGGTTAGCTTTAGCCCCACATTCACTGTTTGATGTCATGGATGGCTTGTAGGTCATGGGCTATGTTAAATTCGAAATACAAACCTCAGATTTTGGCCACCGCATACCCTTTTTTATCATCTCGTTGTTCTTTGCAAGGATTTGGAAGGCATATAGGTAGCCATAGCATAGGCACCCTTTTGACTTAAGTCTACCCATGCATATGGTGAAGCTCTAGAACATTCCAAAATTAGGACATGATACTCGCCCATTTCAGATCGTTGTGATGCCTTTTTTTGCTTAGAGAAACTCTAGATCTTTTTTAGAAGTTAGTACATGGTAACTTTACCCCCATAGGGGTGTTTGCATTGCATGCTTATTTGTTATGTGTTGGAATTGATATAGGGGTTCTTGATTTTAGAACAGGTGTTCAGTCACGTCAAATTTGGGGTAGTGTTCTTGTTTTGGATTGGGTATTCTTTTCTTTTGATAGGAGACTTTGCTCCATAGTTTCTGAGAGACCAAACATTTTCCAAGTTCAGTGGATCCATTTGCACCTTCGTGCCAATGGATGAAGATTGATACATCACCAAAGCTAATTCTTTTCTTTTAATCGTTTTTAAAAAGACGATGGTAATTAAAGTTCAACGAGCAAGATTAACAAGGTTGGCCTCTTTGGGTGTTTTTTTGGCTCTTTGCGGGAAAAAAAAATTGTTGGACACTCCCATGTGTCATTTTTCTTCCACTTAATCAAAATCAATTTCTTGTGCGCCAAAAGCATAAAAAATAATAATAATAATAATAATTTAAAAAAACCAACAACAACTAGTAGAGAACTTGTTGAGCTCACAATTTGAGAGATTAAGGCTTGGTTTGGGATACACTAACTAATACAAAAAGTTAAAAAGTCACTATCCTATTTAAGTCACATCATTTTATTTAAATCACATCACCTCTCTAACACATCACATCAAACCCAACCCAAACCCAACTCATATAAGCCAATAAGTCAAAAAGTACACTTTTTTAGAATATCCCAAACCAACCCTAATTTTCGACGATCAACTCTGATGAGCACGGTTCTAAGTGCACACCACCTTTGACAATCCATAAAAGAGGTTTTTTTTTTTTTTTTTTCTTTCTTATTTGTTAAAGATTAGTGTCACATTGAGTTCAATTGGTTTCTATAGTTTATACAAATTCAAAATTGTTCTAAACATTCTTTCACTTGAACTAATTGTCTAAATACATGTAGTTTTTCATTCCGTATTTATGGCATTAAATTGTTGTGCCTCTTCAAATGATTTCTCATTTCAATGTCATATTCAACTATTTTACACTCTTTAGTTCCATTTTTTTTTTTTTGGTGACTGGATTGTCTCTAGTTTGAAGCGAACTGGACCATCCAGTTCAGCCAACTGTAAACCCATTTTGGATCCGTTTTGACAATCCATATGATTTAGTTTTGTAGCACCCTCCACGAAGATCATCCATACGAAAAATCAACTTGATCGGATATCAGTAGTCAATGGATCGGATCATATTGGTAGAAAAAAAAAATAGACGTACTACTTTCAAACTCAAATTATTCATTAATTATTTTTTAGAGAAATGTGATCCGATCAAGTGTTAAATGAAGACTGATCAGCATGAGTTTTGGTATGGATGATTTTGTTGGAGGGCTCTACAAAATAAATGGTTTAGATCGTCGAAATAAGTCCAAAATGAGCCCACATTGGGCTGAACTAAGAGGTCCATACTAGAGACAATCCAGACCCTTTCTTTTTTATTCTTGTAGTGAGATAGACTCTATGTGGTGTAATTTATCATAAGGAGAAAACTGATAATCAGAAAGTAAAAAAATAAAAACATCTCTTCCACAACTTTAAAATAATCAGTTTAATAGAGTATGTGCGCATTTTTTTTATATTTATTTTTAAACAGAATGAGTTCAATTTTTAGCCATTAAAAGAATTGTAAAAGGCAATGACAAAAATTGGAGAGGCTACAAACTACAATATTTTTTTTTTCTTTTTAAACTTTTTTTGGGGTGATATTGAAAAATTTTACCCAGGAATTTTATAAGCTACATTTGTTCTCATTTTTTTTTTTTTTTTTTTTTTGTCTTTAGTGATCTTTGTCAAAATTATGTCAATTTTTTTACTTTTTTTAGGTTCATCTTGCGTAGACCAATCTAAACTGTAATTTTTTTTTTGAAAAAACTTTTCAAAAATTAAAAAGAAAAAAAGGCAAAGTAAGCCAACAAATCTACTATTTTGGTTTATTTTTTTCTTTTCTGGATTTTTTTAAAGGAATTTTATTATTTTTTTTAATTTTCTAGTTCGTATCATTGAGTAAAATAAAAGCCTAAAACTTTTTAAAAATTTTATAAAAAAGAGTCAACAAAAACAAAAAATAAGCGAACAAAAAAAAGCAAAATCCTAACCACAACGAAATTCAACCACCATATGAGTTGGAGGAGCATCAAAGCCTTACCCACTGGTCCAACTCTGTAGTTGAAGCTGCAACTTAATCATGGGATGATCGTTGTAAGATCAAACTGTATACCACCCCAAATTATTGTATCCCACCCGAAATTATTTAAATCTTACCTATACTATATTAGTAATTCGTAAAATAATTTTAAATTAAAATATTTCATACCCTTAAAATTTGTTAATTTGTTTTCAGAGGTAGAATAGAAGGGATTGATAAGGAGAGGATTAATAGTGAGGTGATTAAGTAAAATTGTGTTTGTTTTGATGATAGTTGTTAGTGTAGGGATTGTTAAATTATTTTTATATAAAATAATAAAACAAATAAAAAAAATACAAAAACATTAAACATTAATGTTTAAAAAAAAATGCCCAACATGTAAAAAAATTTTAAAAAATAAAATAAATAAAATAATGATTTTTACTTAACAAAAAATACAAAAAAATTAAACATTAATGTTAAAAAAAAAATGTCCGACACGTAAAAAATAAATATAAATAAAAAATTTCTAGTCCGCCAGACTATTTTTCTAATACCAAGTCCTGGAGGCCCATCCGAATCCCCTTGGGGAGGCCCATTCTAATCCAGAGCCCACTATCAATCCCCTCCCCATCTCTCAAAACAAACACAATATTAGTGGGTCTCACCTCACTACCAATCTTAATCCCCCCTCTAACTCTCCAAACAAACGGAGCCTTAGAATTATAAAGATTCAACATTACAAAATTTTAAAATTAATTTTTAAATTGAGTTTTGTCAAATATTGATCTATTCTATTTGTTATCTTTATTTCTTGTTATATTTTTATATTCTTTTATTTGTTACTATTCTTGTATTTTCATTTTTTTTTTTTACGTTATATAAATCACAATTTAATTTGCTTATGCACTTTATCTTGCATTCATTCATTCTTTAGAAACATGAATATTGTCCAGATATGAATATTGTTTACATACAACATATTCTTAAAAATGAGTTTATAAAATATAATACTACTTATTGAAACGCATTATCATTTTACTCATAAAAATAATATATTTTTAATTATGAAAAATTTCAAAACTAAATTGCGTTATAGGATAGAAGATAATTTTTAGATAAGTTGATTGATCACATTTATTGAGAAAGAATAAAGATTGGGACCCCCTTTCCCCCACCCCCTTTTGACCCCCTTTCTTTTTTTATTGGTAACTTTTTCTTTTTTTTTTCTTTTTTTTTTCTCCTCCTCCAATTACCACCCGCCACGTGTGTGTGGGAGGTGGTGGGGGTTGAAGTTTGAGGGGGTCTAAATCACTGCTGTATTGAGAAAAATAGGGCATTGATTTAGACCCCCTTAGAATACCCACCCCCACAACCCCCTCACACACATGGAGGTTAGGGATTGGGTGAGAAGAAAAAAAAAAAAAAAAATTGACCAATCAAAACTAAAGGGCGTGACCCCCAAAAGGGGTCTCAACCTTTATTCTTTCAGATAGTTAACTTTAATAGACGAAAAAGAAACATAATAATAATTACTATTTTTTTTTTTGAAAAAAAATATGTCTGATTATTTTTTTATTCTCAATTATATTGAGAAAGAATGTCTGATTAATAATAATGAATAATTACATTTAAATTAGTTGAACTTCCATACAATGGTCATTCATTTGGAGTAGCAATAAGGAATGTATTATATAAGTGGACTTTGCAAAATAAAATATTTACTATTTGTTTGGATAATGCATCATATTACAATTAGACTGCAGCGCATTTGAAATCAACTTTACAATTACTTGTTGATGGTAATTTATTTCATGTTCGTTATTGCTCATATTTTAAATTTGATTGTTAAAGAAACTATACATGTATATGACACTTCTATATAGGTCATGAAACATGTGGTTCTTACTATTATGTTTTCTCCTAATTGAATTTCAAAATATTAAGAAATTAGTCAACGAGAAGGTATGCAATTTAAAAAATTAATTTTCGATGTAGACATCAGGTGGAATTCAACGTATAATATGTTAAAAAGAGCTTATAAATAAAAAAAAGAAATAGATTTCTTTTTTTCAACAACAGCAATAGGAGGAGTATTGACTCCCACATAAGATAATTGGCACCACGTAAATTTATATAAAGATTTTCTAAAAGTTTTTCATACTGTAACAAAATTATTTTCTTATATATATATATACACACCTACCTCACCATTTTTTTTACATATATTAGCAGAAATAATGGAAGTTTGCTCAAAATATATGGGTAGTGAATATTATGTCGTCATTATTACTACAATGAAAGAAAAAATTTATAAATATTTTGATCCATTGCCTCATCTTTTAAGTTTAGCCATCATAGTTAATCTTAGGTGTAAAGACACCGGTTTACAACAATTTTACAACTTATTTTGCTGATGAAAAACAATTTGACCCTATTATGCAAACATGTAAAAAATTATTTGAAGAGTATAAGGAAGTTGTACCTACAAATAGACCTACACACACTACACCGACTTCATTTTGAGGTGGAAGATTAACTGTTTTTTCAGCAATAAAAACTAGAAGAATATCTCAAAATGCAACTGTAAGTTGTTCTGAATTACAACGTTATTTGAATAACCTACTTGTGGATAATACTGTCACGACCCAAACCCGCCCCTATGGGTTTAGTACCGTAATCGGCCAATAATCCGAGATTATCGAAGGCCTCTTGAGAATACAAGAAAAGCAGTACGTGGGCATGGCGGAAGCCAATACAAGAAATAAACTATGTCCAATGAGCATGATACCAGATGCCAAAAGATTTTTTATACATACATGCATACACAGTGCAGAACAGTACATACATCATTTACAAACATACAGTGCAGGGACTTAACCCCTATTAAACTGATAAAGAATAATGATACAGTATTATAAAAACAGTCCAAGACAGACGGGGAAATAAAAACACCCCTAAGCCTAAGCTTGACAGGCTCAGAACCTCACGGTGAGGCACAGTGGTTGGCTTGACAAAACTGGAGTTTACCCCGACGCTCCTAGCCGCGGTCGGGTGCCTGTATACCTACATATATATATGAGCAGTGAGCTAATGCCCAGTGAATAACGTAAAGTGTAAAGGGGTTTAGAATGAATGTCCTTACAGTAATGAAAACAGTTCAATTCAATCAGTATATCAATAGTTCAGTACAGTAAACAGTCATATATGGTACATCCGTTAGCATGACGAATAATGAGGTCTTAAAAGACCTAACAAGAATGATGGCCATCGATCGAGAAGATAGTGGTTCCACGAGGAACAAGCAGAGATCTCAGACGATAACGAGAATAGTGGGTGCTAAGGATGCCACAGTACAGTTCAGAAATAAAGGACATACATTCATTCAGTAATCCATATCAGTTCAGTAAACAGTTCAGTTCAGTGTTCAGAAAAATAATCATTTGAATATATCTTTACACAATTGTTACTCATAGAGTTCTAGGCTACAGTAGGCTAGGGCGTCTCCTCGAAATGCCAACCCTAAACAATAAACAGATTGAACACACTAAGCTTTACAGTTAGGAAAGATAATGACTTAATCCCTAAATTTGCCTTGGTGTGTTCTACATCTATATGCTCTTAAAGATGCCTTAAATATGCCCTAGGAATGCCTAGGATGGAAAGAGGATGCAAAGATGCACTTTTGAACACTTAACAAAATTTGCTGAAAACAGGGGTCTCGCTCGAGCGTGGCTTTCTACGCTCGAGCGGACATGCAGACAAAGGAGCTCCGCCGGCGTGATTCCGCCGCCGAGCGATCTTACTGATAAAAATGCTGGATGCTCAGATTTTACGCCCGATGCTCGCTCGATGGCCGCTCGAGCGTAAGGCACAGGTCCTCGCTCGAGCGCAGGTTTCCTCGCTCGAGCGGACTGTGAACTCATGAAAAGTATTGGATGCACGCATTTCACGCTCGAGCGTAACTTTTCTTGCTTGATCGGAAAGCACGAACACAGAGTTTATGCTCGAGCGTAGACTTCCTCGCTCGAGCGTAGGCTCAAAATCTGGAAATTCCATATTTGAGTCCCAAGCTCAAAATCAAGTTTTCAAACACCAAAATCGATCCTCTTGGGCCAAAAACTTGGAAAACACTTGTAAACACCTAATATTACATGTTTCAAAGATCAATTTGACAAATCAAAGCCCAAGGGTGTTTCAATTAAACTCATTTTCAAACCCATTTTTCATGAACATGCATGAACATGCTACAAGGTGACATGCATGAGATTAACTCAAATCAAAGCTTCCAAAACATGCTCTATTGAGCTCATTCTTTTCAAATTCAAGATGAAATCATGGTCCTTAACATTAACATGGACATGCATGTGACAATTTTTGAAGAACAACCTCAATAATGCAAGATATGTACATGCATGCAACAATTTAGTGCTAATTCAACACTTTTGAACCAATTTATGCCTTAACTCTTTAAACTACCATGATCCATGCTAGAAACAACTAACACACAAGAATAAGAAGGTGAATTCTTTTACCTACGTCTTGAATTTAAGGTGTAGGAGCTTAATTAACAATCTACACTTCAATTCCCTTCAATTCCCAAGCCCAAACAAGCAAGATGAGATGAAAACTAACTCTCTCCCTTACCTCCCTCTCTCTAGTCGTCAAAACAAGAAATGAGGCTGAGGGGAAGTGTTTTGATTAAGTGTAATAAGGCTCAATGTTTTGAGGTTGTGGCCCACTAAGGGTGGCAATATGGTAAATAAAGCAACTATTGCAATTTAACCCATTTTAATCTAATTTAATCATACCTAATCACATTTTAATTAAATACACCATAATATCACATAAATTATGTTGATCATGAAACACTAATCGGTTTCCGGTTCGGCCGCCGATAAGGCCTTCAATTCATAGTTTAAACATATAACATAAACAGATAATCAAATAATCAAACAGATAGAAATGCGACAATGTATATACTCGGTCAATTCGGTTTCAAGTTTCGGTCGACCGGTACCAAGATTCCAATAATTCTATTATCACCAAAAATCACATGTTTAACAGTAATCGGTAGTTAATTCAGCAGTTTATCGGTAAACAGTACGAGGGTTGTTACAGTCTCCCCTCCTTACAAAGAGTTTGGTCCTCCAAACTCGAATTACCTTCATTCTGGAAGAAAACAGGATCCAGTGGAAACAAATCAGGATATCTTTTAGGCATGTCATCTTCCCTTTCCCAAGTGGCATATACGCCACCATGGTTCTGCCAGTCAACTTTCACTAACGGGATCTCCTTGTTCCTCAACTTCTTGATCCGCCGGTTTACAATCTGTATAGGCCGCTCCTCGTAAGTGTAGTCATCACTCAACACTATCTGAGTAGGCTCAATCACATGGAATGGATCCCGGAGATAATCTCTCAACATAGAAATGTGGAAGACGTTATGCATATGCTCCATTTCAGGAGGGAGCGCAACTTGATACGCCACCGGATTGATTTTCTCAACAATTTCATACGGTCCGACATACCTCGGTGCTAACTTGCCTTTGACTCCAAAACGTGTCTGGCCTTTCATTGGTGTCACTTTCACAAAAACGTGATCACCCACTTCATATTCTCTGTCTCGCCTTCTGACATCCGCATAACTTTTCTATCGACTTTGTGCAGTTTTCAATCTCTGTTGTATTAATTTCACTTTCTCAGTCATTTCATATACAATCTCGGGCCCAAGTAAAGGCCCATCTCCAACTTCTGCCCAGCAGATCGGAGATCTACATTTTCTGCGATACAATGCCTCGAAAGGCGCCATACCGATACTTGAATGAAAGCTATTATTGTAGGCAAATTCAACTAAGGGCAAATGACTTCCACAATCTCCTTGAAAATCAAGGACACATATTCTCAGTAAATCCTCCAGAGTCTGGATGGTCCTTTCTGACTGGCCATCTGTCTGAGGATGGTAGGCACTACTCAATCTTAATTCAGTACCCAATGCAGTCTGTAGGCTTTGCCAAAACCTCGATGTGAACTTCGAATCCCTGTCAGAAACAATAGACACAGGCACTCCATGCAATCTAACAATTTCATCAATATAGAGTATAGCCAACTTGTCCGCATTATAAATTGTCTTGACAGGTAAGAAGTGAGCAGATTTAGTCAGTCTATCAACAATAACCCAGATTGAATCCATACCTTTTCTGGAGCGAGGCAACCCAACGATAAAATCCATTGTGATGTACTCCCATTTCCATTCCGGTATGGGGAAGGGTTGCGATAACTTCTTGGTCGCTGATGTTCCGCTTTGACTTGTTGGCAGTGAAGACATTTTGACACAAAGTCGGCAATTTCCTTCTTCATTCCTGGCCACCAAAAGTTCTGTTTCAAATCTTGGTACATTTTCGTATTCCCTGGGTAGATAGAAAATTTTGAGTTGTGGCCCTCTTGCAGAACTCTTCTTTTCAGTTCAGTGTCATTCGGTACACACAGTCTTTCTTGAAATTTCAGTACATTATTTTCAAATTTGAACCCCGGTCTCGATTTAGATTCTCGCTCATCGATGATCTTTTTCAAGAAGCCATCCTGTTGCTGTTTCTCTTTAATCTCTTCAATCAAAACTGGTTGAGCAGAAATAGCAGCTAAGGTTCCACCTTGTTCTCTCAAAACAACTTCAATTTCAGATTTTTCAAGGTCACAAAGCAACTCTTTCTATCCAGTGAGCAAACAAGCTAAATTTGCAATCGACTTCCGGCTCAGTGCATCGGCAACAGTGTTGGCTTTTCCCGGGTGATACAGAATCTGGAAATCATAATCCTTGATCAGTTCTAGCCATCTCCGTTGTCTCATGTTCAGTTCTTTCTGGGTGAAGAAGTACTTCAGACTCTTGTGGTCGGTATATACTTCACATGTTGCCCCATACAAATAGTGACGCCAGATTTTCAGTGCAAACACTACTGCCGCCAGTTCTAGATCATGGGTTGGGTAGTTTTTTTCATGTGGTCTCAGTTGTTGGGAAGCATAAGCAATTACTCTCCCATTCTGTATTAAAACATATCCCAAACCCTTATGAGAAGCATCACTAAATATAGTATAACCATCCGTACCTGAGGGTAAGGTAAGAATAGGTGCAGTCACAAGTCGGGTTTTCAACTCTTGAAATACTGATTCCCTCTGGTCAGTCCAGTCAAATGATGTCCCTTTCTGTGTCAGTTGAGTCAATGGTAATGCAATTTTGGAGAAATCTTTGACAAATCTTCTATAATATCCAGCCAATCCCAAAAAGCTGCGGACTTCTGTCACATTTGTTGGTCTAGGCCAGTTCACTACAGCTTCAATTTTCTGCGGATCAACAGAAATTCCATCTTTGCTAACAACATGCCCCAAAAACATAACATGATCAAGCCAAAACTCACATTTAGATAGTTTAGCATACAGTTTCTGTTCTCTTAGGGTCTGCAGGGCAAATCTCAAATGATGTTCATGTTCTTCTATAGTCTTAGAATAAATCAGGATGTCATCAATGAATACAACAATAAAATCATCAAGGTACGGTTTAAAGATTCTATTCATAAGGTCCATAAATGCTGCAGGTGCATTGGTAACTCCAAAAGGCATAACTAAAAATTCGTAGTGTCCATACCTCGTTCTAAAAGCAGTTTTATCAATGTCCTCTGGTTTAACTTTCAGTTGATGGTACCCGGACCTGAGATCAATCTTGGAAAACACTTGAGCACCCTGTAACTGATCAAATAAATCATCAATACGCGGTAATGGATACTTGTTTTTCACAGTTGCCTTGTTCAGTTCACGATAATCAATACACAGTCTTAGTGAGCCGTCTTTCTTCTTTACAAATAAAACCGGTGCACCCCACGGTGAAATACTAGGCCTAATAAACTTCTTGTCTAACAGTTCTTGTAGTTGCACTTTCAGTTCTTTCAGTTCAGTTGGAGTCATTCTGTAAGGAGCTTTCGATATAGACTGTGTACCCGGAATCACATCCACAGCGAACTCAATTTCCCTGTCAATCAAATCCCCTGGCAGATTCTCTAGAAAAACATCTGCGAACTCTCTGACTATGGAAATGCTATTCACATTAGCACTATCATCAGTAGATACAGTCAAAACAGAACACAGATATCCCTTACATCCCTTTCTAATCAATTTAACAGCTTTCACAGAAGAAATCAAGTACGGAGTAGGTATTACTCCAACCCCATTAAATACAAATTCGGGTAAGCTAGGTGGACGGAAAACAACTTGTTTGGTCACACAGTCAATAGTAGCATGATATTTTTGCAACCAGTCCATCCCCAGTATTACATCAAAATGATCAATGTTCAATGGCAGTAAATCAATAAACAGATGCATATCCCCTACAATAATCTCACAAGCCGGGTACATATATGCACATGTCATGGATCCCCCAACAGGTGATGATACAGCTAACAGATAGTTCATGGGTTCTAAGGGTCTATTCAATTTCCGTGAAAAAGCATGCGATACATATGAGTATGTAGACCCCGAATCAATCAGTACATATGCATTTTGAGCACAAATAGAAAGAATACCTGACACTACGGTCTCGATATTTTGCACGTCTCCCGGTACTAGGGCGAAGACTCGGCCCTGCCTCATAGGCTCTTTCCCGATAGCTTTGGGGTTCGGTTTTGGTGTCACGGTTGATGCTGCGGCGCTGCCTGCAGCTTTACTATTGCTCGGAGCAGTGGAAGGGCAATCTTTCACCATGTGGCCCACCTTGCCACACCTGTAACAAGCACCAGAGATTTTATAACAAACCCCTTTATGATTCTTACCACATTCGGAACAGGGCAGTATGGAACCACTCCCTTGGCTGGGGCTATTTGTTGATCCCGTATTCTGTTTCTTGCTCAATGGGTTATGCTTGCCCTTTTTGAATTTAAAATTCTGCCTTTTACCACGCCATTCAGACGCTGGTGTTTCAGTTTTCAATGCCTCGATGTTTGCTTCAGCCATCAAGGCTCGATCAAGGACATTCACATAAGTCGGTAATTTCAGTACATTTATTCTATCCAGTATCGCAACATTCAGGCTGCCTTCAAACCTCCTGGCCTTCTTATACTTGGTGTCCACCATGTGTGGTGCATATCTAGCAAGCCCAGTGAACTTCGTTTCATATTCAGCAACAGACATTATGCCCTGTTTTAACTGTTCAAATTCAGTGACCTTCCTGTCCCTGACACACTGAGGGAAGTACTTTTCAAAGAAGGCTACTTTGAATTGAGCCCAAGTCATAGCAGTATTGTCGTCACGAGTAAGCATCCACCACCTTCTAGCCTCTTTTTGCAAAGTGAAGGTGGCCAACAGTACCTTATGTGCCTCCAAGCACGGAAACACTTCGAACAGTTTCTCAGTCTCCAGAACCCATGCTTCAGCCTTTAATGGTTCAAGGCCTCCCTGAAAGGATGGCGGTTTTAGTTTGCTGAACTTCTGGATAAGAGCAATTATATCCCCATCATTAGCGTTAACATTCTGTTCATTCACATTCTGGTCCCATTGCATCGGAGGAGGAGGTGGGGTGTTGGTTCTCATTGTCGATCTAACCTTGCGCTAATAGCCCATCATCCTTTCTATTCTGGCCTCGGTTGACGAGGATTCAGATTCATTTGCAGTGTTTGCATTATCCATTTCACTATAAGTAGTTATAACAGTTTCAATCATAAACAGTTACATACTTAAACAGTTTATCACATAAGCAGTCATGTGTTTAAACAGATTAACATATCAACATATATTTAATCACCATACACTTATCACGCCTATGAATGCCCTAATCTCTTTTCTAGGACACCCTATAGCTCATTTGGACATGTGTGTGCGGTATAACTCGTGGTTAAGTATCGCTCTGATACCACTCTGTCACGACCCAAACCCGCCCCTATGGGTTTAGTATCAGAATCGCCAAGAATCCGAGATTACCGAAGGCCTACTGAATAGTAATACAGTAAAACAGAGTACAGGGGCATGGCGGAAGCCAATACAGTAAATAAACTATGTCCAATGAGCTGTGACAGTCTGTATGCCAAAAGATTTTTCATACATACATGCATACACAGTGTAGAACAGTACATACATCATTTACAAACATACAGTGCAGGGACTTAACCCCTATTAAACGGTATAGTAACAGTCTATACAGTATTATAAAAACAGTACAAGACAGACAGGGAAATAAAAACACCCTTAAGCCTAAGCTTGATAGGCTCGGAACCTCACGGTGAGGCACAGTGGTTGGCTTGACAAAACTGGAGTTTACCCCGACGCTCCTAGCCGCGGTCTGGTACCTGTACACCTATATATATATATATATGAGCAGTGAGCTAATGCCCAGTGAATAACGTAAAGCGTAAAGGGGTTTAGAATGAATGTCCTTACAGTAATGAAAACAGTTCAATTCAATCAGTATATCAGTAGTTCAGTACAGTAAACAGTCATATGTGGTACATCCGTTAGCATGACAATAACAGTAGGTCTTAAAAGACCGAACAGTAATGATGGCCATCAACAAGAAGAGTGGTTCCACGAGGAACCGACAGAGATCTCTCAGACAAGAATAAAGAAATGTTGGTGCTAAGGATGCCACAAGATGCAGTTAAATAAAGGACATACATTCATTCAAGAATCCATATCGACCAAGAAATTCGAGGTTCAGAAAAATAATCATTTGAACATATCTTTACACAATTGTTACTCACAAAGTTCTAGGCTACAGTAGGCTAGGGCGTCTCCTCGAAATGCCAACCCTAAACAGTAAACAGATTGAACACACACTAAGCTTTACAGTTAGGAAAGATAATGACTTAATTCCTAAATTTGCCTTGGTGTGTTCTACATCTATATCCTCTTAAAGATGCCTTAAATATGCCTAGGATGGAAAGAGGATGCAAAGATGCACTTTTGAACACTTAACAAATTTTGCTGAAAACAGGGGTCTCGCTCAAGCGTGGCTTTCTACGCTCGAGCGGACATACAGACAAAGGAGCTCGCCGAGCGTGATTCCGCTGCCGAGCGACTGCGTTCTGATAAAATGCTTTGGATGCTCAGATTTTACGCCCGATGCTCACTCGATGCCCGCCGGCGTAAAGGCATGAGTCTCGCCGAGCGCAGTTTCTCGCCGAACGGACTGTGAACTCATGAAAAGTACTGGATGCACGCATTTTACGCTCGAGCGTAACTTTTCTCGCTCGAGCGGAAAGCACGAACACAGAGTGTACACTAGAGCGTAGACTTCTTCGCTCGAGCGTAGGCTCAAAATCTGGAAATTCCATATTTGAGTCCCAAGCTCAAAATCAAGTTTTCAAACACCAAAATCGATCCTCTTGGGCGAAAAACTTGGAAAATACTTCTAAATACATAATATTACATGTTTCAAAGATCAATTTGAGAAATCAAGGCCCAAGGGTGTTTTAATTAAACTCATTTTCAAACCCATTTTTCATGAACATGCATGAACATGCTACAAGGTGACATGCATGAGATTAAGTCAAATCAAAGCTTCCAAAACATGCTCTATTGAGCTCATTCTTTTCAAATTCAAGATGAAATCATGGTCCTTAACATTAACATTGACATGCACGTGACAATTTTTGAAGAACAACCTCAATAATGCAAGATATGTACATGTATGCAACAATTTAGTGCTAATTCAACACTTTTGAACCAATTTATGCCTTAACTCTTTAAACTACCATGATCCATGCTAGAAACAACTTAAACACAAGAATAAGAAGGTGAATTCTCTTACCTACGTCTTGAATTTAAGGTGTAGGAGCTTAATTAACAATCCACACTTCAATTCCCTTCAATTCCCAAGCCCAAACAAGCAAGATGAGATGAAAACTAACTCTCTCCCTTACCTCTCTCTCTCTAGTCATCAAAACAAGAAATGAGGCTGAGGGAAAGTGTTTTGATTAAGTGTAATAAGGCTCAATGTTTTGAGGTAATGGCCCACTAAGGGTGGCAATATGGTAAATAAAGCAACTATTGCAATTTAGCCCATTTTAATCTAATTTAATCATACCTAATCACATTTTAATTAAATACACCATAATATCACATAAATTATGATGATCATGAAACACTAATCGGTTTCCGTTTCGGCCGCCGATAAGGCCTTCAATTCATAGTTTAAACATATAACATAAACAGATAATCAAATAATCAAACAGAAAGAAATGCAATACAACAGACATACTCAATCAATTCAGTTTCAGGTTTCAGTCAGTCAGTTCAGTATTTCAATAATTCTATTATCAGTCAAAATCAGTCTCTGTTTAACAATAATCGGTAGTTAATTCAGTAGTTTATCGGTAAACAGTACGAGGGTTGTTACAGAGACAAATAATTTTGGCATTTTGGATTGGTGGAAACAAAATGAAACTATGTGGCGTGTATTTTCACAGATTGCTCATGATATACTAACCGTTCCTATTTCTACAGTGGCTTTTGAAACAGCTTGATATATTAACCGTTCTTATTTCTACAGTGGCTTCTGAAACAACTTTTAGTGCAGGTGGACGGGTGTTGAGCGTTTATCACTATTTAATTTTGTAATGTTTTTATTAGATTATTGAGATGGAGTATAATGCAAATGATTGGTAGGCCAGTAGGTGCCAACCTAGTTTGGATGTACTTGACATATAATGATGCAATTTCTCTGCCATCATCAATAATCTAAATCTATTTTATGTAATGATATAAATTTTTGTAATATTATAGCAATTCTGGTTTGAACCCGACCCATTGTATGTTCTGGATTCGGGTCTTATTGTCTTATAAAGTCATTTATGTCTTGTTTTCTCTTATATCTCTTTGAGTTTGACTTTTGGGTTGTGTTGGTTGTGTTTGGAACAGGTTGGTAGCTTGTTTTTCAAACTGTCGTTGTCTAGAATTTTGCTCCTACACTCGAGCGTCACTTCTTGTGCTTGAGCGGTCTTTGTGAACTTTCAATACTTTTGCAGGTTTGCAAAATTACTGGGAAGTGGTATTCTTCGCTCGAGCGGCCTTTCTTACGCTCGAGCATTGGCTTTTTGTCTGTAAAACTATTGGAAGTTCGTATTTCATACTCGAGCAACAAGTTCTTGCACTTGAGTGGTGACGCCTTTTTCCTTGTATCTTGACACTCGAGCATCACTTCATGCACTCGATCGGTAATGTCTTTTGTGTCTGTACACTCGAACCTCACTTCTTGCGTATATTAGATCGCATAACCACCTTTTTAGGTTACTTTTTCATTTCACTCTCTCTAAACTTTCCAAAAACCCTAGATCTATACACTCTCTCTATAAAACTTACCTTCTCTCTACAAATACACTAGGATCTAGTGATTTCTTCACCCTACTCCCTTTGTTAAAAAGGACGAACACTCCGTGGGCTTTCTTTTCATCCGAACAAAAGTGAATTTCGGCTTCTTTGAGGTTTTTCCATTCTCTCATTGGTCTTCTAACTTCGAGGTTGGGATTCTTCACACTCTAGTATGAGTTTTTCCTTTGCTATTTGCTGTTTCAAAAAATTATAGTGGTTTAGGGGTTTTTGGCAAAAAACCTAGGGTTTGAAATCAAAATGTGAAAGAGTGGTTTTCAAATGGTTTCTTGAAAAGGGTTGTGATTACGAATTCAGGACTGTTATATAGTGAAATGAGATATTTCTTGCATTGAAATGGATTTTCAAAGAGAAAGGGGTTTTATCCTAAAATGTAAATGTTGAGATTGTAAAGAGAAAATGGAATTTATATGGAAAATTGTGAAATTGAAATGATGATAATGATGAGTGTGAAGTTGGATATGTATTATCACTCCCATTTGAGATTTTGGAAAAGTGTATGTTTAATGAAAATTTATTTATCTGTTAGAGATATTTGTTTTAGGCTATCGGTGGAGGACAATATTAATTGTTGTAGAAATTGCATAAGGATTAGGTAAACTAAAACTAATTTCTCATTCATGTACATTAAACATTGTTACTTAATTAATTCATTGAAAATGTAAATGATTTTGAGGAAAAAGGGTAAACATGGGAAAGAGATGTGTATCACCAAATCAAGTTGGCCTGTGTGCCTAGGGTGAAAGTCCTGAAAAACGCACGTATACATGGGTATTGGTTCTCGCGGACGAAATATCCGTAAAATGGCAATAGTAGTGCTTGTATAGGCTACGTTTACATGGGTGTCGTTTGATAGTTTTTCGCAGACGAAATATCCGTAAAAGGTTGTACTGGTTTGAGATTTCCCCTTGTTTTCTATTGTAAAGGACATGTCATGACCCGAATCCGCTCCTAAAAGTTTGGGTCATAACTGGCCAGTAATCCGTAGATTACCGAAGGCCTCAAACTATCTTACAAAATATTTATGCTAATAAAGCCATAAACGGAAGCATATAATAAAGAGAAGTCTATTGAACTGTGCCAATCATGAGCAAAATTATAGAGTTAAACACGTAGCACATTAATGCATTTACATGCCCAACAAAAATATGAGAGCCAAAGGAAATTTGTACATAGTGTTTACAAACCCAAGACCATAAAAGCAAAAACAAAATAAGGCCAAGGTATGGTGCGAGTCAAAGACAAAACTCCGCTACAAAGACATGACTTGATTAGGTCACAAAAAGGCTCCTGAAGCTAACTCTAAGGATATGCTTCATGCTGCGGATCACTTTCATGTACATACATAAAATTGGGTGAGCGAAGCTCAATGAGTAGTAATACAATAAAGTAGTATAAATAGATGATCATAAGGTTGTCATAGTATCTATCATCATATAAACCAAGCGGCCTTAGGCCCAAGCATATAACAAGCGGCCTCAAGCCCAATCATATAATAAGCGACCTCGGCCCTAATCATATAACAAGCGGCCTCGGGTCCAATCGTATAGCACATGTCATATAATATTAATGAAGGTTCTTCATTTCCAATCAATTGGTAATGTTAGCACCATTCACCATTCATGGTTCAAGGTATGCAATAAAGAGCATAAATGTACGATATTACTACTCACAATGTGTTTGATTTCACGACGTCTCCTCTGCCACACGACCTATACAAACATTTCACATACACATTCGATAAATCATTTGTTTCAATTCGAACACTTATCTTTCATAATTCACAACCTTCTTTAATGAATTTCTAATCATTATTTCCCTCCTAAAAGGGTTTAAATAAGGTTGGGAATGCATTCCAGAGGTTAGAAGTAGCAACTCAAAACAACATAGATTTTTCTTACTTGGCCGCACGTCCAACTGCTCGAGCAGTTTGGCTCCGCACATGTGGATATTGTCGCTCGAGCGTATAGTGCAGTACACTTTTGGTTCAAGGCATAGGCCTCACGTGCGGAGCCCATAGCCGTATGAGCGGTCTAGGTACACCTAGATAGTCCGAAAATAGCACAAAGATAGAAACTCTGCCACCTCATTTCCAAACCCAAATTCATGCAAAAACAACTCAAATACATGATATAAAAGCATGATATAAGTGTAATTCCACATTAGACATATCAATCTTACATCAACATCAAATTCATGGACTCATTTCTTTCTCATATTCATACATTACATAAACAAGTTCAAAATACATAACTCATAAATAATCTTCCAACAAATCTTGTTTTCATGAATCATCTAGGGTTTGTTTCATGAATCAATCACAAGAATGAACTCAAATCAAACAAAGATGAAGAGATTAGGTTCAATTTCATGTCTTTAGCTCAAGCCATCACACAACTTAAAACCCCAGTTCAAAATTCCTAATTTCTTCTTGATTTCATGACAAAGATGAGTTAGAGACAAAGATTGTAAGTAAATTAACATACCTTAACTCAAATCTCAGGTTTGCCCCTTGTTTCTCTTCAAAATCCCTAGCTTTCTCTCTTTCTCTCTCTCTAACTCACTCTTAGAGCTCTCCTCCAACAATAAAGAACAAAAAGAGAACTAAACATATACAACTTAACTCATAAATCTTAATTTATTCATTACAAATTATAATTTTTCAAAATTTCACCGTAGGCTCTATAAATCATGGTAATCACATATATGAATTCGGTTTTTGTTTATCGCGCTTCTAAGGCTTTTAAGTTCAGCTCAAAGTTTCAATTGCAACAGATATTCCTACTTTCAACATATATTTTTTCTAATTCACATATTTCCCATACTTAAACTTGTAAGCTCATATCAAACATACAATCACATACATAATTAAGCATAGTACAAGTTGGGTTATCACAGTCTTCCCCGTTTTAGGAAGTTTGGTCCTTCAAAGTTGTTTACCTCAAGTAGAAAATAATTCCAGATATCGTTGTCTCATTTCTTCTTCCTGTTCCCAAGTGGTTTCGCTTCCATGATGTTCCCTCCATTCCATTTTTACCATTGGGATAGTTTTGCTCCTTAGTTGTTTAACTTATCGATCAAGGATTTGAAGGGGTTTCGCTTCATTATCCATATCGTCATCTAGCACAATTTGATGATAGTCAATAACATGGGAAGGGTCCCGAAGAGCGTCTCGCAACATTGACACGTTGAACACATTGTGCAATTGCTCCATGCCCGATGGTAAAGCAATTCAATAGGCGACCAAACCCAATCTTTCCAAAATCTGAAACAGCTCGATGTACCGGGGTGATAATTTCTCTTTCTTCCCAAACCTCGTGTGTTCTTCCATTGGAGTGACTTTAACAAAAACATGATCTCCAACTTCAAATTCTAAGTCTCTCCTTGTTTGATTCGCATAGCTCTTTTGTCGACTTTGAGCAGTTTTCAATCTCTGTTGGATGATTTGAATCTTTTTCGTAGTAACTTGCACAATTCCAGGCCCAATCAATGACCTATCCCCAACCTCAGTCGAACAAACCGGAGTTCGACATCTTCTTCCATACAAAGCTTCGTGTGGTGCCATCCCAATACTGGAGTGGAAACTATTGTTATAGGTAATTTCTGCCAAAGGTAAATTAGCCTCCCAACTTTCACAGAAATCTAAAACACATATTTGGAGCATGTCTTCCAACATTTGTATAGTTCTTTCAGATTGTCCATCAGTTTGTTGATGGAATACAGTACTGAACCTCAACTCTATCCCCAATGCTTTTTTGTTAGCTTTGACAAAATCTTGACACAAACTTAGAATCTCTATCCAACACAATGGAGACCGAAACAATGTGCAATCGAATAATCTTAGCAATGTACACTGTAGCAAGTCTATCAGCATTATAAACACTCTTCACAAGCAGAAAGTGAGCAGACTTAGTCAATCTATCCAAAACAACCCGTATAAAATCCATACCATGGGGTGTTCAAGGTAAGCCCATAATAAAATCCATAGTTATATGCTCCTATTTCCATTCTGGGATAGGGAGAGGTTGAAGTAACCCCACTGGTCTTTGGTGTTTTGCTTTTACTTGTTGACATTGAAGGTATCTTGAAATGAACTCCGCAATTTCTCTCTTCATATTGGGCCACCAAAGAGCTTGCTTGAGATCTTGGTACATTTTGGTATTTCCGGGATGCATAGCAAATTTAGATTTGTGAGCTTCTTCTAAGACTCTTCCTTTAGTTTCGGTTTAATTTCGGGGACATTAGGAACACACAATCTTCCCTTGAATTTCAACACTTAAGCTTCCAAAGAAAATCTCGGCCTCAGCTTTGTTTCTATCTCATCGAGTAATTCATTCTCCAATTGTCATCATTTAATTTCCTCAATAATAGCCGGTTATGCCACCATTGTGGCTAACATTCCACCCCGTTCATGTAGCACAATTTCCTTCTTCATTCTTTCTAAGTCAAGTAATAATTCATTTCGCTCTGTAAGAAAACATGCTAAGTTCACCAATGACTTTCTACTAAGAGCATCCGCTACTGTGTTGGCTTTATCGGGATGATAAGGAATCTGCAAGTCATAATCCTTGATGAGTTCTAACCACCGTCTTTGTCACATATTAAGCTCCTTTTGAGTAAAGAAATACTTAAGGCTCTTGTGGTCGGTGTAAACTTCACATGTTGCTCCATAAAGATAATGCTGCCAAATCTTCAATGCAAACACCACAATAGCTAATTCCAAATCATTTGTAGGGTACTTCTTTTCCTGTGGCTTCAATTGTTGAGATGCATATGTAATTACTCTTCCATTCTGCATAAGTACACACCCCAAGCCCTTATGAGAAGCATCACTATAAATCACAAACCCTTTTGTACCTAACAGTAAGGCGAAGACCAGTGCTGTTGTGAGCCTTGTCTTTAATTCTTGGAAGGCGAACTCCCTATGTTCTGTCCACTCAAATGGAGCAACTTTTTGAGTTAATTTGGTGAGCAGCATCACAATCTTGGAGAAATCTTTAACAAATCTTCAGTAGTAACCCACTAAACCCATAAAATTGCGTAGTTTTGTAACATTGGTAGGAGCAGGCCAATTTACAATAGCTTCTATCTTTTGCAAATCGATAGACACACCATCCTTGCTAATTACATGCCCCAAAAACACAACTTCATTCAACCAAAATTCACATTTCTTCAATTTAGCATATACCTTCTTGTCCCTAAGTGTTTAAAGAATCAATCTCAAGTGCTTTTCATGTTTCTCTCTACCATTCGAATAAATAAGAATGTCATCAATAAATACTACCATAAACTCATCCAAGTACGGTTTGAAAACCCAATTCATTAAATCCATAAAAGCTGTTGGTGCAATCGTAACCCCAAATGACATGACTAAAAATTCATAATGGTCATACCTAGTTTGGAAGGCGGTCTTCTCAACATCCTTTGCTTTGAGTTTCAACTGATGGTACCCGAATCTTAAGTCAATTTTTGAAAACAATTGTGCCCCCTGTAATTGGTCAAACAAATCATCAATCTGTGGTAAAAGATATTTATTCTTCACCGTTACCTTGTTAAGTTCTCGATAATCAATACACAACCGAAGAGTCCCATCCTTTTTCTTCATAAACAAAACGGGTGCACCCCATGGCGATGTACTCAGTCGGATGAACCCTTTGTCAAGCAATTCTTGCAACCGTATTTTAATTCTTTCATTTCTGCCGGTGACATTCTGTACAGAGCCTTAGAAATCGGTTGGGTACCTGGCACAATATCAATGACAAATTCAATCTCACGGTCTATCAAGTCCCTTGGCAATTCTTCGGGAAATACATCCAGAAACTCACTAACAATCTGAATATTTTCAACACCCACCTCAGTTGTCTCTACATGCAAAATGCTACACAAATAACCCCTACAACCTTTTTGAAGTAATTTACAAGCTTTCGTAGCCAATATTAAATAGGGTGGAGGGACCACCCCATGTCCCACAAAAGTAAACTAATCTTGACTCGGTGGGCAGAAAACAACTTGCTTAGACACACAATCGATGGTTATATGATACTTAGCTAACCAATCCATTCCCAAAATTATATCAAAGTGTACTATATCAAGAGGCATCAAATTAGCACATAAGGGAATATCTCCAAATTAAAGCTCACATACAGGATACATAGAAGTACATAACATATAATCCCCAGATGGGAGAGACACGCACAACACATAATTCAAGGGTTCCATAGATCTATTCAAATTAGGAGCAAAGGTTTTCAAAATAAAAGAATAAGTGAAACCCGAATCAAGTAGCATATGAGCTGGTTGGCCATTGATGAAAAGTGTACCTGAAACCACAGCATCTAAATTTTGGACATCACCCGGAATAAGAGCAAAGACTCTTCCCTGCCTAACATTATCTCTAGAAGTAATAGGCCTTGCCGGGGTCTTTATTACATGAGTGGAACCAGATGAACTAGCAGTCGGCCTATTCCTTTTTTGTTGCCCAAACATAGGATAATCTCTCGTCATATGTCCCGTCTTCCCACACTTAAAGCAAGCTCTTGATGCTCGATGGCAAACCCCTCAATGTTTCTTCCCACACTTCGGGCAAGTTAGTGGTGAATCACGGTTAGACCCTGTAGTGTTGGAAGTTCTCAAATTTTGCTTCTTATTTTGCGAGGACGCCAACCCTTTGTACATATTGGAGCTTTGCCTTTTGCCCTTCTAATCCAAGCACCAATTGCGGTTGGCCTGGTTACCGTCCGCTATGAGGCCCTATCCAATACATCCACATATTTCTCTACCTTCAATACATTAATCTTCTCAAGAATGGAGTCTTAGAGACCTCCCTCAAATTCCCTTGCCTTTTTGTAGTCTATATCGACCATATGCGGTGAGAAACAGGCTAGCGTGGTAAACTGTGCTTCATACTCCACTACGATTTTGTTCCCTTGTTTCAAGTTTTCAAACTCCAACACCTTCCTATCTCGGATACTCTGTGGGAAGTACTTCTCATAGAAGATCTCCAAAAATTGAGCCTAATTCATCCATTGATGTTCTTCTTGGATAAGTATCCACTAACGGCGTGTCTCGTCCTCTAGTGTAAAAGCAGCAAGTATGACTTTCTGTGCCTCCATGCATGGAAAGACTTCAAAAAATTTCTCAATACCAAGCACCTAAGCCTCCGCCTTTAGTAGATCAATTCCTCCTTTGAACGATGCCAGTTTCATTTTTTTAAATTCTTTTGTAAGAGCAATAGTTCGGTTGTCAACTTGGTGGTCTTGCACTACAGGTGGTGGCACTGGCATTGGTGGAGGTGGTGATTACTATTGTTGTTGTTGTTGTTGTTGTCTAAAAGCCTCAGCCATGTCCATAATCATTGCCTCCATCCTATCAAGTCGTGCGGAGGTTGAATCTTCCTTGTCTTTTGCCTTTGTTCTCACCATGATCTAGAGGAACATACATTATAAGTTTCACAGATAATATACACATAAGTCACATTTACAAATGCACATTTTCATGTCATACCTGATTATGAATGAATTATGGATGCAACTTAAACCTTTTCTAGACTTCTTATTGCTCACATGAACTTGTGTGTGAGATATTAACTCGCTCTGATACCACTCTGTTATGACCCGAACCCGCTCCCGAAAGTTTGGGTCATAACCGGCCAGTAATCCGTAGATTACCGAAGGCCTCAAACTATCATACAAAATATTTATGCTAATAAAGCCATAAACGAAAGTATATAATAAAAAGAATTCCATTGAGCTATGCCAATCATGAGCAAAATTATAGAGCTAAACAAGTAGCACATTAATGCATTTACATGCCCAACAAAAATATGAGAGCCAAAGGAAATTTGTACATAGTGTTTACAAACCCAATACCATAAAAGCAAAAACAAAATGAGGCCAAGGTATGGTGCGAGTCAAAGACAAAACTCCACCACAGAGACATGACTCGATTGGGTTACAAAAAGGCTCCTGAAGCTAACTCTAGGAGTATGCTCCATGCTGCGGATCACCTACATGTGCATACATAAAACTGGGTGAGTGAAGCACAATGAATAATAATACAGTAAACCAGTGTAAATAGATGATCATAAGGTTGTCACAGTATCCATCATCATATAAACCAAGCAGCCTCGAGCTCAATCGTACAACAAGCGGCCTCGGGCCCAATCGTATAACAAGTAGTCTCGGGCTCAATCGTATAGCACATGTCATATAATATTAATGAAGTTTCTTCATTTCCAATCAATTCGTAATGTTGGCACCATTCACCATTCACAGTTCAAGGTACGCAATAAAGAGCATAAATGTACAATATTACTACTCACAATGTGTTTGATTTCGCGACATCTCCTCTACCACACAACCTACACAAATATTTCACACACACATTTGATAATTCATCTCTTTCAATTCGAACACTTATCTTTCATAATTTGCAACCTTCTTTAACGAATTTCTAATCATTGTTTCACTCCTAAAAGGGTTTCAATAAGGTTGGGAATGCGTTTCAGAGGTCGGGAGTAACAACACAAAACAACACAGACTTTTCTTGCCTGGCCGCATGTGCAACCTGTCCAACCGCTAGAGCGGTCTGGCTCCACACGTGCGGAAATTGCAGTCGCTTGAGCACACAGTGTAGTCCACTTTTAGTTCAAGGCATGGGCCGCTAATGCGGAGCCTGTGGCCGCACGAGCGGTCTGGGCGCACCCAGACAGTCCGAAAGTGGCACAAAGATGCAAACTCTCCCACTTCATTTCCAAGCCCAAATTTATGCAAAAACAACTTAAAAGCATGATATAAATGTAATTCCACATTAAACATATCAATCTTGCATCAACATCAAATTCATGGACTCATTTCTTTCTCATATTCATACATTACATAGGCACTGTTTAGGAAGTTGAGTTTTGGATTTTGGGTTTTTTTTTTTTTTTTTTTTTCACTAAAAGACAAATTGGTTACAGAACCAAAAAAAACAAATCCAAATAAAATATCACATCAAACCCCATGATCATTTCACTTTTCTCTCACAAACATCACATCCAACCACAAAAAAACCCAACTATCTTTCCAAAAAAAAAAAAATTCTCCAATAATATCCTACAACTAAAAAAACCTACAAAAAAACCCATTTCCCAAACACCTACATAAACAAGTTCAAGATACATAACCCATGAATAATCTTCCAACAAATCTTGTTTTCATGAATCATCTAGGATTTGTTTCATGGATCAATCACAAGAATGAACTCAAATCAAACAAAGATGAAGAGAATAGGGTTCAATTTCATGCATTTAGCTTAAGCCATCACACAACTCAAAACCCTAACTCAAAATTCCTAATTTTTTCTTAATTTCATGACAAAGATGAGTTAGAGACAAAGATTGTAAGTAAATTAACATACCCTAACTCAAATCTAAGGTTTGTCCCTTGTTTCTCTTAAAATCCCTAGCTTTCTCTCTTTCTCTCTCTTTAAGTCACTATTAGAGCTTTCCTCCAACAATGAAGAACAAAAAGAGAACTAAACATATACAACTTAACTCATAAATCTTAATTTATTCATTATGAATCATAATTTTTCATAATTTCACCGTAAGCTCTAGAAATCATGCTAATCATAGATGTGAAGTCGATTATTGTTTATCGCGCTTCTAAGGCTTTTAATTTCAGCTCAAAGTTTCAATTGCAATAGATATTTCTACTTTCAACAGATATTTTTCCAAATTCACATATTTCCTATACTTAAACTTGCAAATTCATATTAAATACATAATCACATGCATAATTAGGCATAGTACGTGTTAGGTTATCACAGGATATGATTTTGAGAATTATGATATAAACTTGGCATGGCATAGTTTTCGGAAAGAAATGTAAAACGTTTTGGCATGGGCATTGCATATGCATTTACCTTGTGGCTTTGTTAAGATTTATACATTGTGTAGTAGTATTTCTATTGGGCTTTAACTCACCCTATGTATGAAAAACCATTTTCAGGTATTGGTGACATACCTCATTGTTGTTATTTTGTGTGACACCTGAATGTTTAAATTTAACATTACGATAAATAGAACTCAGAAATTAAAAATAAATAAATAAATAATAATAAATAAATGCATACTAAGTTGAGAATTTTATTATTAAAGAAATACGTTGTAAAACATTAGACATTAAATATTTTAGTAAGTGGTAAGTGGTGATTTATAGTTGAGTAGTGAGGTTTTTAGACGTGAACCTAACTTATAGTCATATATAATTAGAAGTCATCTTAAATTACCAAAGAAGGTAATAACTTTATAAAAAAAAAAATGGTCAAAATATATCTACGGAGTCGGATTAGTCAATGGTCAAAAGATAGAATTCAAACAAATTATTAAATAGTGGATAAGGGTGGACCAACGTACACACGCGTCAAAATTTCGGACCCTTTCAAAGGACTTCCTACCCACGATTACCTTCCTATAAATAGGAAAGAGTGGTATGTTTAAGGAACGAAAAGAAAAAAGAAGTAGAAAAGAGGACGCACGGGTGAGTATCTTGAGTGGTGGTGGAAAGAAAGGATAAATGAATTAATTTAAGGTGAGTTATATTATACCCTGAGTCTCCAAAATGTATTTTATGTATGTTTTGACTTACCAAAATTTATTTTATAAAAGTTATATTTTATTAGTATATTAATAAAAGTTATGTTTTATAAAAGTTTCAATTACGTGGTTTATTTTCTGAACCCTATTTGTTCAAAAAGAAACCCATGGATATGTTTGTTTTACTTTTCAAGAATATTTGGCTATGACCTTATATGAAAATATGTTTTGTGAGTACCACCACGGGAGTCCCATGCCATGGGGGACTTAAATAATCATTGGCTAGTGTTTGACCACTTTGTGGTCTAGTGTTTGTCGTGGATCCATTGACCAGTGTAGTGCTAGTCACTTAGTGATGTACCGTGGTTATAGTGATGGTTTCAGTTTCTGACTCTTAATTAATTTGTGTATTCAACTCAACTCAATTTATAATGTTTTAACTTAAATAAATATCCATGGCCATTTTGTGCCCCTCATAGTATAATATTTCTCACTTTGCTATGTGCTTATAACTGTTACCCCTTTCAGGTGACGAGGTTTAGTGGGATCAAGATGAAAAATGAATCACTATGTTATTTTGTTTTCTATCTTTTATTATTAAACTCTTGTAATACAGTGAAGCTCAAATGATTATGTTTTATTACATTTTAAATAAACAGTTGGTACCCAGTTATTTATTTTAATTTATTTAATTTATTCACTTGCGCTGTGACTACAGAATTATCCGAATTATTTTATTTTTTATCTTGTTACGATGCTGAGCCTTTGCGTACTAGGTTTGGGTCGTGACAAGAGTGGTATCAGAGCAATGGTTTTAAAAAAAATAAAAATAAAAAAATAATAATAATACATAATTAAATGAATAAATAAATAAATATATATATAGTACAAGTTTTTAAAATTTTTATATAATTTTCACACCAAAAAAAAAAAAAAAGTATTAAACTTGCATTATTATGTGATATGTCTAACGCATATAAGTCATGTTATATATATGTCTAGGCTAAATTTTCTTGTGTTGTAGGATATGGCGAACCTATTGGAGCTATTTTGGTACGAGCCCCCAGAAGCTCAACTCCTCCCGAACCAATTAGAGGGATGGGGTGACTCAGAGAGTCTTGTCAGGCAAGCCCATCCAACACTTGACCATCTCATGGAAAGATCCATTTACTTACAGGCTGACCCCGATGAGGACTTATTATTCTGGAGACTTAGCCGAGGTAGCACTCGTGAAAGGTAGATAGGACCGACCCACGTTGTTGGTCTTGCTTCGGACATAGAACCACCACATTTTCTGGTCGCACCTCTTCCCGTAGGCTTTGCAGAGAGGAGGGGACCTGCATATCCTAGTAGCCACATTCGCACCACGACACCACCTTCCCAGCACATTGTCTATACCCCAGCTGTGGACTTTACCGACGGTGCATCATACCTGGAGATACCGATACGGATTACCGGACGGGAATTCTGGGGTTATGATCACGGTGCTCCTGTTTACATGGTTCAGGTAGTATGAAGCTGCTTCGGAGTTGAGCTTAGTGAGTGGGAGTTTGAGTCCATCATGCAAAGTGAGTTTCCGGGGTTGTTTCATGGACCAGTTTTCCGAGGCCAGTTCTCCTGGTGGCCTAATGGACCATTTTAGATGTCTGACCAAAAGACCCTTTTTGTGAGCTGACCATGAGTAGTCTAATCTTTTTGTATTAGTAGGATTAGACATTGATTTGTGACCGCCAGACTAACACCCTATATATGGTAACAATGATGTATCTGGTATTAATGTGATGTATATGTGGTAATATTAACATGATAGTAAAACTATTATATTATATATGAAAGTGGTGATATTAATAGCAAAACTAATACGATATATACAAATGTGGTGATAATAGAACTAATATGTTACATATGACGTTGTATCAAAATTGTTTCAATATGATGTCACGCTTATATCATTTTGCCTTGTAGTAATGGCCAACGAAGGAAATGAAAACGGATCATCAGTCAGCAGTACCATCCCAATGGAACAGATCATGGAAAGGGCAGTCACCAACTTTTTACAGGCCTTGCAAAGCAGCATAACCAATGGGACATTAGAAAGACGAGAAGAATCAACTACGATTAAACAATTTCAAGATCTAAAGCCCACTACGTTTGTTGGCAGCCCAAACCCACTAGTAGTAGAGGCTTGGGTTAGGGACATGGAGAAAATCTTCCGCGCACTACCTTGCACAAAAAGACAGAAGGTGACTTTTGCCACCTTCACCTTCAAGGACGATGTACAAGAATGGTGTCTCCTTACCTTGGAAAAGGAAGATATTGTGACTTGGGCAAGATTTTTAGAAGTATTCTATGAAAAGTACTTTCTAGATTCACTACGGGAACAAAAAGCGTCAGAATTCATACATCTAAGGCAAGGAACCATGACAGTGGCCGAATATAAAAGTAAGTTCACACAGCTGGCCCGGTTCGCGACATATGTCATTCCCACCAAAGCTCGAAAAGCCAGGAAATTTAAAGGTGGTTGGACCTCAAATTAAGGATGATCGAGGTTCTGAAACTACCAACCTATGCAGCGGTGGTAGATCAAGCATACATTGCGGAAAAAGGAATTAAAGCCTTGCGATCTTGGGAGCCAAGTCAGAGGAAGCGATTTTGGAAAAAAGATAACAGAAGGCCCGGTGTCGCACCTCCCAAGAGAATAAATATGAGCACAACCAGTTCAACTGGTCCAAGCAATCAAAGTCCTGCAAACCTTAAAGGAGACACCACTCTAGCTTGCTCTACCTGTGGACGGATTCATTGGGGACCATGCCGTCAAGATAAGAGAACATGCTTTAGGTGTGGCCAAGTTGGCCATTGGCTGAGGAATTGTCCAACGCTCGTCCGCCCTTTTGAACCAGTTCGAAAACCCGCAGTACCTGAAGGAGCGAGAAAGGACCAAAAACGCCAAGGAAGAGCTTTTGCCCTGGTGCTTGGAAACCCAGAAGTTACTGAAAATGTTGTGTCAGATATACTTTCTGTTTGTGGTCACTTAGCCCATGTTCTCTTTGACTCTGGTTCAACTCATTCTTTTGTTACACCACACTTTGCTACCAAGTTAGCGCCAACACCCGAACCCTTAGGATACATACTATCCGTGTCTTTTTCCTTTGGAAATTCTGTCCTTAGTACTGATGTATACAAATCTTGCACTGTATCCTTAAAAGGTGAAACCTTACACGTAGACTTGATACCCCTTGGCATTAGTACCTTTGATGTAATCTTAGGAATGGATTGGTTAGCTGCTAATCGTGCCTCTATCGATTGTAAAGCCAATAAGCTATTCCTCAGGCCGCCAAACCAACTCGAGCTTGTCTTCGAAGGAACTAGAGCCTCTCCCCCTCCCTGTATATCCTTCATAACAGCCCAACGACTGCTAAGAAGGGGTTGTTGTGGTTGTATCTGTTATGTGATTGATACTCAACAAGAGACCCCTACACTTGATGCGATCCCCGTAGTTCGAGAATTTCTGGACGTGTTTCCTGAAGACCTGCCTAGCACCCTAGTTGATCGGGAAATCGAGTTCACCATTGAAACCCAACCTGGTACACAACCAATCTCAAAGATCCTTTATCGCATGTCCATGGCAGAATTGAAAGAACTAAAAACTCAACTCCAAGAACTACTAAATAAAGGCTTCATCCGACCAAGTACTTCACCATGGGGAGCTCCAGTGCTGTTCGTAAAGAAAAAGGATGGTACAATGAGGTTATGTATCGACTATCGAGAACTAAATAAAGTCACCATAAAAAATCGGTACCTCCTGCCACGAATCGACGACTTGTTTGATCAACTGCAAGGTGCCCAAGTGTTCTCAAAAATTGACTTGCATTCTGGTTACCATCAACTAAAAGTCAAAATGAAAAGCATCGAAAAGATTGCCTTCAAAACCCGTTATGGGTACTACGAGTTCCTTGTCATGCCATTTGGCGTCACCAATGCTCCAGCGGCTTTTATGGACCTCTTGAATCGAGTGTTCAAACCCTATCTTGACGAGTTCGTCATTGTCTTCATTGACGACATTCTCATATACTCCAAATCGCCAGAAAATCATGAACACCACTTGCAAAAAGTTTTACAGACATTATGTGATCACAAACTTTATGCCAAGTTGAAGAAATGTGAATTCTGGATCACTAGTGTACACTTTCTCGGTCACGTCATTAACAAAGGTGGCATTTCAGTTGATCCCCAAAAGGTTGCAGCAATCGTGGATTGGCCACGACCTACTAACGTATCCGAAATTCGAAGCTTCTTGGGCCTAGCCGGCTACTACCAACGTTTTGTGCAAGACTTCTCGAAGATAGCTTCACTATTGACCCAACTAACTCAAAAGAACATACCCTTTGAATGGACAGACAAGCAGGAACGTTGCTTCCAAGAATTGAAGAACAAACTCGTGACAGCTCCAATACTAGCGCTCCTCGCGAAAGCAGAAGGGTTTATAATTTACAGCAATATCTCATACAATGGTTTGGGATGCGTTCTTATGCAAAACGAGAAGGTCATTGCTTATGCCTCTCGCCAACTAAAGACTCACGAAAGGAACTATCCAACTCATGATCTATAATTGGTCATGGTGATCTTCGCCTCAAAATCAAGGCCATTAGCCCTACGGAGTAGCCTACGAAATCTACACTGATCACAAAAGTCTCAAATATCTGTTTACACAGAAGGAATTAAATATAAGGCAGTGACGATGGCTAGAATTTATGAAGGACTACGATATAGAGATCCATTATCATCCCGGCAAAGCTAATGTAGTAGCAGATACATTAAGTCGAAAAATGACCAAAAGTTTGGCATGTACCCTCGTTCCCCGCAAGATCCATGGATTGCTCGCCAACATAATCGTGGAACCCGAGTTAATGGAAGAAATTAGAGCCCACCAATGTGAAGATAAACTTTTGAAGAAAAAGTACGAGGAACAAGGAAACACGCCTGATCCTGACTTTACAATAAGCAATGGAATGCTAAAATTTCGAAATCAAATTTGCGTACCCAACCTTCCAAAACTCAAGAAAAGGATATTGGTAGAAGCTCATAGCTCGAGATTTGCAATCCATCCTGGCAATACAAAGATGTATCACAATCTGAAGGAATACTTCTGGTGGACAGGAATGAAGAAAGACATAGTAAGCCATGTCTCCAAATGCTTGCGTTGTCAACAAGTTAAAGCGGAACATCAGAGACCTGCAAGAATGTTGCAACCGCTCCCTATTCCTGAATGGAAGTGGGAACACATTACTATGGACTTCGTGGTCGGGCTACCGCAATTAGTCTCGAAGAATGATGCAATATGGGTTATCGTAGATCGATTGACGAAGTCAGCGCATTTTCTACCAATCAGAATCATGTACTCCCTCTCTAAGTTCGCTACTCTCTACATTAAGGAAATCGTTCGCTTGCACGGCACCCCAGTTTTAATCGTATCCGATAAAGACCCTCGTTTCGTGTCTCACTTCTGGAACAAATTACAGGAAGCTTTGGGAACCACTCTAAGGTTTAGCACGGCTTACCACCCACAAACTGATGGGAAATCTGAAAGGACGATCCAGACTTTGGAAGATATGTTACGTTTGTGCGTACTAGACCTCAAAGGCAACTGGGATGACCACCTACCTTTAGTGGAGTTCGCGTATAATAATAGCTACCATGCAAGTATTGGAATGGCACCGTACGAAGCATTGTATGGAAGAAGATGTCGATCACCTCTGTGTTGGACGAAAGTCAGAGAACATGAGAACCTAGAAGTTCAAGAAAATCTTTCTTACGAAGAACAACCTGTACAAATTCTCGATCGTCGTGATCAGATCCTTCGAAATAAAACTATACCCTTCGTAAAGGTCTTATGGAGAAATTGTTGTGTCGAGGAAGCAACGCGGGAAACTGAAAGCCAAATGTGAGCCAAATACCCACACCTCTTCGAAAACCAAGGTACGTCAAGTTTGGGGACAAACTTCTTTTAAAGAAAGGAGAAATGTGACACCCGAATGTTTAAATTTAACATTACGATAAATAGAACTCAGAAATTAAAAATAAATAAATAAATAATAATAAATAAATGCATAATAAGTTGAGAATTTTATTATTAAAGAAATACGTTGTAAAGCATTAGACATTAAATATTTTAGTAAGTGGTAAGTGGTGATTTATAGTTAAATAGTGAGGTTTTTAGACGTGAACCTAATTTATAGGTATATATAATTAGAAGTCATCTTAAATTACCAAGGAAGGTAATAACTTTATAAAAAAAAAATGGTCAAAATATATCTACGGAGTCAGATTAGTCAATGGTCAAAAGATAGAATTCAAACAAATTATTAAATAGTGGATAAGGGTGGACCAACGTACACACGCATCAAAATTTCGGACCCTTCAGTGACTTCCTACCCACGATTACCTTCCTATAAATAGGAAAGAGTGGTATGTTTAAGGAACGAAAAGAAAAAAGAAGTAGAAAAGAGGACGCACGGGTGAGTATCTTGAGTGGTGGTGGAAAGAAAAGATAAATGAATTAATTTAAAGTGAGTTATATTATACCCTGAGTCTCCAAAATGTATTTTATGTATGTTTTGACTTACCAAAATTTATTTTATAAAAGTGATATTTTATTAGTGTATTAATAAAAGTTATGTTTTATAAAAGTTTCAATTACGTGGTTTATTTTCTGAACCCTATTTGTTTAAAAGGAAACCCATGGATATGTTTGTTTTACTTTTGAAGAATATTTGACTATGACCTTATATGAAAATATGTTTTGTGAGTACCACCACAGGAGTCCCATGCTTTGGGAGACTTAAATAATCATTGGCTAGTGTTTGACCACTTTGTGGTCCAGTGTTTGTCGTGGATCCATTGACTAGTGTAGTGCTAGTCACTTAGTGATGTACCGTGGTTATAGTGATGGTTTCAGTTTCTGGCACTTGATTAATTTGTGTATTCAACTCAACTCAATTTATAATGTTTTAACTTAAATAAATATCCATGGCCATTTTGTACCCCTCATAGTATAATATTTCTCACTTTGCTATGTGCTTATAACTGTTACCCCTTTCAGGTGACGAGGTTTAACGGGATCAAGATGAAAAATGAATCGCTATGTTATTTTGTTTTCTATCTTTTATTATTAAACTCTTGTAATACAGCAAAGCTCAAATGACTATGTTTTATTACCTTTTAAATAAACAGTTGGTACCCAGTTATTTATTTTAATTTATTTAATTTATCCGCTTGCGCTGTGACTACAGAATTATCCGAATTATTTTATTTTTTATCTTGTTACGACGCTAAGCCTTTGGGTACCGGGTTTGGGTCGTGACATTTTGTATTTAATTTTGTACAAGCCTAGGGCTTTGTTTGTATTGAGCTTAAGACTCACTTTTGATGTACCCAAACATTGACTTGGAAAGATGTAAGCCATCAGGGCATATGGTTATCTATTTAGCTTTCATTTCTTTTCACTATCTTGTAACACATGTTATAGATTCAGGATGTACTATTTATGAATGTATATCGCGTGTATCACCTTTTATATATCAAACTCTGATTAATGAAAGCTTATCACTTCGTTTACGTTGCTATTTATTAGTTGTTATGAGATGAGTATATTGTATTTATTTTGGGCCGTTACAAATATTTTATTTCATTTTGATATAAAAATTATTCATTAAATGTTATCTATTCAATTTAATGATTGTAATATTCGTTTCATTTTAATATATATAAAATTATTTAGTTCATTTAATTTTCTTTCGGAAAAGACTATATATGCACCTTATAAATAAATAAGCAAATGGCATAACTTCATAGTTTTGAAGGCATAACTATAAAACATAACAAAATAACCAAATATTTCATTAATCATAACTAAAATAATGTCATAACTTAAAAAGAAAATTAGTCATAACTAAAAAAAATAAGTCATAACTAAACACCATACGAGCCATATCAAATAACTTTCATAACTCATAATAACTAAAATAATGTTATAATAACAAAAGAAAATTACATAATTTCAAAATTTGTTAGTTATAACTAAAAATATATAACTCACACATAACTATTACTAAATACCACCATATCAAATCTAACCAAACATTTCATTAATCTTAACTAAAATACTATAGTACAATTTTTTTATTTTTTATTTTTTATTTTTTATCCCTCATAAATTATCTATATATATATATATCAATAAGTTTCCACCAAAAAAAAAAGGCCCATCAGGCTTGGCTAGACCCTAGTGGGAGTCCGCATAGCCCAGGACGGACCCATTTTGCATCCCAACTACTAGTGGAGGTAGTTCATAAATGAAGGTTCTTATCTACATATGATATCATTAATTGGATTGGAGGGCTTAATTAAGAGGTTATGGGCTCACCATGGGTCCATCTTTATGATCTAAATTATTTATTTTTTAGAAGGTTCATCACGTAAATTATTGATGTGAAAATAAAATTGATCACATGATCACAAGAAGTTGGTTGGATATAGAGATGCAAGAAAAATTTTAAAAAAAACGATCAAACTGATTGAATCGGACAGAATCATATTTGGTTTGTTTTTGTGACAAGAATTGGTTTGTGTATTTTTTAATTTGATTTTTTTTTTTTTTTTTTGGGTTCAATACCAGTTCAAGCGCATTGTGCACCGAACCTAACTGAAATCAATCACTTTAACATATATTATAATATAATGATATAAATAAGTATAATAAATTATTAATCTTAATTAAAAAAATTATAAAAAAAAAAAACCTAAAATTCTTGAGACATTAATTTGTGATTATGTTTCAATTTTAAACAATGAATAACAATCCCAATCAAACAATCAAAGACAAACCGGCACACCAATTTAACGTGGGAAAAATCACAATTGGAATGTCTCCAATTGTGATAAAAAAAAAAAACACAGATCAAAGTTACAAAACAATCCACTAAGAAGACAAAAATGAATTACACAAGTGTACCCTCAATTACTTAACTCGAATTGAACCGACCCTGATATGTCTCTTCCACTATTGTCTTCACCACGGAATTGTCTTGCCCAGTATTAAATCCACAACGCCGAGATGTCGAATCCACCATGATGAGCCATTCCAGAATCTACCAAAGTTTTAGGCCCAAGTTCCCCAGAATCCACCAAAGAACACATCTCTCTTTTGTGAAAGAAATAATACAAACAACCCTTGATGTTTGACAATCTATAATTTGTTGATCAATCAATCATTTTCTATACACTAAGAAAACTCATATAAAATAGTCTCTAATACAAAATACTTTTTCTTTTCTTTCTCTATAAGATTTTGGATGGTTTAAACCCTAAAAACAGTGAACGATGCACTTTATAGAAAACAAAACCGCAAAGATCGCTCGAGCGAACTCACTAAAGTGCGTGCCAATCATTCGAGCCAAAACTCCACCACTCGAGCGCAAAACGGATTTTCTCAGAAGTTCGGTTTGCTCTGCAAAAATATTAGATCATACCATTCATAGTTAGTGAAGTGGCAAACAAAAGTACAATTCGAGTTGATTCACATCTAAACACTCACATCCTCACTAAAACAAAAGAACGAATAAAATTACGACTGAAAGAAGTTTTGTCAAGCGAGATTGCTAATTGCAAAAACCTAACATTAATTTATCATTCATATAACCTAAGTTAGTATACTCTTATTATCTATAATCTTAACTCTAACTCACTATTCTTGAAACCTTAATTATTATTATTATTATTATTATTATTATTATTGTTATTATTATTATTGTATTTTTGTCAATTTATGAATTGAAAAGTATTTACTAAATTAATGGATTGGATAAGTTTGAAATGATGGACAAATGGCTAATTAAACGTTTTACATAGATTAGTGATTATACTATATGTTTAAAAAGCAACTCAAATTCAAAAGGTTTTAGATTGATTAAATTGTACCGAACTGAACTATTTCAAATAATGCCGTTTGATGGAAGAAATAATCTGTATTGGTGCTCAAAATAATAAATCAACATTATCGGTTAGGTAAAAAAATTCACCTAAATACCTATCGTACCGAACCAATTATATCTCTAATTAGATATCAGTAATAAAAAACATACATATCTATTTTTTAAAAATAAATAAATATGATTCGACCATATGACTATGGATTACAAATCAAATTTTTTTTTAAAATTTTTGTTGTATAATTTATCTACTTGATTGGTGCTATGAGGTGACATTTTATTATGTGATTACCGGCTGACCTTTTTTTTTTCTTTAACAAATGTTCTTCCAAAAACAAATTTTTTTTTGAATATACACTAAAAAATTCCTTTAAAGATGAAAAAACAAATAAAAAATTCCTTCTAAATCTACTACTAGTATAAAAATGTGAAGTTGCTGTTATGTTTTTTACTTTTTTTAAATCTCAATTTTACCTTTTCAAATCTATTATATTTTCTAAAAGTCATAAAGAGTCTTATATAAGCCAATTATCTCTTTATTTTTGGAGTTGAACACTCAAAATTGATATATCTACTTTTAAGAATCCTATATAAATATAAACAAACTGTTTCCCTTTTTTAAAAAAAAAAAAAAAGTCTCCCTATTTTTTACATTGATAATGATTGAAGAACAAAAATAATTACTATTTATTATTTATTGTGTCTGCTTCTATATTAGTATACATAATATTTATAATTTCTCATTGTGAATCAAATCATTGTGAATAATTTTGGTTGAATCTTAAAATTGTATACATTCATTTAAATCCAAACAGAGGAAAGCACATGGATTTGTAAAATAGAAATTTGTGTTACATTTCGAAATTTCGCAAGTTATCTTCATACACTTTTTTTTTGTTTAAATTATATTTTATGAACTGTAATATTTTACATGGTACTTTAATAACTAAGAAATGATGCCAAAATTCTAAATAAGAACCACTTTCATTGGTTTTATTTTTTAAATATGTTTTTCAATTTTTTATTTTTCATATTTTCTCAATTTTGGTAATTAAAGATACTAGAATTTCTTTATGTTTTATATTTAAATTATACTTTTACATGAAAATCTAATACCTAATAATCTAAATAGAATTAAAATGTAAAATATTAATAAAAAAAATTATAAATTCAAATATGTATTGATTTTTTATTATTATATATTTTTTGTTATTATTATTTAATATAAATAATTTTTTTTTCAAAAAGAATACACAACAAATTATTTTTTTAAGTGTATTTAGATTAAGTGAATTTAAATTGAAAAGTAAAATTAAAAAATAAAAAAATATTATATTAAGTTAATCTAAAATGAAAAATAAAGGGTTATTAAAAAAAAACATTGTCAAAGATAAAAATATATATATATATATATATGAAAACTAATTTTTTTAAAAAAAAAAATTGTTGAAAAAGCAAACAAAACCAAACACTATAAATTTCTCTTTTTTTAAATCTTCCTTCACTAATCTCTAATTTTACATAACTTATTCACAAATTCCTTTCAATTTTTATGTGAATTTAACAATCTAATTAAAAAATGGTGTGTACACACAAAAAATGTAACAATAAACATCTACATTATAACAAACTATTTAATTATGAATAATCAACTTCTCATTGTTAACTGTATTATATTGTTACAAAAGATTTTACATATTATTTGTGTGATATCTTATATATGTTACTGTATTCATACATTGTCGATCTATGATGTTATATTATCATAGGATATTTTAATTTTCTAACACATATCGCTTTAGTAATATAGTTATATTTCTTGAGAAAAAATTACACAATTATATTTCTTAAGAAAAAAATTACAAAATTGTGTATTGTTCTCTTATCAACTTATATTCAATATATATAGACGTTATGAGAATCCGTATTTTTGCATATTAAATTATTTTGGTAATTATATTTAGCTACTTAAATTTTGTAATGAACATCCATAATCCAATTCTATAACAACATTTTGTGATGAAATTCTATAATTAACTTTAAATTATTTAATTAGTGAAATTTTTATCTTCATAGTATTATTATTGTTGTTGTTGTCGTCATCGTCGTTGTCGTCACTTTTATGAATACACAAGTCTGATTCTTAATATATATTATTCTGTGTAATTGTTTTGTATAAAGTTTTGTATTAATAATTTGTGTACAAGAAAATTAATCCATGGAGATTAATTGGTTCAATCTCAAGTCTTTTAGTTACATATAATAATATTATAATATTAAGTCAATTAATAGTGATTATTAAATTATAATGTTAATAGCACCATAATTAATACCAATATTAAATTCCTTTAAATAAAATTATTTATCTTACTGTGATTAAATTTCTGTATCTACATACAATTATGAAAATTAAATAAATTAAATAAATAATAATTAAATTAATCAAAAGATAATACGGAATAAAGTACCTAGTGATTAGGTTGTATATATTCATTGATTTTTATCTTTACACACACAATCAAAAAAATAAATACAAATTCAAATTTTAGGCAAAGAAATCCGGCCCCATCTTCCCAGGGAGGCTGCTGAGCAAGCATGTCAATGCATGCTAAGGCATGCTTACAGCTACACTCTAGCCTAAACATTGTAGGTAATATTCCCAAGTCAAGAAGAAAAGAAAAAAAAATAATTAATTAAAAAAAAAAAAAGGGCCTCCACGCTCTTACAAATAAGGACACTATTCAGCCCAGCCATTCTGCTATACACGGCTGAGGAGAAGAACAAAATAAAGAGGGGAAGAGTAGATAAAAAAAAAAAAGAAAAGGAGAAGAGGAAGAGAGGGTGTTTGGTGGTTACTAATTCAAAACTAATTTTGAGAATTGTTCGTAAAAGTTCTTGAGATAAGAATATTCAATTTCTATCCTCCTTTAGATATTTTTTTCTTTAACTAAATCTATATATTAAAAATATGCAAGAGTGTGCATTGTTAATACACACATAACAAGAATAGCTCAATGCATGTTTATATTTTGATAGAATAACGATCTTATAATTGTATGATTTATATTTTTTTTGCAAGCATAGATTAGATGGTTTAGCTAATGATTTTATCTGCTTATGTGCTCAAATATTTTCCATTGTTTGAAATAACCTTGGATGGGGTAAAATGAGATAGGATTGGTTCATTTTTACTCAAAACTTATATTTCTTTCACTATTTCAGATTTTATTGGAAGTAAAATACTCTAATAAATTGAAAATAACTTGTGTCAAAAATTTATTGATACTGGGGTATATATATAGGTGTTTTATACATGTATAAATTTTTATAAAATCATTGGATATCATTCTCTTAATGAAATAAATATTTGTCTTAAGTGTCACTACAGGAATTTGGGGATTTAACGGCGTTTTATTAAACGTCACTTTTTTAAAATTAACGACGTTTTTCAAACGTCGCAATTGTTGTTAATTAAAACGACATCGTTTTGTGACTTAGAAGACGTTTGAAAAGCGCCTCCAAATCCTCTCTCTCCTCAAAGCCTACCCTGTCTCTCCAAACCTTTATTTTGAAAACCCTATTTTGAGCACCGCCGTCTACATATGAAGTTCGAATCTCTCCCTCACTCTATCTCTCTCTTTCTCTCAGAGGATCGAAGCAATATGTTCTCTTTCTCGATTCGGTGATTCTTCTTCTTGAGCACAGAGCGATTGCGATTTCGAAGTTCGATTTTGAGCACCGTGATTTGGAACTCTTCTTCAGATCCGTGATCTTCGTCTTCTTCGATCAGAGGTTAGATGTTTCTTCTGTGCTCTGTTTGGAACTCTTCGTCTTCTTAGATGTTTCTTTCTTAGATCTTCAGCTCCGTGAATCTCTTCTTCTGTGCTCTTTCCACTTTTTGCTTAAATCATTATCTTCTTCGTTCTAGTTTTACTTATTGTTCTGCTCAAATCACTATTAGGTGATGATCGATGATTCACTTCAGTTTGTGTCTATTTGATTTTTTCTTTCTTTGCTTTTAAGATCTGCATATATACATACAATTTAATTTGTCTATTTATGAATTATATGATGTATAAAATATGTGTGTGATTTCGTTATGATCAAAGCAATCACTTGATTTTCTTTTTGGTTGTCAAGTTTTACTTGTGATTTTTTTTTTTTTTTTTCCCCTCTGCATTTTACTTGAATTTTTGAAATCTGGAGAATTATGGTGATTATGATTCACATAATTATGGAGGAGTGAAATGACCATAGTAATTTTAGAATTTGTTGAACATTCCAATTGTCTAATATAAAATTATTTGTATTAAAACTAATCAAAAGAAAATGAACATAGTAATCAGAGTTTGAATTTAAATTATTTTAATATGATTTATTTTTTTATATTTAATTAAATTTGCATATAAAAAAAAAAAACATCACATCATACTTTTTGAGGACAATACAAGTTGCGATGTTGGTATGTTATTGGAGGATGCTTTGAATTTGGTCATCTAATAAATTATTTAGTCAGTGTGTTCCACTTTGCTAGACTCTTCTCGAGGGGCCACTCTAAAAATGCTAAGGATTAAAATTTATTTTGAGTTTTATTTTAGAAGTATATGTGTGGTGTTTATATAAAAATAATGAGATATGAGTCACACTTATAATGTATATAGATAATTAATTTTTTTTTGAATAATTTTTTAAATTTTAATATTACTGAGACCACTCTGTGAATTACTCATTACCTTAGATTGATAAATTTTTTGGTCTCTTTTCTGAGATTATATAACTGGTGTAAGACTAACCTAGATAAAATGAAGTCCCAATGAAAGCAAACTATGAGACACTTTGAATTTTTTAGTTGGTGAAGAAAGAGTGGCCAAGTTTTGATATACAAGTCAACGAAAAACAAAAATGATTATGACTCAAGTATAGATTAAATCTAAACTATGTTTTAAATAACAGCGTCATTGATTACGTATCAATAAATAATTACATATCAATAAATATCAGTACGTGAAGTACAAAATTCTCATATTATCAGCTGATATTTAAAGACACACTTAGGTTCGAGTTGAAAAAACAGCAGCAGAATGTGGAAGAAAGCAAGAACATTAGGCAGAGGCAGTTTCGGGTTAGTCTCTTTTGCTTTTGTTCTCTTAAGTCGTGCTTCCAATGTTCATCTAGTTGAGGTAAATTCTCCATTTTTAATTTGTTGGACGGTTTTGAATGGTTGTGTCCACTTAAACTGAAGTCTTTTTTTTTCAAACAGAAGTTTGTAATGTCAATATGCGTATTTCAGAGCTATTAAACTGATAAAAATACCATTAGCTTACATGAATTACAATTCTGATAATGCTATTGCATCAACCTTTTTCCATCTATGAACCTACAAGCCTCAATCATAGTTTTGGTGTGTGGTTTCATCCTGTGTAATTTCAATTAGAGAATGTAACTTGAATTTTGAAACCATTGCAGGGTAAGCTGTATTTGCTGCTGCTGGGCACAACAGCTCTGAGCCTGGTCAGTAAGCCATTTTTAATTGTGTTGCAAGTGATGCCATTTTAGTTCATAGTTCCCATTCATAATTCTTTTTGTGATGTATATATTCATTTTTTATGTGAATGACTAGTTGGCACCACATGGTAATAATTAGAATTTGATCAATAGCATTCTCTTGCATGCCAATGATAATTTTGGGAGCAGTTTAGCTCATTCACATCTGATTCTTCTCTTTCTTTTATCTGAGACTGCAAATGCAACCCCGCCAGGTTTAGCTCATTCACATCTGATTCTTTGCTCGGGAAAATATTTTGTTATGTGCAGGCCATGTTTATACCTTCAGCTGAAGCACTTGACACTAGTTATTTTATGAGCAACTATGTTTGGAACCCAAATGACGAAAATGTTGGTGGTGGCTGTGACTTCGATGACATGACTGAAACATGTAGTATTTCTTGCAGCAGTGGTTCATGCTACACACAAGATGAAGATGTATGTATTCTTTTTTTATATGACAATAAGTATCTACCATTGCAGACCATATTCCAGATTTGATTGCTCTAATTACAAATGGATACATATGAATATGAACCACATGGCTTAATGTATTTAAAGTGCTTGAACTGGTAGAGAATGTTGGTGCTATCAGTGATCTTTCAGGAAAAGCAAGACTGTTTTTGGTTCTTCCTGTGGCACTCTTGGATGCTTTCTTCATTCTTTGGATATTTACCTCCCTCTCTGCAACTCTGAATAAGCTTCAGGTATATTTAGTTATATTATTATTGTTTTATGGAAAACCTTTTGATCATGTTCATTATGTGGTCCTTTGACAATACCATGCTATGCTAGCAAAGATTCAAATATTAATTAGTTTGTTTGGAACTGCAAGTTCATACTTCTATATTTGGGCTCAATGTGTTGCATATCTAGCTAACAATAGGAGTCAAACATTTTTATTTATTAGTCTATATATCAGATAGTTATTTTAATCAGGTTAAACATACTCCATAGGAAGAAACAAAAATGTGAAGATAAGTTCTACTTAATAAAAAAGTGCTTGGTGGGCATTTTAATTCCTGTAAATGTAAAATAAACTGAATTGAAACAAAGTATAACTAAAAGACTCCAACATTTGGAAATGAAACCTCTTTAAAAGCCAAAAAACAAAAATCTTCTAAAATGTTATCTAAAACCATGGTGGAGATTGACACTGGTAGTAGAATACTCCTATAATTATGAACTCCATAAATCCTTATAAACATGTCTACAACTGTATACAGTGCTAGTGATGACCACATTCCCTATTTGTTTATTATGTTATTTGTGTCGATGATAGATGAGTTTGAACCTTGGCATGCACTCTGTAGTAAGCTGATTTCTGATTTGATCTCAAATGAAATAAAACAATGATTTGCTCTAGTTATTTCTGGATTAGGCAGTAATCTGGGCAACGATAATGAATCAACTGTTTTATAGTGCCAATGTCAATGTAATGGACATTAGCTCTTGAAAATTGAAAATAGTGAGGAATCTTAATAAATTTTACTTGCAAGTCAAGGTGTGATGTGTGTTCTTTGTATGTGATATAAGTATTGCTGCCTGAATTCTGAAAAAATCCACCGAAGTAACATTTGTTTATCGATGTGATGTGGCAGGCTCGACGCATGTTGGCAAAACTAGGTATTTACAGGAAGTTCACTAATGCTTTGGCAGTAGCCGTTATTGTGTCCGTAGGTTGGATATGCTATGAGGTAATTTTTCTTGTCTGGGAAATAAGGCTTAATTAATCTTCAAATGTGTTAAGAAATGTCAAGTGTTTAACATGAACCACTATAGGACAGTGGAAAGCACAAAAGGTCTGTTTGGATGGGATGATTTGGTGAGAGATAATAAGAAATGAAGAGAGAGAAAACTCTTTTCTTGTGTTGGTTTACAAGTTGTGTGAGAGCTTGTGTTGGTTTATAAGTTGTGTGTGTGTGAGAGAGAGAGAGAGGGAGAGGGAGAGGGAGAGAGAGCTTGTTTTATAGGGGATTTCATGTCTCACTAAAACTTGTGTGATTTGGTGATAAGCAAACTGATTGATTGTATTTCTATAATACCAAGATTGCCCATTAAAATACGAAGGAAGGAAAAGAAATCCCACCCATATCCGTGTATCACATATTTTGTTGTCTTACTCATCCAAACATAATAGTGAGAAAATACAATAATTTCTTCTTTTCTAACCTAAATGTGTGACCACAATCATTTCATTTCTTTTCACCCATAATCCAACCAGAGTGTTATGGTATTTTTGTAGACAATTGGACTATAATTTATGATATTGTTATTCTAATCACTAATTCTTGAGGTCGTAATTTGTGAGTATTATGATTGTTGTCACATTAGGTCATAATAACTCATAGAGACTTGAGTGTCCAGGAAAAATCTCCCCAACTATCGATCAATTTTATGGTGGAACATAGAAATTAGCTGCAAACTCCTCGCAGAGGGCTTCTTCTATGTTATAAAAATTAATTGTCAATTATTTTCTTGTCTCCACATTGAATATTTTCACATGTGGCAGCTATACTTACTCTGGAGAAGCAAGTGAAGAGTTTGACAGGGATGATAATACTTTGACACTCATAAAACCATCTCCTATGCCTTCAAAGGATATTCGAAGTCCACTTGAAGTCGGATCAGTACACGGTGGAAACAACGGGGAATCGAACGGTGATTTGGAAGAAGACAAGACAGAATAATTTGAAACCCAACTCTATTTGATTGTGAGAAGCTATTTAACTCCGAATGATCATCATGATGGATATGAAGTTGCTACATGTAGAATTTATGTAAGAGGAGAGGGAAAAAGCCATTGGAGGGAATATGATGAAGCTTTTTTTATTTGTTCTTGTTCTTTTACTTTTTTCCCCCCTTTAATTCTTTTTATCTTGTTTAATTGGATTATAGTGTACTGTATTGTTCCAAATGTATCATCTGTTGCATATAGTTTAGGCTCATCTTTGGATATAGTTGGAAGACAAGTGAGCCATATTAGTGTGCTTTTTATTCCTTCATTTTTGGGGGCAAATTATACTTCTTGACCATTTTGATTTTAATTGATGTATTTAAAGTCTGAACATGAATTGTTTCTATTCTTAGGTATGCAATGCATTGTTTCTTATTTTTAATTTTGTTTTCAAGCTTAGTTTATTTATTATTTTAATAAACATTAATTGTTTAACAGGTATTTTTTGTGTTCAACCATATAAAATTAGCACAATTTAAAAATAAAAAAGAAAAGGCTATGGAGGCGTTTAAAAAATGTCACTATATCCCAACCAACGGTTAGATTTTTAAAATGTATAAATGTCTATGACGGCGTTTTAAAAAACGTCGCTAAATGTATAGTGACGTCATAGTACCATTAGGGCAGGACATTTTGCGGCGTTTTTTAAAAACGCCGCTATACTAATATAACAACATTTTTGTAACGTCATAATGCTATAGCGACGGCTGCTTCGTCGGCGTTTGGAACTAAACGTCACAAACAATTAGCGACGTTTTTAGTACTTTTAGCGGCGTTTTTTAAACGCCGCTAAAAGTGAATGTTCTAGCAGTGTGTTGTTCACAATGCAGCAGAAACAATGACTTCAAACAGATCCCATTTTCTCTACAAATGGTGTTTTTTTGCACGACCACTTGGGATAGTTATATATAAGAGTTATCTTTCATTTTTCACTGACTTCACAAAAAATTGGATAAGTCTAAAAGGAGAAATTGTAGTTCTACTAAAATGCGACAGAATCTGTCCAGTTTTCTTAGAAATATTATTTGATCATCTTTCATTGGTTTTCAGGCTTCAAACTCTTCTGAAAAAATGTTCTAAACTCAAATATCTAGCAAGCCGTTCTAGCCATACCTCTTTTTGACACCGTTTGAGGCTCCTTTTTATTTTTCAAACATAGATCACATGTGCTAGAAGTTATTGTAACTCACTGTCCTAGAAAAACCAATTTTTCTTCAAATTTTATTTCTCCATTTTAAAATAGTTTTTATCCCTGGTATCTTCTCGAAATAATTTCCTAACTCGATGAACTAGCACTGGCTAAAATATTGTAATGGTTGAACTTCGTTTGTTATGGTTTTTTTTTTTTTTTTTTTTTGGGTCTGACTATACATTGTTGGAAAAAAAAAGTGTGTGAATTCCTAAGAAATTTTGTGATGATTCCTAAGACATTCGATCATATTTATTTTGGTTTCCATACATGATTGTGTTGTGCTATATAAACATTATGTCACTATGGTTTTCAAACTAAAACTCGCACATGCATGAAAATGTGAATTCGACAAAGTAAAGAAATACGAAATTGAACCGATCATACATTAAAATTTAAAAGTGATAGGGTGAGCCCGATTTAGAACCTTGCATAAGTGACTTGTGAACCCTAACATGGCACGGGAAGGTATTTCGGCCCTTATTAGTGTAAACGATATAATGTTGATAGTGTGGGTGTCACAACATAGACCGTTCTCTTAGAGCAGACTGTGATGTCACGACTTGGGTACGTAACCCTAGTGTATGGGCATCATTGGTAGTTACAGCAAGTAACATTTGAATATTTGACCAAGGGAGAGTCAGAATTGCTCGTGGCCATTGCTTAGTGGTTGAATGGAAATAGTGCTCCGCAGAGAGTTACTTAGACTTACTTGATAAACTAAGCCTATATGGATTTAAAAGAAAAGTTGACATTTTTCTTATGATGAATTGTTGTTTCCGTTTGCCATTGTTTTTATTATCTGTTGTTATTATTTCAACCGATAGCATTCCTGTTATGCTTATTAAATGTTACTACTCATTATTCATTAATTGTGAGTATTATTATCGGGGTGGGTATTTTCGGACTTGTAATATCTTATTGAGCTCGTCGCTCATTGGCATTCCCGTTGCCATGGCGTTTTATGCCAGGTATCAAAGAAACCAAAGGAAACACCGAGACCTTGTAAGACAACATTCAGCCTTGGTTAACTTGAAGAGTGCCCAAGTTCCATGAATCATTTTGCTAAGTTTTCTAATTTTTCTTTAGTTTTCTTTTTATATTTGTGTTATTTTTTTATGTACTAAGACTAAGTTTTAAGTTTTATTAGAGTTGTAATTTAAGAACTTTTAACTTCTGGGTTGTTAATTAATGGATGCTGGTAAACTTGGTGGCAACATTGATGAGGAGCTCTTAATTAAGAAAATTGATTTTAAGTTCTAAATTTTATTATGATATCCTCACATTTTGGAGCGTTATAGACGTACACGTCATACAAACAAGTGTTCACAATAAGTACTTTCAATAACAAATCAAGGCTTTGCAAAACATTTCCATCACGACAATAATTGTACTTTTTTTCAACTCACAAAAAATATCACATTATTGAGGGAAAATAGATTTTAAAATTCATAATAATGTGATATTGTCTGAAACTCTTACTCATCAAAATATTTTTATTATAATGAGTTATAATGGTGAGCAACAAGAAAAATAAGAATATATTGAAACAAAAACTATAGATGATCTATTGGAACATGCTCTCCAAGTAAAGTTAGACCAGCTAAAACAAGGAATTGTCCTATCTATTGTCAACTTCAAGAAAACAATGTACTTCATGCACACATTTTAGTCAAATTATAAGGAAAACATTAAATGATGCCAAAATATTATCATAGCAACTCAACGATACAGAAAGTGAGTACATCAAATAAAAAGTTTTGATCAATTTTTGTTATATGCTGATTACTTACAGATGCCATAATAAATTATGTAATTTGACAATTTCATGAAAGTGACTCTGCAAACACTTATAAGCATGGATTTATAAACATCGTGAAAATAATTATAAAATTCCGATAAAAAAACTATTTCACATTTTCTACATAAAGTAAAATATACTAATGGCTAATTTTATATTTTTCATCATGCGAGATATTCGTGGCACAAGAAATGAGACTCAATAACTCTTGATGTATAAAAATATATTACATATTGATATTAATGCATTCTTACACCAATAGTATGCAATAGTGAGTTCAATAAATTTATATTATGAGATGAACTATTAAATAAAATTGTGTAATTGTGTAATTAATTTATTACGACCCTCATTTTGTTTTAGTCATATTCATAAGAATTTACATGATTTAGGTTTGTTAGACTTGCATCTTGCAAACGTTGATATTTTGTCTAAGTAAGGGTTCTTTTTTTGTTTTGATGCTATTGTATTTTTGCCTAAGTATAAGATACCAGTTTGTTCTATGCTTGGTGTGTTGAACCTAGCTATTTACCTTTGCTGCCTCAAACCAAGATCACACCTTTGAACCTCTTACACCTAGGCTGAGGTATGCATCACCTAGGCATTCGAGATCTTTGATCCTTGATCCTTGAACCTTCTTGCCAAGTTGTGCACCTTAACCAACACCTAACAACCTTGTTCCACGACTTGTGCAACCTAGGCTGAGGTGTGTCACACCTAGGCCAAGTATTACCTCTCCTAGCCAAGGTCAGGAAGACCTCACCGAACTTTCACTTGTCTGAAGCCTATATTTTGATCCAGGATCCTTGTGTTGCTAGAGTACCCATGCCACCTTACTTGTTGTATACACTTTGACCTACTCTTGTCTTTTCATTCAGACACCTTTTTGAGGAGATTTGACCAGATGATGCCATGTGTCCTAGTAGTGAGTATTAGTCAGTAGTAGTAGAGAAACCCATATCATTTGTCATATTTTTCTCTAGAAAAGAGAGAAGCTCTAGGAAAAGGAAGAAGAAGTTCTTGGAGGAAGTTAGATTTTACAAGCTTGATTCTTAGACCTTGAACCATTTGATTTGTACTTTGAGGTTAGATTCTTGATTTATTTTTGTTGTTCTTTATATTAATCTGATCATATTGCATGACCTAGTATGATTCATGAGCCATGCATTAATTTAAAATTTTGTTTTAGAAAGAAAGGTGATGTTCTTGTGTTCTTAAAGAATAACCATGTTTTGATCAAAAGGTTTATACCAAGTCCTATGTTTTTGTGTTTGTTCTCATGAAATCTTCAATTATGGGTACCTAGGTCATGTTTCGAACTAATATCATGAAATCTCAGATTTTGAATTTAGCATTCATGTCCTTCATGTTCTTTATGTTCATGTTCTTCAAGAGAAAACCCAGATTTCCAGACTTTATTATTCTCTAAGTATAGTCATCGAGACCCACTCTTGTCCAAACCTTACACCTAGGCCAAGCACTGCATCTCACATTGGCCTACATTGCATGATCACTTACACATTGGTCAACCTTCTATGAACACTTAGGCTGATCACAACACATTGTTGTCAATACCTTGTAACATCCTAGGCGGGGTAGCCACATCTCGGTCAGGTAGACCACACCTTAACCAAGAGGTGCGGAACCTCGACTTTGACCTCCTGAGTTTTCCCAGTTAGGCCATTTCAGCCCAGCTCATCTCTATACACCCATTTCTAGATCTGGTTTTGTACAAGCATGCTTTTCCTAGAAGAAAAACATTGATTTGACTTTCAAAACATGTTTTGCTCTATTTTGACTTGGTTTTGGAAAGAAATGTCAAGATGTGTTTTACTTATGTGAAACTTGTTTTGAGAATGCATTACATAACCATCTTTGAGCCTCTATTCTTGTCTTCACGAAGTGCATTCAATGGAATTTACCATGTAATTGTAGGTCTTGGATTATTGCCTTAATCCCCTCGTTTGAAGAGTTATTGTGAGTGGTATTTTTAATAAAGTTATGTTATAATGTTTTAGATAAAAACTTTGCTTTATTTTGAAACAATATTTAATCAAATATGAATGATTATCTCTTAGTTTTTGTATCAAGTATTATGTTTGTTTTGATGACATTCTTGAAAGGTCTTTATGTGTTAGGAGACTTTAATACAACTAATACTTTTGTTTGAGATATCTCCTTTGCCACCGACGAGTGGGCTTGTCTAATCGATTCCAAGTCGGTTATTCCTTTGTTTTGTCAATGAATGTCATCCTTTGTATTATGTAAATATTAGTAAGCATCCTTTGAAGTTTTGAAAGTCTTGATTGATGAACTTAGTTCATCCTTTGATTTGTTACAAGCTATGATATGTATTGTTTTGATAAAATCTCGAATATCATTCATTCAAACATTTATTACTTATATCATTTACTAAGTTTTCAGCTCACAACTCTCCTTGATATATGTAGGTGATGAGCAAGAAGGTGATGTCGCCTAAGACTTTATTTGGAAGATGTTTTGGTCCATACTTTTGTATTCATCTTAAAGATTATGCTTCTTAGTTTTATAGTTCACTTCTTTTGTATGCTTTGGCTAGAGAAGCCTTTTGATCAAGATGTAATGTCAAATTTATTCTATTTTGTATCCAAGTTATAAAACCATGTTAATATGTATGTTATTTCATTTAATCTATGCACAGCTCGTATGGACTAATTTAATTTAAATTTATTATTTCCGCACATATGTGCCCCATACGTATACTCTGTATGTGTGAATCCTTGTAAGTTGGCCTTTGGTAATCTAGGATTATTAGGGGCGGAATAGGGTTGTGACATAATTTCATACCTTCAATTATATTACAAGTACAGATTATGAAAAATTAAAGTGGGAAGTCGATAGAAAAATATTTGCATAATACTATATATTTAAAAGACCTGTTTATTGTTTATTATTTAAAATAAGATTGTGATCTTGACAATCTAACTATAAATTAATATTTATATTTATAAAATTTCTCATTTATCATTTAAATATTTCAAGTATATATATTCATTTCTTACTTAGTTGTATTTTAGATATAAATAAATTTATTCATACAAGTCTCCATACTTTATATACATATTATATACCAATTTAAAAGACATACATAATCACAATATTAACAGTCGATAAAAATCACATGTTACGTGTAACCCAACTACTAATTATAATAAATGTCTACCAAACAATTTCCTTCTTAGAGAGATCATTAAATTTGTGGTGACTAGATTCCCGACAAAGAAAGTAGTGTAGCTTTTCTCTGCCATAAGATGCAGCTAATGGTAGCTCCATTGGGCTTTGAAGATGACCAAATAGATAGGGCCTTATTTATGTCCTTTATTTGGATCTAAGGTTAAGTTTGGCAATTCCGATATAATTTATCTTTTTATTTTTTTTTTATCACATCATCTTTCTATTTTTTTATATAATTTTTTATAAAAAGATAAAAAATACACTTATTTAGATCACCTCAAACAACTCTTAAATGCTAATAGCCCTCCCTTTTTCATTACACATTTTGTGCTCAGCCAATGCGTCGGTCTCTTTTATATATATATATATATATATACTAGTGTATGCCCGTGCCTGAAGGCACGGTGTAATTCACAACCCATATCTAGATTAATCAGTGGGTGAAACTCTGTTGACCTCCACTACCCCTGCAAAGTTTTCAAATCCAAAAACTGAATCTCTAGTTTTCAAAAAATGTAAGGTTATTTCATCTAGTTTTCAAATATAGTGGAAAGAAACAAATAAATAGAAATTCATAAGACATGAATTATTAGTTCAGCTATCAGTGCCATGTGCAAATTCAAACTTCTAGGAACACTCTGTTCTCTCAACAGCCATAAAAATTAAATCATAAATAGATTGTCAATGAAAAACTCAAAATCAGGAATAGGTAAGAACAACTTACTTAGTCATAAATACTAAACACGTATTTTCTAACAAAGCAAAAACAAAAAGAGTTGCTATCCTCCCATACACCGCCGGTACGGCCATTTTCGTCCTGTACCTTTCCCTCACAGAATTTAATTTTGGGACCAAACCCAATGAAAATATGAATTTACAGAACAGTTGTTTTCTCTATCATTTCCCCCAAAGTAGAAAAATCAGCGCAAAAAATCACTTCACAATTTAAATTTTTTTTTTTTACAAAAAATCAATTTTACGAACACTAAACACTATTAATGAAGAGAATAAACACTGATATACACTTACAATGATGTACACTTACAATGAGAAAATAAAAATCTAACAACAAACAAATAAATCAAATCCAAACAATTGCATCAAAACACATAAGATTGCAGTATACATTAATTTGAATCCAAAATAAACAGAACTGTGAATTTTCAATCTACAATGTGATAAATATTATTTAGAAATAGTTTTTTTTCACCACTCATACAATACCATGTTCAACAATATCATGCTCCCAAACTTTACCATGTTCAACAATTTATAGTCAAACCCATAAAAAACATGAAAATTAAGCATTTAGTGCAGAAGTTCCCATTTTCAACCACAAAATAGAACTACAATACCTAGATTGGATGCTCTTCTGAACTTTGCAATGCCAAGCTAACCTGCCAAGAATTTGATAAAAACACAGATTTATAAGACATCAAAATTAAAGTGAAAGGAAAAAGTGAACATAATGTTGAGAAGCATGAGCGTACTACTTGGAGATTGAAGCTTCAACGCTTCAAAAACTTTGGTCGCACAACTACCAAAGGAAACAGGCAGTGATCTGATGGATTTTTTTGATTTACCAATGAGTAAGTGCGTTTCAATTAATATATCATAACAATGAGCGGGTTGTGGGATTATTTGGTGGGTTTTCTTTACTTCTACAACTTATATGCTACTTTACATGCACATTGCAAACAATCACAATTTTTTATTGCTTTGCAAACAATCACAATTATCAGCCTCTTTGCGAACAACATCGAGAACAGAATCGATCAACTCAGCGCCCTCAATGTAGTGACCTTTGGCCCAATTAAAAACAAAACAAAAAACAAAAATGCTCCAAAAGAAATGTTACACTGAATGGGATGCTGAATTTGGATGGGATAGCCTCTGTTTTTGCTGAATCTAGATGGGCTAAGTCCATGATGGGGAGTGTTTGTGAAAGGTGGGAAGTTATTCGATGTGGGAAGTTAAGGCTGTTAGTAAAAAAATTCTGAGAGTATGGCTCTAAAGTAGCTGTTGGCTTTTAATTAAGTCACTATACGAAGATACAAAACTATAACAAATTGTATTAGGGGGGAAAAAAACCAAACGACCCTAACTAATAGGGGGAAAAAAAAACTAACCAGTGGTAATGAGAAAAACACTAAATGGTGCACACAAAAAAAAAAAAAAAAAAAACCAACTCTAACCAGTTTACAACAAAATTGGTCACCACAACCATCTTCCTCAAACCAATTCAAAAAACTAATGTAGTTCTTGGTGCTTGGATGGGTTTAATAAACAAATTGTGGGTTTATATTTTGTTTAAAAAATGTTTTAGATTGATTCAAAAAAATGTATTAGATTGATTCAAAAAATTGTGGGTTTGGGAGAATGGAATTCTAATAATAACAATATAAAATAACACAATGTAACTAGCCCATAAACAATCAACACAAAGAACTGGATTCTCAACACAAAGAATTGGAGAACTTATCTCTGTTGAACTGAAGAACGATGGGTTTGAATTGTAGCAACACAGAAAGAGAAGTGGAGAGGCAGAAATTGAGTAAAACACAACATATAAAAACACTGAAATTACCTGAAAGATATTTAATCAAAAACAGAACCAGCCAAGTGATAATTATACTATTTACCCCAATCTATCAATCATCTAGAGTTTTATTTATTTATTTTTTTAAATCCATGTTTCTCTCACAATCCCTGTTTCTATAACAATATAACAGTTTGAATCATGTGATATAGAACAAACTCAAAAACTATTTTTCAGTATATTTGAATAGAAAATAACACTGCATTGATCAATATTATATGGGCTCTTCTAAATTTATGAAGTATATGTGTTGGACAGTTAACACTTGCGTAAGGGTATGGGATATGTCCGAACTTGGAAGAAATTAAGCTAGAAACGCCATATTGGAAGACTCATCACTCTTAGCAGGATTCGGAGTTAAACTAGACAAAACTCTGGAAAACAGTCAAAGCTTCTTTAAATAGAGTAATAAAACTCACATCAGCCATGCAAAAGAGTATGTATAAGTAGAAGTCAAATGAGTAATCATTTCCTTTGCATACCTTGAGTACTTGAAGTCACTCACTGTTATCTTCTTTCTCAAGATACCTGTTAGAATTTCTATAGCCTAAACAATCAAATAGGAAAATATGATTACACAAAAAATACAAAAATAAATAAAAATAAAATTCAAGACACTCATTTAATATGATTTTTTTAAGAGCACAAAATTTTATTTTATATAACAAACACAAAAAAATCAAGATAAGTGTCGATAAAGAATCACCCAAGAAGTTGTTTATTATGAACAACACAAAGTCATAAAGTAACCTGCAAAAAAAATTAATAGTATTACACAAAAAAAAAAAAAAAAATCACAATTATGGTTGATAAGTCTACCCACCATCTGTCAATTAACAATCACAATTTTTACTATTAAAAAAAACAAAAACAAATATTAACTCCACACCTAGGCCAAACCACAAAAAAGAAAAGTGAATAGGAAAAACAAAACAAAAGTGAAAAAATACCAAATAGAAATATACCAAACAGGAAAAATAAATAAATAAATAAAAAATAAAAAACCTAAACTGTTTAAGAGCAAGTTTAAACAACTGAACAGATTTTATGATTCACAATTTTGGGGAAAAAAATTGAACCAAACAGGAAAGTATGATTACACAAAAAAAAAAAAAAAAAATCCAAGACACTCATTTTATATGATTTTTTTAGAGCACTGAATTTATTTTAAATAACAAACACAGAAAAATCAAAATTTTAAATACTGAATTTATATACAAACAAACAAACAAAAGCTTAAAAAAGTGAAATGCATATTATTATTTTAAGTACTAATCTCATTTTGTGGAGAATTAAATAAAATTGCAAATCGAAGAGATTATTTTTATAATGCATATTATTATTTTAAGTACTAATCTCATTTTGTGGAGAATTAAATAAAATTGCAAGTGAAAGAAATTACTTGGTAATGATGAGCCAAAACGTGTACAACTTGAGATATAATTTAAAAACAAACTGAATATAATTTTTTCTAACATTTGATTAAATATGCTACTAGGATTTTTATAATGCATATTATTTTAAGTACTAATCTCATTTTGTGGAGAATTTAATAAAATTGCCAGCGAAAGAGATTACCTGGTAATGATGAGTCAAAGCGTGTGCAACTTCAGATATAATTTAAAAACAAACTAAATATAAATTTTTCAAACATTCGATTAAATATAAAAAAAATAATAATTAAAAGTAGAAAATAAGTACTAATAAAATACGACTGTAGAAGTTGTTTGTTCTGACTATCACAAACTCATTACATAAACATGAAGAAAAAAAAAAGGGAAAAAACATATGAAATTTTGGGACCATTGAATTCTCTCTTTTATAAAAAAAATTCTATACTATTATATATGTGAGCACTTAGATTGGTTTCTTGAAGCTTTGTCTCTTTTTATGCCAAGCGTCCAGTGATCTATCAAAAAAAAAAAAAAAAAAGCTAGAGAAGATAATGGGCCAAGACTTGAACTAGAGACCACAATTTTGATAAAGAAGACTCTTATCCCTTGATATTACAACCAATATATGTTAAATATTTTATTTATTTTTATATATATTGATTTCATTAGTTTATGATTAATCCCATTTTCTTAGGAAATTATTAGAAGCCTGACACATGGTTTTGGTTAGGTTAGGCAGTTTTCAACTCCTTGACAAAACAAACAAATAAGAGATTGACATTAACATGGAAACATCTCAAACAATATTATTAACCACATCATATGATTATAGATCCAGATAACACCTGTTTTACTGGGTCATCATGACGTAGTGTAAAAGAGACCCAGTAATCAAAGAAACACAAACATAAACTCAACTCAAACAACACAAATTCACATACATTATTTAGGATATAGAGTCGATAGTTACTCATAGATCAGCAAATCATAGATAAAACTACAAAAAAACACAGTTAATTAAAATTAGAAAATTTAAAAGAGGTGGTGGTGCTTCTTTCCTTGTACACTTCAAAACAAACATACGAAAAAACAAAGGGTTTTTTTTAGAATAGTTACAAATATGATAAGGGATTTTACCTCCTTATCATTTAAAATAAGGCAGATAACCCCCCAATGGAGTTTGGGACTAAACAGCAATACTAACTCTGTTAACAGAAATATAAAATGACACTAATACTCCCATGTCTTCTCCATTATCTCTTCTGTGAAAATAAAGAAAATGGCACAAAACCCTTTTTTCTTTTTTGCAATAGAGAACCTCAGAACATCGCAACAACTCTCAATAAAGCAATTTCGGAATATATGGGTTGTCCTCAGATTCAGGCACTCAAATATAATTCCCCAAAAACTCCATTTCATTGCAAAGAAAGACCCAATGAAAACCCAAATGAAGATTCTTTCCCGCTAGGAATGTTTGAGTTTTGTAGGCCATGATTTGCAGACCCAAATTGAGTTTTCTTCTTCCCCGAAAGATGGTGATAACCCGAAGGAGAAACCCAACTGAGAATTCCTCATTTTGATATACATATCAACCGGTGATTTAGAAATTTAGTGGGAAAAGAAAAACAGAGAGGGAGCAAGGGAAGGATTTGTATCTTTAATTGTGATCCAAACAAAACCATTCTGCTATCGGGTTCGGATAATTTTGGGTCAAATTTCTCAGATAAGCTCATCATTAAATTTGTTATTTTTTAGAGAAACAAAAAAAGAGCGTAGTTTTTGGATACAGAAATGCTTACCAAATAAAAAAGGGAAGATCACACACACACTGCAACTGCAAGAAACCGTTCCTATGTATACCATCCAAAACAAAACTACATCATTCTGTTCTGGAGAGGTTGATAATGTGGGTGGTTATTGTTGTTGTTGCGGCGGCGACAGCGGTGTTGGTGGAGTTGTGCTGGTGTTGGGGAGAGAAACATTGAGGCGGTGGTGGTGAGCTGGTCCATCTCTGTTTGAATCAAATTGTTGGAAGATTATCTTAGGTTTTTCTGATCTGCTACCTCTGGTCGCTAGTTTCAGAAGAGAAAGAATTTTGAAACCCTAATCTTGAAGAAGATTATGGGTATTGAAGAGAGAACGTATAGAGAGAGAGAGAGAGAGAGAGTTGAAGAGAATGGTTTGGGCAGACGTGGGAGAGAGAGAGCAGGGAGGGAAAGAAATTGATCTCAACCGTTATAAATTTATTAGGAATCATCTCAGTTGTTTAATTGAAATGTATCTCTCATATATTTTTGACATAAATTCAAAAACCTTTCTCCTTTATTATATAGATATATATAATTTATTATATAAATTTATTAGGAATCATCTCAGTTGTTTAATTGAAATGTATCTCTCATACATTTTTGACATAAATTCAAAAACCTTTCTCCTTTATTATATAGATATATATATTTTATAAATAGTTACTTGAGAAATATGCAACACAATTTTATATGGATTGTGTTTTCCTTTCTTAATTAAACCCAAGATATAAACATGGTCTAAAAGTGTCAATGCTTAATGATTGTCATGATTAATTCTGGACTGCAAAGATTGAGCTCCAACATACAATAAACTATCTCAAGTCATCCATGTATCAGATCTGGTAATTTCAAAGAAACATATCAACATCTGCTTCTTTTCTCACCCTATGATTCAAACTGAGTGTAAAAAAACAACAAAACAACCCTACTGTATATGAACACAGAAAAGTTGCATGACATTAACAGAAATGAGATAGAGGATCCAGCAATGGAGTTCTCTCAAGATTGAGATTTTTGAGGCAACATACTCTTTCTGAACATCCATTAGGAAAATGTAGCCCATGAACATCAAAGTAACTATGACTTCTCATCAATAAGAGGGTACACTCTCAAGCTGTGTTTGGAACTTTGGATCTAGGATTTGTTGAGGAAGAAGAAAAAGAAAACTGCATTCTAGTAGAAACAACTACTGAATTACTAAAAAGAGCCACTCCAAGGTTCAGCAGAATTTGCACATGTTGCAGCAAAAAGACATTTTGTATCGTTATCTGAAAAGGGAGGGGAGGGAAAAAAGAAGTTTGCTTTCTAGCATAAATAACTTTTGAGTTTTGAATTATTGAAGCAATTCTCGAGGAAACTAAGACAACAGAAGGAATTAGTTTTCTAAGCTCAGTTACAAAAGAGCAGGGATCTGAAATGTAACTTCACAAAGATAGAAAGCAAACTACATGGAAATTCAACCTAAAAAAAATTTCGCCCTAAAACTGAAGCCTCAGGATTCTCAATGTAAAATAACTCTGTTTTGAGGTTTGGATTGCAGGGAACCCATGGAAATTCAACCTAAAATAGCGATCAAGACAGACAAAGAATTGAAGAACTGAATGTAAAATACCTTGCGAGTTCGAAAACTGATGGTGATGATGAGCAGCGTCGGTGGTGGTGAGCTGGTCCATCTCTGTTTGAATCAAATTGTTTACTTGTTTTTTACCAACGACATTAATAAAAACTTAGCAGAATTCTTTAACACTTATGACTAATAAAAATGCATAATGTGGTTTCTAGAAGACATGAATAATGAGAATCCGAGTGGAACTCAGGTTCACATTAGGAGGCAGAGAGAAGACAGAGTTGTTTAACACTTATTGAAAATTGTAGCAATTTACAAGTTGAAGTTAAACCGATGTTATGTTTAACACTTGTTGAAATTTGTAGCAATTTACAAGTTGAAGTTAAACCAATGTTACGTTTAACACTTGTTGAAATTTGTAGCAATTTACAAGTTGAAGTTAAACTGATGTTATGTTTAACACTTGTTGAAATTTGTAGCAATTTACAAGTTGAAGTTAAATCGAGATCATTGTTTAACACTTGTTAAAATTTGTAGCAATTTACAAGTTGAAGTTAAACCGATGTTATGTTTAACACTTGTTGAAATTTGTAGCAATTTACAAGTTGAAGTTAAACCGATGTTAAGTTTAACACTTGTTGAAATTTGTAGCAATTTACAAGTTGAAGTTAAACCAATGTTATGTTTAACACTTGTTGAAATTTGTAGCAATTTACAAGTTAAAGCTAAACCGAGATCATTGTTAACCGAAGTAAGTCGCCCTGAGAAGGTTGCACAAAGAAAAAAGAATATATTAAAGACATGCAGAATATTCTAAGTATAGAATCATGCAAAAGCAATAAAGAGAAGATAAAGACTCAAGCATTCAGGGAAAGCATATGTATTTGTACACAAAAGAGGCACATCGGCCATATGCAGAGCCTACATTGTCTGAAAAATAAAAAGTACAAGAGTACAAAAGACAAGAGAAGAAAAACATCAAAACTAAGAGTCCTCAGCATCAGCAACAGGATGAGTCTGGACCTCGGAAGACTGTTAAGAAGCCACATCGGCCGCCTTTTCCGCAGCAAGCTCAGCATCGATTTGGGCAAAGGTTTCATCAATACTTTTGTCGGCTAGAGGAACGTCGGATGATACCTACTCAAGGGCAGCTTCCTTGGGAACTTCCTTAACCTCCTCATCTTGAGTCAAGTCAAGGACTTGCTCATTTTAAGGAGGGGACATGGCCCCAGTAGCCTCCTTGGATTTCCTCACCAAAGCCTCATCCTCATCTTGATCCTCATAATCAGAATCATCATCAGATTGAGCTGGAGGTGGCGACGAAGGGAATGAAAGAGGAATGGCGTCGGCACTCTGAAGAGGCGAGTCCTCGGGGACATTGAGCTTTTTTAGAAAGGACATCCAACCAAGGGAGAAACCCTTGTTGCATGCCTGCTTCACTTGTTGCTCATAGGCCTCCGTGACATCGGCCATGCCCTGAGCATACGCCTTTTCGTCGACATCTTTAATTTCGGCCTCTTTAGTGGCCAAGGCATCTTGAAGCTCCTTCTGGGCCTAGGCCACTTTGTCCTCGGCCTCTTTTAGCTGGGCTTGAAGAACTTTGTTTATTGCCTCAGCAGCACCGACTTTTTCCTCGACGTTGTCCTTTTCTTTGATGGTGAGCTCGGCCTGGTCCTCCAACATCTTCATCTTTGACTGCAAGCTCTTATTGGTTTTCTGAAGTGTGAAGACCTCCCTCATCTTCTCGGCAAGCTTCTCACGATTCTCAAAAGATTGCATTGAGAAAGAATGGGCATGCTGGATGGCCTGAAAAGAAATAGAAGTATCAGAAAATATTATAAGTGTGAAATGAAAAGAAAGAAAGAAAAAGTACTAAGCAAAAACACTTACCTGAACAGAACATTGGAGCATCAAGGCGTAATTCTCGTACTCACTGAACTCGGCGTTTCGCTCCAGGTCGCCTGGAACAAGCAGTGCAGTACTGAGTGCAACGCCGACATTGATGTCGTCGGCACTATCACTAGCCATACCAGGCTTATCTTCCAAAGTGATTTTGGAGGCCCAGAGGGCATCAGGTTTTTTAGACCCCGAGGTCGTTCCAGAGGATGACCTCGGCCTTTTGGACTTGGTGGATTCAGAGGGAAGGGTTTTAGCGGACCTCTTCGCAGGGACAGATGCAGTCTTCTTACTTGGAGCCAGTTTGGAAATTGGTAAAGTATCCTCATAATCAACCTGAGTTACCTTTGCCTTGGGCTGGGCCTTTTTGATTCGTTTTTGTTTTGGTAGAAGCTAGGTTCGTGTTGGTTGTGTATCAACATCAGAAGGTATGCTGGCCAAGAGGTCTTTTGCAACTGGTTTTGGGCGACCCATCTCAGCAGAAGAAGTTGTTCGGCGTCGACGGCGGCGTTGGGATATTGGAATCAAGTATGGAGCTGAGGTTGATGGCTGATCAGCTGGATCAGATGTTGATCCTTGATCTGCTCGAGATGTGGACACAGTCTGTGGAGTTGTGGCAGAAGGTGGAGAAAGGCTTTTCTTCTTCTTTTTCTTAGGGACGTCGGGGCGAGCTGATCCGTACATCGAGATAAAATTGAGAAGCAGAGGCGCCTTCCGTTTATGGACTGGCAGGTTTAAGAGTTTCTTCAAATCCTTGCTGGGAATGAAGGATTGGCGAAAGTTCTTTGGTGGTTGAGGGAGAACTGCAAGGGAAAACAGACATTAGAAACAGGTAAAGTATTAAGGACTTGAAAAGAAACAACCAAGTATTAACACTGGACTTTTACCCTTGCCCTCTAAAATTGATCGAGGAAGAGGGTAGAGATGGAGGTCCTCGTCTGGAGCAAACTCCCAATTTCTTGAGGTAATGAAGTAATCGTCTCCAGCCCCCTTGTTGGAGTCTGGGAGATCAGCTACGATTTTGAACTCTGTGGACCTCGGCTTAAGGTAATAAATGTAGCCTTTTTCTTTCAAGTTAAGGCTGCACATGGTATAGCGGTATTGGATATCGGCTAAGGTGATCCTAGCGTTTTCCTATTTAGCTAAGGCTATGATACCATTGATCACTCGATAAGAATTAATGGCAAGTTGCATGGGGTTCAACTTATAATAATGGAGAATTTCGCAAAAAAGGATGTTGAGTGGAAGCCAAAGTCCACACTCAATAAAGGCAACTACAGGAAAGGGCATGGAATTGTCAGTAGGCATGATGGAGTCATCATCCCCAGCCAACCTTAGATAGACGTCGGTTGGGATTTTGAACTCTTGTCTAAAGTATTCTAGTTTGGATGGGGTGTTCACCCTATGTTTCCACATACCCATGATATTGGCTTAATCAAAGAGGTTGGGTTTCAGAAGATGTTTTGGAAAGGTTATTGGGACCTCGGCAAACGCTTAGGTAAGTGCAGGTTTCAGTTTTTTCCTAAATTTTGGGTTCTACAGACAAATCCCAAACCTAAGTCTATGGAAACAAAGATTGAAAGCACAAATCTGGAAAAGACACACAAAAAAAAAAAAAAAAAAAAAAAAAAGAAAGAAAACAAGAACGAGTTTCAGAATCAAGAACAAAGGTGGGCTATCAAGAGCGTTGAAAGTACAAGGAGTACAAGGTCAAGAACAGTGGGAAAAATGCAAGAAAGAGGTGAACAGTACACATTCAAAACATGGGCAAGAACAAAGCTATTGAATAAATGCATTCAGATATATGATTCACAAAATCAAATGTTGAACAGAGCAGTAATAGCAATGAAACGATGGAGAGCATCAAGAAATTGAAAAACAAGAGGAACAATGGCTTACCAGAAAAACGTGAAGCCGGTGAGAGGATCGCCGAAGTTAGGCGACGGTTACAGAAGTAATAGAGCGGCGAGAGCTTCACTAGAATGAAGAGATGTAGGCAGTTGTAGAGCTTGACGCTGGAACAATGGCGAATTCAGGAGGAAAGGCAAGAGAGAGAAAGAACTTGATAGTGCAAAGTGAAGAGACGAAAAAGAGGGAAAAGTTTTGATTAAACTGGAAACGGCGGCAAAAGAAATCATTAATGAAAACCTAGAAGATCGTATACGTCGGGACGGCGTACAGACGCATAAGACGGCTTCTGGTAGCGTCACGAACACGATCCTGTAAGGATGGAACACGTGGATGAAACAGTTGAATAAGTGATGCGTGACAGCTCATATGTTAGAGAGAACTCTTGGAGTCCTTCGTTTTAATGGAGGCATGTTGGCCTGAAATAAATGATCTCGACAGAAGAAATTTTAAGCCGATGTACTAACAGGAAGTACCGATGTAGGTTCCATCACCTCAGAATGCCGAGGTAATAGAACCTACGGGGTAGTTGTGGAGATATATTTTTTGAGTACCAACACGTGGCAAGGTGACGCCGACGTGTCGCCGAGGTGCCACGTGTTCCGTTCTTGACGCTGAGGTTATCTCGGCGAGGCCGAGGTTACCTCCGAAGATATCGAAATCCAAGATGAGCAGATAAGGGACAAAAGTCCTAGAATGAAGAAAGACTTCAAGATGGATAAGGATAATATTCTTAGGGAGTCTATCCTTATCTCTTGTAGAGTCCAAAGTAAGCACTGAATGGGAGTCCATAGAAGTCAGGCTTCTAATGGAACTAGGATTAAGTAAACTATAAAAGAGAGGCACCCCCGTGGGTCTAAGGTACGCAATTTATGCTTTGAATAGTGAATTTAGCACTTGATTATCTTTGAGAGATATACTGACTTGATCGTCGGAGTGCCCCCGGGTGGAATAACCACCATCAGAATCTTCTCTTTCTGTTGCAGGTTAGCCAGGTGTCATCTATTCTGCTAGTTCTCTCCAGCTGATCACTGAGTTGGTAGTGTGATCGGAAAATTACTCACACAGTAGTAAATCCCACAAATATGCAATTTTGTGTAGGGCTCACCATTTCAGGGAGAGAGAGAGAGAGAGAGAGAGAGAGAGAGAGAGAGAGAGAGAGAGAGAGAGAGAGAGAGTTGTAAGACAGTATTTGGTAGTCTAAAAAATAGGACAAACTTCTCTCTGGTCCACTTCTCTCTAATTTACATAATAGATTTGAGTATATTATTAGGTTTGTGAGATTCATCATGGGTCTCATTTTGATAGTCCAAACGTCTAATGTGTAGAGCTCGTCGAGTACTTTATACTTACAAAAAATCATGTTAATCGGATATTAGTAGCTCCTTGAACGGAACGCAATTTTGCCAATTAATTTTAAAAATAAATTATTAACAAAAATGTGTTTTGATTAAGGCAACCGATATCCGATCAGCATAATTTTTTGCAGGTATAAAGCACTCGAGGAATTCTACATATGAACGTTTGGATCATCGAAACGAGACCCGTGGCAGACTCCACGAGCCTAACAATACAGACTATGTGGACTGGAGAGAAGCCATTTTCTTAAAAGTATTATCGAATCAGTACAATTTTTTTTTAGAGTTTGACTTTTGTAATAAAATAAATTATGAATTTTTAAGTTTGTCAATGTAAATTCTAATCTTTTAATTTATTTTCAATCTAAATAGTTGTGTATTTTCGTTTATTAAAATTAACGAAAAATAGTATTTTTAGTCATTAAACTCAATACTATATATAAAATATTTAAAATATTCATTTTTATTGAGTTTAATGACTAAAATATACATTTTTACATCGATTTTACTTAACATAAATAGGCAAATAATTAAAATTAAAAACAAGAAAAAAATTCAGAATTTAAATTGACAAGATAAAAAATTCAAGATTTATTTTATTATAAGAATTAAATTTTGAGTTTTTTTTTTAAATATAATTTTCCCAAATATTACTCATCTTTGGATACTTATCTTGGTATCTTCAAAAAAATAATATAAAATCCCACTACTTATACATCTCCTAAGGTTTACTTATAATACGAATTGCCCCTTGTGGTTTAAAAAATTACAAATACCTCCCTATAAGAATTTTTTATTTAAAAAAATTAATTGAAAAAGTAAAATTTCTAACTGTTCACCTATACAATAATAAAATTATCTGAATTATTAATTAAAATAAAATTTTAACATTATTAAAAACTGTTAATTAACTTGATGATTCATTAATAAAATGACCTATTTATTATGAAATTAGAAACCTTAGAGGCATAATGTAATTTTTAGAACCACAGAAGATAATTTATAATTTAAATAAACCTCAAAGGTGTGTTTGTAATTTATCTTTAAACAAATAAAGTTAAATTTAAATATCACACACCAGGAGTGTTTTTTAAAAAATAACAAAGAACTGATGAGTTCCACCACTTGATCCAATAAAAGTTAAATTAAAATATCGCACACCAGGAGTGTTAAATAAATTTCGCAGTCTCTAACATGTTTGAGGATACAAAGGCCCTCATTTAATATTTGGTAGGAGAATATTGGACAACCATGCTTTGATTCCCAACTGTTTGTTCATGGCAATTATTGTGAGGATTAAATTACACTACCTTCTTTGGCAATTTAAAAGAAATACAATAAAATTTATAATTTTAATATAATTATATTAATTTTTATTTTAAGAAGATTAAAAATGAACCGAAAATAATACACATGATGTGAAAACACAAATATAAATAAGGTAAAACATACATTTTAGTATAACAGAGCTGGCAATGTTATTTTTCTATCTATTTGATTAACAAATTACTAATGAAAAAGAAACTATATATAATGTGAATTAAAAACGTACAGTATAATTATGTTAAATTTATAAAATAAAAAAAATTATTTATTTATTTTCAACGTGTAATTTACGGTATATATTTAAGTTGAAGGCGACAGTTGTACACTCTTTATTCGATAGTCAACTAGCTAGGAAAATGAGGAATTGCCCATGCTCAAAGTTACCTATACACATATCATATATCAATATATGATAATTGATTGAAACAAAACAGTGATAATAAGTGTTTCCCAGCTAAGCAAAAATTGACCATTGCATTGGAATTGTTTGAAAAATGTTAGATTAATATACCTTTTAACTTTTTATATTAAAAAAAAGTTTATATGAAATATTAGTAGAGGTTAAATTGACGTAGTAGATAAATGATGTAACCTAAATAAAAAATAATGTGATCTAAATAAGATAATGTGTTAAAATAATGGTTGATATTTTAACACATGCTAGATAACCTAAGTCCTTAGGGTCGATATATTGAGTAAATTACAAATACCTTCAGATTTGCTTAAAATATGAATTGTCTCTTGTGATTTTGAAAATTACATTTCATCCCTTGAAATTTCTAATTTCATAATAAATATTTCATTTTATCAATAAATTATTAAATCAATTAAAAATTTTTAATTATGTCAAAAATATATTTCAATTAATAATTTAACTAATTTTATTATTATGTAGCAAAGTAGTTAGAAATTTTATTTTTCAATTAATTTTGTTAAATAAAAAATTCTTACAATGAAATATTTGTAATTTTTTAAATTACAAAGGATAATTCGTTTTCGGCTTTCCTTCAGTGCAAGGTCTAGATTGGAGGATGGTGTTTAGGTCCGTGGAGTTTATCATAAATTTATTTTAATAATTTAAACTATTTATTTTATAAGTTCTACATGTATAGTGTACAAAATAAATAAATAAAATAAGTCGATCAAATAATCGTAATCTATTCAATTTATTGCAATTGTCTAAAAAAAATAGGAGTAAATTACAAATACACCCTCTTGAAATTTACTTAAAATACAGATTGTCCCCTGTAGTTTGAAAAATTACAAACACCCCCTTATTAGAAATTTTTTATTTAACAGAATTATTTAAAAAAATAAAATTCATAATTGCTCTACTATACAGTAATAAAAATTACCTAAATTATTAATTGAAACATATTTTTAACATTATTAAAAACTTTTAATTGATTTGATAATTTATTAATAAAAGGGACGATTTTTTATGAAGTTAAAAACCTTGGGATGAAATGTAATTTTCAAAACTACAGGGAGCGATTCGTGTTTTAGTCAAATCTCAGGGTGTAATTGTAATTTACCCAAAAAATGGATGATAAGTGTGCTTTTAAAAATATATAATCCAATTTTTATTTTTATTTTTTGTGAAAAACGCAAAAATTAAATAGGTTACAATTATTGGATCAATCTTCTTTTTATTTTATTTTTTATTTTTATTTTTTTGTAAATGATACACACATAAGAAGACCTTACAAAATAAATGATTTAAATCATTAAAACAAGATTTTTAGTGAACTTCATGAGCCTAAATAACACCCTGTGGTCTAAATTTGAATTAAAGAAGCTATGCCCTAAATTTGATAGTGCATGCATTTATTAAGGGGATATTTGGGATGAACTATATAAGTGCATTTTTTGACTTTTTGATAAAAAAAATAGAGAAAAAAAATATGTATTTTTTGAATAACTTTTTGACTTTTTATATAAAATTGTGTATTAAAATATTATAACAAATAGCAAAATTATATTTCTACCCTTAAGTGGACCTCCGACATAGCTACAGCGCCTAGCAGCTTTTGCATTTCATTTTTTTTTTTTTTTTAAGATGCTACTGCAAATTTTGCGTGGACCAACGTATGGCACGTGTGTATAGATAGGGTGATGGGATGCCACAACTGGAATGAGGAAAACTGTCTTTTTGCCGTTTGAATTTTCAGACATACATTCCCGCTCAAACAAGGTAAAAAGATAAATTTTGTAATCTTTTATGATAATTTTTTGACTTTTTATCTTTTTTAGAATAGGTCAAACATGCACTAAATTTTACAATACATGACAATCATTATGTAGGGTTCTCATGTATATAGAGTCCTTTTTTATTATTGGACAATAGTATCAGGTCATTATGATCATATTGTATCACAATTTCTATTTAAAATTTTATAATGTAATAGGCAAATTTCCATTAGAATATCTAAGAAATTGTTATTACCTTTTTATTTGAAGTCACTTGGGAGATATTCACCCTGTGATTCAACAATTGAGGCCGATAGATATTTTTGCATGCCCGTGATTGAATAATGTTTGGTTGCATAAATGAAATGATTTCATTACAAAACAATTTTTTTTTTTTTTGAATCTCTCAATGTTATATGTTGCCCTATATTTTAAAAGTAAAAAACCAAATTTAATTTTTCCTTAAGAAACAAACAAATTTTGTTTATATTTTAGATTATTTATTTTTTTGCAGCTAAACAAATTTATTATCTAATTAATAAATAAGTTTAATTCTAAATGTCCAAATTCATATTTTTTTCAGACAACCAAACAATACCTAGATTTTGTCCTCACATGTCATCTTTCATCATGCTTAGACCAAACATGTAGAGACATTTAACTAGCTTCCAAACTCCACACCATTAATTAACTACATGGATACACCCATCTAAATAATTTCTTTCTTGCCCTTTGAAATATTTGATAAATCAATCAATGATTAGCCTCCTTAGCTTTTTATATAGATCATCATTATTGATCCTAATTATTTTACCCAAGACCCTAAAAGGATGTGGGCTCTTTGTCAATGGAGGGAAGTACATAAAATAATACCGTAATATTACATATTTAGAAAATATATATATACAAAAAAAAAATTCAAATTTTATAATTTATGGACGAAATTCATTCAAAATGTACTCCTATAACAAAAAGTTTAAATATGCACTTCATAAATTTAAAATTTATAAAAATTTTAGATATTTTTAAAATGATATTGATCACTTCAAGTTTATGACACAGCAAAGCTGTAACAGTACGTGGGCTGAACATTGCAAAGAATAATAATGTAACACAATTATAAACTTAGATTTAATTATCTAAAAATCATTTAAAATTATCATATTGTAATTCAAATTTATTCTATAGATAGATCTCACATTCTATCAATTTAATTTTCATCACACAACCATCCACCTAAAAAATTATGAGTGAACAAGTCTGAAATTCAAAACTTTTCGTATGAGATTAGACAGAATATTCGGTTAACTGGAGATAACCGTCTCAAAAATATCTTTCACTCATGTATGTTAAAATAAAGTCAAAAGATTGATGGTCTTTTATATTCCTTGATGAATTTCAATCAATTGATTTATTTTAATTAGTTATTGCTTGACACTTTTAATTAGAGGTTAAAGAGTTAATATTTGGTAGGATTAATTAGTCCTATTTTTAGTTCTTTATTTCTTTATGGGCTTATTTCTTGTATTGTGTTAGATTTATGAATTGTATTGTTCGATTTTCTTTATGTAATTTATAATCTAGTTCGATGTAGATATTTATAAATAACATCTCATTAATTAAAAATAAAAATAAAAAATTATACGATGAGTTTCATGTCTCCTTTTCACCTCGTACTTAGGTTAAGTTTGAAAAGTCTCAAAAAAGTCAAAAAGTTAAAAAGTTACTCAAAAAGTTAAAAAGTTATCACTATTTATCAAAAGTCAACAATTGCGGCTACACAACTCCCAATTCTAATTTTTCCCTACAAACTAATTTTTACAATTTTTTATTACACATTTTTTCATAAAAAGTCAAAAAGTTAACCCAAATATCATATTTTCAACCTTAACTTTTTAGTCTAAAAAGATAAAAAATACACTTATTTAGAACACCCCAAACAACTCTTTAGATGCATGGATCGTACAGGTACACGTGATGTCATTTTTTCTGTCCCAAAATTTTTGCCCTTCGCTTGTATCTTTTCCTTAACGCATGATTAATTAATATTACTGATAGATATTTGTGATAAAGAAAGGTTACATCACAATAGATGTCGGGAATAAAAATATATAAATTTATGAAAAAATTTATAATTTTAATTATTAATATTTATAAATTTTTTTATTGATTTGTAATTACATTTTCAAAACCTTATTGATATGATATTTCTTCCTTAAAAAAATAAAAAAATTAGTCTAAGATCCCTCTCTAACTTTTAATAATGAAAGAGATCCACAATATTATTTTATGACATCTAAGGTCCTTCAACCCCAAACTCATATATCACAGAAAAATTTAAGAATAACTTTATCATATATCACAGAAAAAATCCTCATCATCACCATCATCATCGTCATCGTCATCATCAACAACAACAACACTGGAACAATCAACAACAATTACAAAGGGCATCGTCGGTGTAGAAACAGATCTGACACACAAGAGACGTTAAATTTGAGATCTGCCAAATCAACAATCAAAATTGAGGGAAATTTTGGATCTGTAAAAGCATACCACGCGATTCAACAACGGAGTAGTGTTGATGAGTCTGCACAAGTCCAACTCGTTCCCGCACTGGTTCAGTAACAGCGCTTTGAAGTCAAAGTCAGACCTAGGGTGGAATCTAGTGGGGTAATGTACACTAACATCGAAATAGTCCCTCGAAGCTCACTGAATCACGAAGCAGTTGGCTGGTCAATTTTTGTTTATGACTGGGATTATTGTCAAATTAGATTCAAAAGCAAGATAAAAGTTAGCAACAGTTCACTCCATTGATTGAATAAGCAACAATAGCAATCTATATATATATACATAAATTAAAATGTGTTTTTGTGCAAAGAGAAATCAATTAATGAATAACATAAACAATGAGCATAGAATCCTTGCCTGAGAATGCTAATACTAATCAGATCTATGCTGTTTGTCAGGACGCACTACAACAAAAACATACTTTAGTGGCACTACACTAGTGGCATATTTTTAGAAAATGCCACAAAAAATGATATTTAGTGGCACGTTTTTGAAAAATACCACAAAACGACAAACATAAAAGGCTCTAGTGACATTTCAATGAACAAGTGTCACAAAACTACAACAAAAACATACTTTAGTGGCACTACACTAGTGGCATATTTTTAGAAAATGCCACAAAAATGATATTTAGTGGCACGTTTTTGGAAAATGCCACAAAACGACAAACATAAAAGGCTCTAGTGACATTTCAATGAACTGCCACAACACTACAACAAAAACATATTTTAGTGACACCATACTAGTGGCATGTTCTTAAAAAATGTCACAAAAAGAATATTTGGTGGCATTTTTTAGAAAAATGTTATAGAGCCACAAACATACAAGACCCTAGTGGCATTTCAATTAAAAAAAAGTGTCATTTCATTACAACAAAAATGTCACTACAACAAATTCACACTTTAGTGATACTACACTAATAGCATGTTTTTAGAAAATGCCACAAAAATAAAAATTGGCATTAAATGTTTTAGAAAAATGCCACGGAACCACAAAACATATAAGGCTCTAGTGGTATTTCAATAAAGAAATGTCACATCAATTTTATGGCATTTTATAAAATAATGACACAAAAAATTATATTCGTGACATTTACCAACAGATGCCACTAAACTTTAGTTGCAATGGCATTTTTTAAAAAATGTCGGGACACTAGGCAGGTGCAAATTAATTTTTATGGCACTTAGGTGGAAAATGTCATAAACAAATATTTTATAGCATTTTGAGAAATGCCACTAAGCCAAAAACTTTCCAAGCTTATAATGACATTTTTGAAAAAACAAAAAATGCCAATATATTTTTTAAAATTTTAAAATGCAGTAAATGATTAAAAATAAATGAATTAAACTCAATATACACTACGGAAAAAAGCATATTCGGTGACTAAATTTCCAGACCAAAAAAATTTGGTCGCTAAAAATATAGCTTTCAGTGACCAAAACAGCATTAGTTGCCAAAAGTAAAGCTTTTTGGCGACTAAACAATTTTAGTAGCCAAAAGTCTACAATTGGCGACTAAAACTAAGTTTGGTCACTGATTATATGAGTTTTAGTGACTAAAAAATTTTTAGTAGCCCAAAATAAAACTTTTTGGCAACTAAAAAAATTTAGTAGCCAAAAGTCTACAATTGGCGACTAAAAATAATTTTGGTTGCTGATTATATGGGTTTTACCGACTAAAAAAATTTTAGTAGCCAAAATTAAAGCTTTTTGGTGTCAAAAAAAATTTTAGTAGTCAAAAGTCTACAATTGGCGACTAAAAAATAAGTTTAGTCGCCAAAAGTGGTCATTTTTAGCTCGGGAGAACTAAAATCCTAAGGCGGGAATAAAATTTTTTGGTGACCAAAATTTTGGTAGCTGAAAGTGCATCTTCGGCGACCAAATCCGATTTTGGTCGACAAAAGTTAAGTTTTTTAACAACTAAAAAATAATTAGTAGCCAAAAGTATAAAATTGGCGACTAAAAAATATTTTTAGTCGCCAAAAGTGGTCGTTTTTTATTTTGGTAGTAAATAGTTTATTTTACATAAATTATGTTCAATAAAATAATTATGTTTATACATATTAATATAGATGTATGTACTATATAAATAATATATGTTGCATATATAATCATGTGGTGCTATAGAGGTGTAGTGGGAAGAGTGTGGTATATAAGATTTATGGTACGGGAGGTTGGCGGTTCGAGTCTCCGCAAAAGCGGATTAAATTGTTCTACAACGAATTATCGTAACGAATGACACTTGATAGCGTCACGAATAGTGCCTACTATGACATTAAAGTGTCACTGAAAGGTTTTAGTCTTGATGGTGTAATGACACTTATAAGTGTCACTAACTCTTTATTTAATGGCGCTTGATAGTGCCACAAATAATATCTACCATGACATTAAAATGTCATCGAAAGTTTTTTGCTATGATGGTGCAGTGATACTTGCAAGTATCTACCGTGGCACTCATATTTACCGTGGCACCGATAGAAGTGGCACTTGTTCAAAATGCCACAAGACCAAAAAATGTCATTAGAAAAATAGTTTTGTGGCACTTTCAAATGTCACCAAACTAAGAAAATGTTGTAGTGACGGTGTGCTCACTGAATTTCTCTAGGGAGAATTTCTTTGGAGCAAAATTTCTCTAGAGAGAAATTCGAAAGTGCAGAGAAATTCCGAAGTCTAGAGAAATTTGATTAAAACACAGAGAATCCAAAATTTCTCTAGAGAGAAATTCTGAATGAAAATTTCTCTAGAGAGAAATTTTTCTAGTGGATGGAATGTAGTGAACCTCGCAGCTTTGATTTTTCTCAAGGGACGGTGGGTCAGCAAAGCATCAATGATCCAATTTTACTTACCATTTGTCATCATATTTAGTATGGGAATCACCTTCGGAGGATGGACTTTCATAACGTTCTTGGCCTTCTTCACCTTCTTTCTAGTAGGTTGGTTTCTTCTTGGTACATATTTCTTCAGGAATTTGATCCAGTTGTAGCCTTATGGTGTGTACCAACTTTAGTTTAACAATTGCTTGTGGATTTCATGTATGATGTACCTAAAATCACCAGAAAACACTCTGATTTGCACCATTTTGGGAATTGGATGAAACATTTTCAAAACATAGAAAATTAAAAAAATTGAAAAATTTCTCTGGTTTGAAATTTCTCTGGATAGAATTTCTCTGGGGTTGAAATTTCTCTGCATCAATTTGAGGAACCTTAGATATTATGAAAATATTAAATGTCCTTTATGCTATAAAATCTTAATATCAAGGACCCTAAAAAAAAATCTCTTAAAAAAATATAGTAGAGAGAATGTAGAAAGAGAAAATCTAGTGGAAAAATAGTGTAGAAAAAAAAAAAGAAAGAAAAGAATTGTGATCCTTTTCATTGCATAGAGGTTCCATTCTATCATCCAATGGTAAGTGTAATAATTTTTTTTAATTGAAAATAATTATAATTTTGCATTCTTATTTCATAACTATTAGATATACAATGAAAATATTCTATTATATATATGGACTAGAGAGGATCAAAGTCCGAAAAGAAATACAAAAAAATTATATTTATGCTTTCACAAATGTCTCATGTGAGAGGGAAATGACAATTCTCACTCGTAAATAGAGTCAAATTATAACTTGATTGAAAATATAAAGGATTAATTGTTATAATTGAAAAAAAAAAGACGAAATGAGATTGGGTGTAAATTATAAAGGTGCAAAGTATAATTTACTCTAATTTTTAAATTGAAAATTTAGAATAAGGGATATTAATATAAAAACTTTACGTATAATCTTTTATTACAGTGATATACTCTCTAATTTTTATAATGGAAACTGTGAGTTGAAGCCTCACGTGGGAATAAGGGATATTAATATAAAAACTAAATTTATATTGTATGTTTGGTTTAATTTTGAGAGAGTAATTTTTAAAAATTGTTTTGGGAGAGAGAGTTTAGAAATTTTTTTAGTTTGTTTGGTTGTGTATTTTGAAAGTAGTTTTAGAGTTTGGGAGTTTAGAATGATTTGATATTTTGTTGTAATTGAGTAGATGTGTGTGAGAAAAAAAGTGATTGAGAATGAGAGAGAAGAAAAAAAAAAGTAATTGATTGATGTGTAAGACAGAAAAAATGATTTTAAAAATTATTTTGAAAAAATTATTAACCAAACAAATTTTTTTAAAAAAATTTCCGAAAATCACTCTACAGAGCCAAATCAAACATACCCATAATATTTTATTACAGAGATATACTCTCTTAGATCTAGCCTATAGAGTAAATTTTAAGGAGTGACAAAAAAAAAAAAATAATAATAATAATAATAATATTTATTGGATTAATTTCCCTACCATCTCTCAATATCTAGCCCCAAATTCAAAATTATTTTTCTCAAGCTCTGGGGAATTGTTTGTCCATCCATATATATTGGCGTAATTCACTTTTTGGAGTAAAAATTGTGGGGGTGGTCACTCAATCATTTTAAAATTATAAGTATAGTAATAGCACAAATAATTGATTAAATCAATGTCATTGTCCAAACAAGTCCCAGGCAACTGTAATGGGATTTGGACCACCTATGGAGGATTAGATGGTTCTGCACGATTTTTCTAAGTGGAACACCACCAAACATTTCAAACTTCAATAGTAGTAGACAGCTATTATTCCAATGTTTCTCTTACCTCCACAACTCTAGATACAATATTTGTCCCCAAACAACTCCAGTTTCACAAACACAGTTTTCTTCTTTAATTTTAAAATTTTGACTTTAATTTTTGTTTATTTTTTAAAATTTTGGGTTTGTCAGTTATGATTGCACAATGACATTATATTTGGGGAAATTGTATTTCAACTTATTTATGATGGTGCAAGTCATTTTTTACGTTTGGTGTGTTGCACCAAAAAAAAAAAAAAATCCATCTATAGTATAATTATTGTATTACTATCAGGGGCGTAGTCAGAAATTTCCCTCAGTGGGGTCATTCAGAGGGAGAGAGAGAGAGAGAACAAATGAAGGAATGCATCAATGGTAATGCAACAATGGTTGTTAGAGAATGAAGCGTTGATGAAGCAAATGAATGAACGAACACTGAGCCAAAATTGACACCACTAAACAATGAATAGCTCCAAATATATGTAATATATGCGATATTGATCTAGATTCACTGGGGTCATTTTGTTAAAATTGACACCACTAAACAATAAATAACTCCAAACACTGGGGCTATTTTGTTAAAATCCAAAATTATTAAACAAAATTTCATATATATTTAAACAAAATTTGAAAGTTCAGTGGTGTCAATTGACACCACTGAATTACATATAGCCCCGCCCCTACTATCCCACATATATGCAATTTTCTGAGTATATTCGTAAGTCATACTTTTTGTGAATATTAGCAAAACATTGAGGAAGCTCGAGCTCCTTTACAATGCATTTACCACACAGAAACTTTGGATTAATAACCAAATCCAGTGCACAAAACTTTCGGGTCTACATCATAAGAAAAAAATTACAATTTTTATATTAAAATTTATGAATTTTTATAGTGTAAGTTAAGATTTTTGTGATAAAAGTTATGAACATAAAATTATAATGTATACTTTTACATTATGTTTGAATCATGAATTTAGATAATGATTTAAAAATAGATAAAAAAAAATTAGCCTTATTTTCATTCATCACATCATCTCCTTTTCTTTCTCGTTTTTAAATCTCTATCCAATACTATGATGCAAACACAACCTTTAAATTTATGAATAACAAAATTATTATTATTATTATTTTTTTTTTCGTGACAAAAGTTATATTTTGTGTAATGAACAAAAAATTATACTTTCCATATACAGTGGGTTAGCATTTCCCGGTAAGTTAAATTTTGGCAGTGTAACATTGTGAAAATATTAAATTTTAGTAATGTTGCTCCCATGATGCACTAATAATTTCTTCTATTTTCTTCACTAAATTAAATTAGAATATTTGTAGGCCAAAAAATAAATAAATAAATAAAAAATCTAGCCAAATTGTTAAATTTTGTGTCAGACAGAGGGTTTAGCAATATCACTTTTTGACAACCCTTTTAACAGTTCCTTGGAGTTTTCGTTTTATAGTGAAATTGGCTTAATTTGGCAGCGGCAACTCCATTGGAATTGTTCTTAGTTTATAGATAATTTTCTCTTCGTACTTCTAGTGAGAAGCGAGATCGATTGCACTTGCTGAGCTATGTCACGACTTCTAGGTTGGACACTAGTAGACGCCAATAAAATTATTTTTTCAACAAAATTGCTAGCTAGCAACCTAATTTTTTTTTGTACAGATTGATTCTCGTGATTGAAATCCACACTATAACACCAAGTCAAATATCACTTGTAGTGCCAGGTCATCATTATCTTTAACTTGGATCATAATGGAAGCTAATAAAATTGTTTTATGAACATTTACTATAGTCATATTTAACCTTGTCAATGTAGAAAAAACCAACCTTAACAACTGATGTGAAATGTTAACAACTGATAATACTTTGTATTGATTTGAACCTTGTGTGGTAGTGGGGGGTAAAAGGAAATTTCCCATCACATTAGGGCTGAGGCCATGATGTCTACCTCTAAGAAGTGAATGACAATAAGCACTTTAATGTTCATTTGTATGGATTTGCAACTTGTGAGGTAGTTGAAAAGGACATCTCCATTCACATTACGACTTTAGGCTATGTCTACATCTAGGAACACAATAGCAACAAGCATCAATGCATTTGTTGCAAATTCCTCACAGTACAGTAAGTATAACATGTGAACTTGTTTGGAGCTCCAATCAACTCTCACATGCAATGGTTGACAATGACACTTTTTTCCACCTTGCATTTATCAATTTTACTATCTTATATATAAAAAAATACATAAGAGACAACCAATCAAATTATTATTCATGGTTAATTTCATGAAACTCTGTCAAGGTTGTCTGACAACTCTACCCGTTTCGAGTTCGAGTAAAGGAGGAGGGTTGTGTGTTAAGTAGCTGACAACCAACATGTAAAAAAATCGCTCGGATCTCTTATGAAAATGAATCATACTTTATATCGATTAAATGCTAGGTTATTCTCTTTAAGTGAAGCGTTGTGCCTGCCTCCGAATGTTTCAAAAAGTGAGTGAGAGGTGTTGCATCGACGCTTGGGAGTGGTGAAAATGGACAAAAGTTTCGGCATTTTTCTAGACAAGCACGAATAAAGAAGCTAGTCGAAGAATATAGGTTTAGGGTAGCTACATGGAATGTAGAAACTTTAACTGATAAGAATATGAAATTGGTAGGTGTCATAATTAGAAGGAAAGTTAATATAGTTTGCATATAAGAAACTAAGTGAACGGATGGGAATTTTGAGAAATAGAGGATACCTGTTTTAAGCTATATTATAGTGGTAAGAATAGACATAGGAATGTGGTAGAAATAATAGTTGCTAAGGGTTTTGTAGAACATGTAGTTGCAGTCATTAGAAAATGTGATAGGATTATGTTAGTTAAACTAGTTATTAGAGAGAATATAGTAAATGTTATTAGCACATACGTTCCCCAAGTAGAATTAAATGATCAAACTAAGAGAGATTTTTTGGACCAAATGGATGAGGTATTACAGGAGATACCCGTAGAAGAGAATCTAGTTATAGGTGGTGATTTTAATGGCCATGTAGGAATAGATAAACTAGGTTATGAGAGGGTGCATGGTGGGTATGATTTGGGTGATAGAAATGAGGTTGGAGAGAGCATTTTAGATTTTACATTGGGACAAAGAGAAATGAACATTTGATAACCTTTAAGAGTGGGTCAATTAGGAGCTAAATAAATTATTTTCTAATAAGAAAAGTGAACTGTCTAAAATGCAGCGGCTGTAAAGTGATTCTTAGAGAGAGCCAAACATCTGAACATAGGATTTTGGTATTAGATTTATGCTTTAAAGGACAATACTAAGCTAGAAAGGATAGTGCGCGTTGTAGAACGAGATGGTGGGACCTAAAAGAGGATAAACTAGAAATATTTAAGTATAAAATGGATAAAGAAGATACTTGGGATTTGGAACATGATGCTAACACTATGTGAAACTTGATGGACAATTGTATGAGGATAATCTCAAGGGAAGTTCTTGGAGAGTCAAAAGGAAAAGGACCTAACTCTAGGGAAACTTGGTAGTGGAAGAAGAAGGTTCAAGCAGTAATAAAAATGAAAAAAAAAGAGTGCTTTAAAAAGTGACAAAATGATAGAATTGAGAAAAAACCTTAAGAGTTACATATTGGCTAATAAGGAGGTCAAAAAAGTAGTGAGAGACTAAAATAAAAGCCTATGATAACCTATACACTAGATTAGATAGTAAAGAGGAAGAAAAGAGGATATACAAACTTGTTATGATAAGAGAGAGAAAAACAAGAGATTTTGATTTGGTTAAGTGCATCAAGAGTGATGACTCTAAGGTGTTGATGAAGGATGAGAAGATTAAGAAGAAGTGAAAGAACTATTTTGAGAAGTTGTTAAATGAGAAACATGGAGGTAGGTCAAAAGGGGAAGATGTAAGCCATAATAAGAAAAACTAGGACTACAAGTTTTATCACAGGATTAGGAAATTTGAAGTGGAAATTGCACTTAAGAAGATGAAATCGAATAAGGTTCTAGTACCTAATGATATCCCTATTGAAGCTTGGAAATGTTTGGGTAAGAAGGGGGTTGCTTGGTTGACTAGATTATTTAGCAAGATTTTGTTGACTAGGAAAATACTAGATAAGTAGAGAAAGAGTATTTTAGTGTCAATCTATAAAAATAAAGGAGATGCACAGAACTGCAACAACTATAGAGGAATCAAGCTAATGTGTCATATAATGAAAGTATGAGAGAGTGTGATAAAGCGTCGATTGTGAGATACAACAGAGGTGTTATAGAATCAATTTGGATTTTATGCTTGGTAGGGTCAATAATGGAAGTGATCTATTTTTTGAAGAGAGCAATAGAAAAGTACAGAGAAAAGAAAAGAGACATTCATATGGTTTTCATCGATTTTGAGAAAGCATATGATAAAGTATCTCGAGATATAATCTAATGGGTGGTAGAGAAGAAATGGGTGACAAAAGGTTACATTGATGTGATTAGAGATATGTATGAATGTATGGTGACTACTAATAGATCGCATGCTAGAGAGACAAGTGAATTTTCAATTACTGTAGGGTTACACCAAGGATCAACCTTAAGTCCTTATCTTTTTGCTTTAATTATGAATGAGTTGACGAGAAATATTCATGATGATGTGCCATGATATATGCTTTTGCAAATGATATCATGTTAGTGGATGAGACTAGAGAATGAGTTAATACTAAGTTGGAGACTTGGAGAGAAGCACTTGATTTTAAAGGATTTAGGATAAGCAAAACTAAAATAGAGTATATGGAGTGTAATTTTAGTAATAGTAACAATAGAAACAAAGGAGAAGTGAAGATTGAGAACCAAGAAGTACCTAAAAGTGAACATTTTCATTATTTATGATCGATTATCACAATGGCTAGAGTGGATGTGGTCCATAGAATTAAGGCGAAATGACTTAAGTGGATGAGTGCATCTGGGATACTATGCGATAAATGAGTACCCACTAGACTAAACGGAAAGTTCTATAAAACGGCTATTAGACTAGCGATGTTGTATTGGACGGAATGTGGGCAACTAAGAAACAACATGTAAATAAGATGTGTGTGCTGAGATGATGATGCTAAGGTGGATGTTGGCAAAACTATAAAAGACAAGGTTAGAAATGAATATATTCGAGAATGGGTAAGAGTAGTACCAATAGAAAATAAATTGAGAGAGAATAAATTGAGATAGTTTGGTCATATAACAATAGAGACCAACAAAAGCAGTAGTGAAGAGACGCGATACAGTGACAGTAGATGAAAGTGTCAGGGAAATGGGTAGACCTAGATTGACGTAGGTTAGTGTAGTAAATAGAGATATGAATCTCTTTAATTTGACTAACGAAATGACCTTTGATAGAGTCAAGTGGAGAAGAAGAATTCATGTAGCCGACCCCATTTGATGAGACTTAAAGCTTAGTTTGGTTTGGTTTGGCTAATTTCATGATTTTGAAATTTGATTTCAGGGTTTAATATATTTAACACCTTCACATAGTCACCAGAACTATTCTTTGGAAGTTTCATTTTTAATTGTGGCAATAAACTCCATAAACTTCAAGTTAAATTATAATGTCATTTTTTTTGTTTACATGTCGTTAATGAAGTTCTTGAAGTTGACATGTGAGCCATACATGACATTTGTTGGAGAGCATGAATTGACACATCAAAATAGTGAGGAAAACTCAATATTGTTCTAGCAAACGAAAGTAGTTAGGTCTCTCTCTAGAAGACGGGTTCTTGAATCCACAAGAAAAAAAGATGAATACATTGAATTCACAAGGAAGATAGTAAACTTTAAAAAATTATTGATATGAACTGCCTTGCCCCTTTAAGCTTGCATGGGTGTTTATAATAATATTAAGTCTTAGAGAGGAAACAAACTTGCTAATCAGGAAAAAAGTAAAAATAAAAATAAAGGAAAAGATTCTTCTTACTAATCTAGAAAAGTAAAATAAATAAATAAATAAATAAAAAATCTACTTACTATCTACGCAATAAATATCTAAGGAAACATAATTAGTTCTTTGTTGATCAAAGAGAATAGTTGAATACTGGCTTGAGCAAATAGCCCTTGACATACTTCAAATCTTTGAGGATGATTTGAGGATCTCTCTAGCCTCTTATCAGTTTAAGGAAGTGGAAAAATAATGGTGGAAGACCATAAAGAACACTAGAAACATGGCAACCATATAGTGGGAAGAATTTCGTGAGATTTTTGTAGAAATATATTTTTTGGATGTGGCTCACGATGCCAAGAGGAAGCAATTTATGAGGCTTAAGTAAGATGGCCAATCTGTGTTGGAGTTTGAAGCTCAATTCTCTACATTGTCGCATTTTTCACCAGAACTAGTGTGCACATAGAAGCTTAAACATAAAGAATTTGAGAAGAGGTTAAATTTGTCGATCCAAAATGACGTGATGGCATTAAAGTTAATGAGGTGGAATGAAGCAAGATGGATTTAAACAATATCTTGGAACTTAGATCCCAGTTAATGGACTACAAATTTGCATTCCTAAATTTTTTTATATAATCAGTATCAGATTTTGATATAGGAGAAATCAATAGTGTGCATTCCTAAAAAAGGCACATTGTAAGAAAATTACAATTTTTTTAGTAAAAATTATGAATGTTTGTGATGTGCATTTTGTTATTTGTGATAAAGATTACGAACGATGAATCTATGATGTGAACCCCCTAAAGTGACAATTGTAAACCATTATAGACATGTTATGAATGATTTGATATAAATGTTTGGAGCCATTTGGGATAAGGATTGTTAAAAATCATTTTTAACAAAAAGAATTACAACTTATTGTGATATTTGTTATACAGCACCATAATTTATGTTGATAAGTTCAAGTTTACCTTAGAGCTTGTAGGGGGAGGCTATTTTATCGGCAAATTATATCCCTAATCCCAAAAGGACTAAAATCAGACCAAGAACCGTTGAATGTGTGCTCATCGGTTATGCAAATAATAAAAGTGCATATCGATTTTTGGTATTTAAATCAAGTGTTCCTAATATACACGCAAATACTATTATCAAGTCAAGAAATGCATCCATTTTCGAACATATCCTTCCTTGGAAAGAGGATGAAGAGAATCAAATTCCTGTAGATACAAATACAAGGCTGAGCAAGCCAAGTTGTCAGAATTGGAAGAGCCAAGTTCTAATAAATGAACTTTTAATGACGCCATAGGAAGTGGTAAAGATCAACAGGAAGATAAACCTAGACTTGGAAAGAGACTAAGGACATCTAAATCTTTTGGTCTAAATTTTTTAACTTTTTTGTTAGAAAATGAACCTCAAAGTTTTAAGGAAGCGATGTCAGGTCCTGTCCTGAAGCACCTTTATGGAAGGAAGCTATAAATGGTGAAGTTGAATCCATTCTAGAAACCACATTTGGAAGTTGGTTGATCTTCCTCCAGGTTGCAAACCACTTGGTTACAAGTGGATTTTCAAGAGAAAGATGAAAGCAGATGGGTCAATTAATAAATACAAAACTCGCCTGGTAATAAAGAAGTATAGACAAAATAAAGGTCTTGACTACTTTGACATATTCCTCTGTAACAAGAATAACATCCATTCGCATATTGATAGCTATACCAACTTTGTATAATCTTGAAATATATCAGATGGATGTTAAGACTATCTTCTTAAATAGAGATTTAAATGAAGAAATCTACATAGAACAACCCAAGGGATTCAGAGTTCCTAGCCAAGAAAACAAGGTTTGCAAACTTATGAAATCTTTATATGGATTACCGAAACAATGACATGAGAAATTTGATCATGCTATGATTTCAGATGGGTTTAAGATAAATGAGTGTGACAAATATGTCTATGTCAAAAATACTGATAGCGGTTATGTCATCGTTTGTCTCTATGTAGCTGATATGCTTATCACTGGTAGTAATATCGAAATGATAAAGTCTACCATGAAATTGTTAAACAAAAGATTTGATATGAAAAATATGAGAGTAGCAAATGTCATTGTTATGACCCAAACCCGCCCTTATGGATTAGAGTGATAACCGGCCAGTAATCATGAGATTACCTACGACCTTAATCAGAAATCAAGTCATTTTTAATAATAGAGAGCCAAATTGAGAAAGCAAAACTTACAAAGATTGTCCAACGAGCTTTGCATACATAGCTTAACCAAAAACTTTCTCATATATGTAACAACTCACACTATGCAAACATCCATATTCTATATTACTTAAGTCCAAGATCATTCAAAAGTCAATATTAACAAAAACCAAGGTTATACACAAATTTGGTCATACGTGGCCACAAAAGAACAAAAGGAAATGCAAAATAAAAGTAACGCCTCTTGCATGAGGAGACCTTGGTTGATCTCTCAAACTTGGTTTCTCATTGCTCACTAGGGCTGGGGCTGGACATCCGCTGCTCACCTACATATATATAAATAAGGAGTGAGCTAAGGAGTGAGCTAACGCCTAGTGAATAATACTAAAATAAAGAAGTTCATGAATGAGATTATTTTAATCATAAGTTATAAACTAAACTTGTTGATTGATATCAACACAAAACGACCTTAGGCCCAACATAACATATATCACATTCATATACCAAACGACCTCAGGTCCAACTCGTATTTGCAAAACGACCTTTGGTCCATTATATGCAAAATGACCTCCGGTCCAATTTATAGGCAAAATGACCTTCGGTCCAATATAAGCAAAACGACCTTGGGTCCATCATATGTAAAACAACCTTGGATCTAATTCATATACAAAATGACCTTGGATCCAATCAATCCATATCCGCATTTGTGCACACTCATGATCCATGATCATGTTCACATTCGTCTTCGCATTCAAAATGACCTTAGGTCCAATCACTTCCTTATTCGAAACGGCCTTTGGCCTATTTAACAGTTATACAAAGCGCCCTTAAGCCCATTTTATATCCTTTTCAAGTAATCTGAATGGTCTTAGGCCCATTTCATAATCATATATCAATTACTTCATATATTTTATTGCGAATCAAATGGATAGAATACTTATTCACAGTATCAAATTAGAAGTTTGGAAACTTACCACACAAGTAACATTTAGAAAATAATATATACACAAATTATCTTTACTAAGATATTGCTCACAGTGTTCCGGTGCTTGATTCGTCATTGCACTTAACCCTACGTACTTCATAACACATGATGATGTAGTTCGTTCCCGGTGGATGGGCTGGACCAATCCAAGCTCCTCGAGTCCACGTCCGAATGGTGAAGCCCGCTGGATGACCTGCAAGCAAGTTCAGTGGGGAACGGGGCAGTCCCCCAGCGAACCCTCCGACGGGCAAGTTAGCAAATAGAAGAGAGATAAAGTGTGTATAGAGAGATTGGAGATAGAAAAACTTAACCTTCTCCTTGTCTTCGATACTTGCTTATATCCTTTGGTAATCATTTCACTATCCCTTCCGACGTGCCCACCTCGCCGAAAGCCTGTGCTGTAGCTTACCTTGTTCAGGGTAAGGGGGCGCTGTTCCGACGGGGAGGTGTTGTCGTAATAAATGCTGTGATGGGCTGCATTAATGGTGATGTGTTGTGGTAATAACTTTGCAGATCTCTGTCTGCTGACATGTCCTGTTCTACACCTGCCATGTGTCTGACTGCCATTGGCCCTTCACGTTCAGTTGGCTTCCAGCTATCCTGGACTTTGCCAACTGGGTTATGCAATGGGGTTTAAATGGTGGGCTTGGGTTTGTTCACTGTGGGCTGTGGCCTTTATGGGCTATCCATGTCAGTAGTCCCTCATTCCCAAGTGCAGCTTCAGTCCAACGAAGGGAATAGTAATGAGGAAGATGTACTGGGCCGTCAGGAAGGGGCCGAACGATAGGACCGACCATGAGGTGGGCCGACCGTGAAGGGGAGCCAACTGGGAGGGCCAACCGTAAGGAGTGCTGACCAGGTGAAGGCTGAGCGGACGAGCCGACCACGTGAAGGTCGACCGCGATGAGGGCTGACCGTGTGAAGGCTGAGTGGGAGAGTTGACCGCGTGAAGGCCGACCACGTGAGCCGGCCGTGAGGGGGGCTGGCCGTGTAAAGGCCGAGCGGAAGGGCGCGGGGCTTAAGAGGTGACGTGTGGAATGAGGATTTGAAGTGGAAAAAACAGGAAAATGTGGGGAGGCAGTGCATCGTGGCCATACATGTGGCAATATCGTGGGGGGTAAGTTAGGCGTTGGAGCAAAAATGAAACGATAGGTCATTAGGGGGTTGAAAAGACAGTTTTGGCGGATGATTTGAAAAGTTTTCAAACTGGCGAAAATTAATTTGGATCCTTGGAATATGGGCAAACCGTGGGCTTTTGGCATCATTCGCTTCACCTACTTGTTTACAAAGAATCAAAACATTCCAAGTCTTACTTCATCTGTTGCTCACGATACACGTTTGTGACACTTCTTCAACTTTCTTGCACCTGCAGTAGAAGTGATTCGCAAACATGCCCTAGAAATGGCACAAGAAGGAGCTATGAACGTGAGGGTGGACCCACTGGGTGAGGACGACGCAGAGGAGTTAGCGACACGATATAAGACGGAGACGCGAATGGTGACGGTGGGGGAATCGGTGGTACGATCTCAGGCGTCCACCATGATAGCGGCTTCACAGCCAATAAACCAGGTAGAGCCAGATCATTGGCATACTAAGGCTGACAAATCCACAATTACTGCCGCGGAGTTTGAGGCTATCCGGGAAAAATACCAGATTCCGGCTGAAGTAGAGCTATTGCTGCCAACGTCGACGGAGAGGCCATCGGACGTAAGGCCAGGGCAGTTTTCCCTTTATGAGGAAGCTTTGAAGGGGAGCTTGAGGTTCCCATTGCCGCAAATAGTAGTGGATGTGCTCAACCGTCTAGAGGTAGCGCCAGGGCAACTAATGCCCAATGCCTGGAAGATCTTGCTAGCTTGTGCGAGTGCCTGGCCAAAGGCGAATGAAGGGGAGGCCATGATGGTGGATGAGTTCTTCGCGTGCTACAAGGCGTCGGGGCAGCAGGAGACTTGGGTGACTCTGTAGGCAAGTAGCGGGGAAAGGGCTGGTGGCGGGGTTGCCCTCATCGATTGAGGGGTGGAGACCACGATGGTTTTACGTGGGTGCCAGTGGAGGAGTTGGAGTGCGCACCATTTGGAAGGTGCCCACCAGGTCGATGGAGCAAAAATTGGGGGCCGAAGCAGAGGAGAAGGTGAAAAAAGTGAAGGAGTGGAGGGAGATGGAAAAAACCAAGTGGGACGAGCTTGTTCAGCCGTCCACATTGTTTGAGGCAGGGTTAGGTCTACAGCCGATCGGCGGGGACCTCGACCGAATAGAATTGGAAGCAAGGAGAAAAGCTCAAGAGGCAGAGAATCAGGCCATCTTTGCCAAAGGCCAAAAATTCAAAAAGTCCCTGGGCGACTGACCACCACAACCAGTGGCAAGGAAGAGGATTCGCCCTCGCCCCAAACCCTTAGGAGAGAAAGACTTAGGGGAGTTTGTACCACGACCACTCCCAAAGAACCCTTTGAAGGAGAGGTCTGTGAAGGAGATGGAGGCATTGGGCATGGGTAAGAAGAAGAAGAGAGTGAGGTGGAGTAAGGAAGAGCCTACCCAAAAAAGAAAAAAGGAAGGAAGGGCAGAGGAGGCCAGTGTGGCCAAGGAGGGAGGGGTGGCTGGGAGGGAGGAGACGCCAGGGAGAGTGAGCGCCCCAGAGGTGGTAGACGTTGCCTCAGAAGTGAGGGAAGTTGTGCCAGTGGTGGCAGCAGTCGGTGTAGGGGTCGGTGAAGTCGCCCCTGAACTTCGGAGGGAGGAACCGCCCCAGGGGGGACCTGTCCCCCAAGGAGGGGCTGGCCTGACCACAGCAATTTATCACGCTCGGGTGGTGGCGGGGCAGCTGGAGGGAGAAGAAGGCCCAGCCAAAGCTGGGGCAGACCGCCTGGTGGGCATCGTGGAAGAGGCAGCCCTACACTCGGCATCCAGATTCAGTGAGGCAGACCTGCTGAGGGGGTTGTGCTCCGTTCAAATGGAGGTGACTACCTTAGCAGGCGCCCTCTTGAGGAAAGCGGGGGCTGCCAAGCTTAAGACAGAGGAAGCCAAGGTTCAGCTGGCGAAATTGAAGGAGGAGAGCGCTAGCTGGAAGAGTGCCTATGCTGACCTGCAGATGGCCAAGTTAGAGCTGGAGAGCACACGCCGCCAGGTTGTGTCGCTCGAGTTCCAACTGGCTACCGAGCGAAAGAAGTTAGAAGAAGCCCAAGCAACCTGTGTGGTCGTCGTCGAACGGCATGAAGAGGCGATGACCAATAATGAGGAGTTGGTAAGGTAGAAGGATGAGGCAGACGCTAAGGTTGGCGTTCTGCAGAAGGAGTTGGAGGCTGAGCGGGGCAAGGCAGCGGAGGAGAGGGAGAGGCTTCAGAAGGAGTTGGAAGAAGAGAGGACGAGGGTGATGGTGGAAATGGAGGGCCTGAAGAAGGATGTGGAGTAGCAGAAAGCAAAGGCTGCAGCTGAAAGGGCGGCCCTTCAGAAAGAGTTGGAGCAAGAGAGGGCGAAAGCAGCTTCTGAAAGGACGGCTTATCCCGATCTGTGTGTCGCAGCGGTGGAGCAATTCAAAGGGTCTGTCGAATTTCAGATGGCAGTAGACACCACTGTCGCCAGCAATCTGGGTAGGCAGGAAGTTGGGGGGCGGGCCCATTAAGGACGACTTTTGGGGGCAGAACCAAAGCAGAAGTTATTGAGAGCTTCCAGCAGTCTGACTTCTATAAGCACGAAATGGCTGAGTATTGGGACAGTGGCTGGAAAATGTTCAGACGCAGAGCTGAAGAGCTGTTCCCAAACTTGGACCTGAGTAGTGTGACGATTGGCGAAGATGATGTGGCCCAAACCCCCCTTGATGAGGGCATCGAAGAGGAAGACCTTGCATCCAGTGAAGAGAAGTGACTGGGAGAGATCTTGTTTATTGTGATTTTGTGTATTCACTTATTTTTATTTTTATCATTATTATTATTTTTTGAATCGATGTAATGAACTTGTGTATACATTTGTGAATGAATAAAATGTCAACTGTGTTTTCAGTCGATTGCCTTTATTTATGCATGAATCAGTGTGGACTAAATTCAGGAACTCCTTGGCACAAAGTGGAATTGGAGTTTGTAAAAACACAATATGGGGTAAAGTTGGAGTTGTATAACAGCTCAATGCAATTTAAATTGGACTTGTACAAAACTCCAATGTAGAGCAAAGTAAAGAACACCCTAATGTAGAGCCAAATTGGACTTGTGTAAAAATTCAATACAGAGCAAAGTAAAGAACACCCTAATGCAGAGTCAAACTGGACTTTGTGTAAAAATTCAATAGAGAGCGAAGTAAAGAACACCCTAATGCAGAGTGAAATTGGACTTGCACAAAAATTCAGTGCAGAGCAGAGTAAAGGAATAATCTGATTAGTAAATAAAACACGTGAGGACATCTTTGGAGTTTGACTAAGTAAAGAGTGTTGTAAAAACTCTGACCTGGAATTGCGACTAAGTGTCAAATAGTGACTGAGTGTCTCGCTAATGCCATTATTATAAAATTTCATTGATGATAAGATTATCTCAGTTTGGACTCGGAATTATTGTTGCAAGTAACTCACTCTGGGTTAGCAATGGTGGCACTCAGTTCGGTTGGGGCTTGTAATGCTAGGTCTAGGTGGGGATCGGTCTGGCCGAGTGCGTCAAGCGAAATCTGGCTGAGGCTTTTAGTGCTCAGTCTGGTTGAGGCTTTTGTGCTCAGTCTGGCTGATGCTTTGTAGTACTCGGTCTGGCTGAGGCTTTGTAGTACTTGGTCGGTTGAGGCTTTGAGTGCTCAGTCTGGCTGAGGCTTTTAGTGCTCAGTCTGGCTGAGGCTTTTTAGTGCTCAGTCTGGCTGACACTTTGTAGTGCTCAGTCTGGCTGACGCTTTGTGTGCTCAGTCTGGCTGACACTTTTTAGTGCTCAGTCTGGCTGACGCTTTGTAGTCTTCGATCTGGTGGCTTTGTGCTTTCGATCTGGTGGACGCTTTTAGTGCTTTCGATCTGGTGCTTTGTAGTACTGTAATCAAAACGTCATTGAGACACGATATAGATGATTGAGGTATATAAATGTCAAAAAGTTACATTTGCACAAAAGGGATGACAAGAAGGCTCAAACGTGTGATTTTTCTGAAAAGAAAATACAATAACTGAGTAATACATGATTAGTAGTTTATTGAAAGTAACGTTTCAGGTGTTCGGCGTTCCAGGGGTGCGGGAGGTCCCGACCTTCCAGATCCTGAAGTCGGTAAGTGCCTGGATGTGGTCTGGCTTTCACAATGTAAGGTCCCTCCCATTTGGCTGCCAATTTACCCTCAGTCGGATTCTTGGTGGCGAGGATTGCTTCTCTCAAAATAAGGTCCCCCACAGCAAACTCCCTTGGTCGGACTTTGTGGTTGTAGTGCTTTCTCATTTGCTGTTGGTATGAGGCCAATCTGACAGCAGTGGTCTCCCTGAGTTCTTCAATTAGGTCTAGGTCAGCTCTACGGAGTTCGTCGGTGAGTGTTGGATTCGGATGTAAAACCCTGGGGGTAGGCAGACTGACTTCCACCGGAATAACCGCCTCAGCGCCATATGTTAGACGAAAGGGGGTTTCCCCAGTGGGAGTCCGAGCGGTGGTGCGGTAGGCCCATAGCACGTTTGGTAGTTCCTCAGCCCAAAGTCCCTTAGCAGCTTCAAGTTTAGTCTTGACAATCTTTAGGAGAGAACGGTTGGTGACCTCAACTTGGCCATTGGCTTGGGGATGATAGGGGGAAGAGAAACATGGTTGAATCCGGAGGTCGGCACAGAACTTCCTGTATTTAGCGTTGTCGAATTATTTGCCGTTGTCAGAAACAATGGCCTGAGGGACGCCGAATCTGCAAACGATCGATTGCCAAATGAACCTGGTTATGTTTGGTCGCAAGGGGTTCTGCCTCTACCCAGTTGGTGAAATAATCGATGGAGACAATCGCGAACTTGGTCTGGCCTCGGCCGGTGGGAAGTGGACCAACTAGGTCGATCCCCCATTTAGCGAACGGGTAGGGGCTGCAGAGTGTGATCAGCTCAGTAGGAGGGGCATGAGGGATGTTGGCAAAGCGTTGACACTTGTCGCATTTGAGCACGAAATCAGTGGCATCTTGGTTGAGGGTCGGCCAGAAATAACCGGTGCGGAGTATTTTGTGGGCTAACGACCTGTCGCCTGAATGATTGCCACAAATTCCCTCATGGATTTCTTGCATGACATAGGTTGCTTGGGCCGGGTTGAGGCATCGCAGATATAGTCGTAAAAAACCACGTTTGTACAAGACGCCACTGACCAGGACGTAATTGGACGATCGGGCCCTGACCTTGGTAGCTTGCTGTTGGTCATCTGGGAGTTCTCCTATTGTCAAGAATAGGAGGATGTCGGATGCCCAAGGGATGGGTTCATTTTGGAGGAACTGCACTTCTTGGAAGTCGGGTGAGAGGGCTAGGTGGGCTAGGTATTTAAGGCGGACACCGTGACTGAGGTCGGACTGGTCTGCAGAGGCCAACTGAGCCATTTCATCTGCCTTGGAGTTTTCTGCCCGGGGTATGTGCTTGATGTGGAAGGTATTGAAGAGGCGAACAAGAGGGATGGTCGGACTGGTCTGCAGAGGCCAACTGAGCCATTTCATCTGCCTTGGAGTTTTCTGCCCGGGGTATGTGCTTGATCCCTGTAAGCCCGCATGGTGTCCTCCTTAGTGTCGAATTCCCCCGTGATCTGGCCGACGATGAGCTGGGAGTCACTGAAAACCCGAATATGGCTGACACCAATGTCCTTGGCGAGGTGGAGTCCTGCTATCAAAGCCTCATATTCGGCCTCATTGTTGCTGGCATCAAACAAGAGGCAGAGAGCACATTTGAAGTAGTCACCCTCAAGGGAGGTGAGGATAAGGCCAACCCCGCTACCTTTCCTGCGGGATGACCCATCGACATTGAGAGTCCAAGAATGGGGGTCTTCTGGCTCGGCAGGAATTGGCGGGGGTGGAGAGGCAGTGGTTGGAGTCGGGTTAGTGAACTCCAGCACAAAATCGGCTATGGCCTGTCCCTTGATTGCTGTTCGAGGGCGGTAGGAGATATCGAACTAGCTGAGTTCTACCGACCACTGCGTAAGTTGGCCAGAAAGTTCTGGTTGTTGCATAACCTTTTTCAGGGGTTGGTCGGTGAGGACCACTATGGAATGGGCTTGGAAGTAAGGACGAAGTCGTCTGAAAGCGGTGACCAAGGCCAGGGACAATTTTTCTAGCAATGGATAATTCTGCTCTGCTCCCCTAAGAGCTCGATTGATGTAGTAGACCGGCCGTTGGACTGAGCCGTTTTCCCTGATAAGAGCCGTACTGACTGCGGTGCTTGACACTGCTAGATAGAGGAAAAGAGGTTCACCCGTAACTGCCTGTGAAAGGAGGGGAGGGTTGGCCATGCATTACTTTAACTGCTGGAAAGCCTCTTCGGATTCGGTTGTCCATTCAAAAGTCTGTCGAAGAACTTTGAAGAATGGTAAGCACTTATCTGTTACGCGGGAGATGAAGCGGTTGAGGGCCGCCACTCGGCCGGTGAGTCTTTGAACTTCTTTGACTGTTTTAGGTGACTGCATTTCAATCAGGGCCTTGATCTTCTCGGGATTGGCTTCAATGCCACGTTGGCTGACCATAAAACCCAAGAACTTTCCAGATCCTACGCCGAAGGTGCACTTCTCTGGGTTGAGTTTCATTTGGTGCTTGCGGAGGGTGGCGAAGGTTTCTCGGAGGTCAGACAGATGATCAATGGAGAGTTTGCTCTTGACCAGCATGTCGTCGACGTATACTTCCATGTTCCGACCTATCTGGTATTGGAAAACTGCATTGACTAGCCGTTGGTAGGTGGCCCCAGCGTTCTTTAGTCCGAAAGGCATCACGCAGTAGTGATAAGTTCCTCGATCGGTAATGAAGGAGGTATGTTCTTGGTCGGACGGGTGCATCAGGATTTGGTTGTATCCAGAAAATGCATCCATGAAACTGAGCATCTGATGACCGGCTGTGGCGTCGATGAGCAGATCAATACAGGGAAGAGGGTAGCTGTCCTTGGGGCAGGCTCGGTTCAGGTCGGAATAATCGACACAGAGTCGCCATTTGCCGTTATTTTTGCAGACTAGGACCACGTTTGACAACCATTTAGGGTAGTCTACGTTTGCGATAAACTGGGCCTCAAGGAGCTTGTTGACCTTTGCTGCAATAAGAGTATTGCGCTTTGGATGGAAGATGCGCTACTTCTGGCAGTAAGGTCGGAAATGAGGTTCGATACTGAGGTGATAGGTTATAAAGGATGGGTCAATACCTGGCATGTCTGAATGGGTCCAGGCGAATACATCTTTGTGCTCGATCAGAAGGGTAGTAAGGTCGGCTTTGGCTTAGGGGGATAGCTGACTGCCGATCTTGACAGTTTTCATTGGGTTAGTGGGGTCGATGGGAACCTCTATGAGCTTCTCAACAGGTTCTCTTCTGACCAGTTCATCTTCGTCTCGGACATCAAGTCCTTCAATGATCATGGCCTCATTCAGTTTAATTTCCTTGAGTGAGGCGACATAGCACTCTCTGGCCACGGTTTGTTCTCCCCTCACTATTCCGACCCCAAGATCAGTGGAAAAATTGATGGCCAGGTGGTAGGTGGAGGTGATCACTTGGAAGGTGTTGAGGGCAGTGCGACCAAGGATGATGTTGTAGGCCGAGGGGCAGTCGACAACAAGGAAGGTAAGCAACTTTGTGGTCTATCGTGAATATTCGCCGATGGTGATGAGGAGATCAATGGAGCCGATGGAGGTCACCCGGTCGCCAGTGAAACCGACCAAAGGGGTTTGGAGGGGAGACAGACTTTCTTCACCGATCTTGAGCTGGCAGAAGCAGTTAAGGAATATGATGTCTGAAGAGCTTCCATTGTCGATGAGAACTCGCCTGACTTTATAGTTGGAGAGGATGGCGGAAATGACGAGAGGATCATCATGAGGATAACGGATGCCTGTACAGTCGGCGTCTATGAAAGTGATCGGCTCTATCCACTGCTTGGGCAGTTTGGAGGGTCGGTCTACCGTGGTGACTGCCTTTTCTGAGCCCTGCCGTATTTTTCTAAGTTCTGCCTTCTGAGTCGAGCGAGATGGTCCCCCGCAAGCAAGACCACCTGAGATAACTCTAATTTCACCAACGGGTGGAGGCGGATTACCTTGTGGCCGAGGTTGTTGGGGGGGTCGATCATAGCCTTGATGCGGTTAAGCTGGCAGCCGCGGTGGAGTGTGCCGGCGATTGTCTCTGTGGGGTTCGGTTTTTTGCCTCTGCTGAGGGCGGGTGTCTGTGAACCGGCCTAGACGTCCCTGACGAATGAGAGTCTCCACCTGATCCTTGAGGTTGATGCAGTCATCGGTGTTATGGCCATGGTCCTGGTGGAAACGGCAATATTTGGACTGGTCTTTCCGGTTGAAAGGGTTCCGTGGGGGGGGGGAGGGAGGCCATTTGAGGGGGTAGTCCTGTTGGATCTGGTTGAGGACATGTTCCATGGGAGAATTGAGAGGTGTATACCGCTTGAACCGACCGGGCGGCCGGGCTGGTGCCGACCGGTCTGCACGAGAGGGTCGGTCTATATAGCGGGGTGTTTGGCTAGTATACTGGGCGCTTCTGGGTTCCGAGTCTTTTCTCTTTTCTCTAGGGGTCGGGTTTTTAGCTGTTGGATCCTGTCGAGCGACTAGTGAATCCTTGGCATTCATGTATTTTTGGGCTTTGGGGAGTAGGACTGCCATTGAGGTCGAGTGGTTTTTAGAGAGGGAGAAGAGGAAATCCGACGAGCACAGACCGGCCATGAAAGCTGTGAGAATGACCTTGTCGTCATTTTCTGTAACTTGCAGGGCTTCGGTGTTGAAGCGAGTAACGAAGCTGCATAGTGACTCCCCTTCGGTCTGACGAATATTGAGAAGTTAGGTGGCCGGGCGTCGCTGGCGCTGGGCTCCGATAAAATGGCTCAAGAAAGAGTCAATGAGATGCTGGAAGGTGGAGACAGAGTTTGGTGGTAACTGGCTAAACCACAGCCGAGCCGACCCCTTCAGTGTCACGGGAAAAGCTCGGCACATGATCTCGTCAGGGAAGGCATGGAGAATCATGAGGGTGCGATAGGTCTCCAGATGGTCGACCGGGTCCATCATCCCGTCAAAGGAGTCGATGGAGGGCATTTTGAACTTGGCGGGTAGGGGTTTGTCTCGGATAGAGGCAACAAATGGTGAGTTTGCCGTAGTGGAGGGCTTATGCTGAATGTTCTGCATAACCCCTTGGAGTTGGAGCTTCATGGCTCGAAGTTCAGCGTCCCAGAGGGGAATGTTGTAGCCACCAGAGGGAGATAGGTGTTGGACGCTGCTGGCTTCTCCCTCGGGGGCTGGTGCTATGATCGATGGGTGTAGGGTGGAGGTGGTGGATTTATATGTGGGTGAAGGGGTTGCAAACCTCCCAAGCTAGGTGGATTGGGTTGTGGGACAGTATGGCTTGGAGTTCGTTCTGGATTGGGTGGAATATCTGGGGGTGGTGGTGGTGGAATGTGGAGGTTTCTTTGGAGTAGAGCATTTATTAGGGCCTGGTTTTGCTCGGCCATGCGGTTGATACTGTTGGTAAGTTCGATGAAATACTGTGGTGGGTTGTCTGGATTGGGAGGGTCGGCTTGGTGGTCAGCAGCATTATGGTGGAAAGCCATGGATCTAGTCGTGACCATACACCTTGATGGATGAGATGAAAAGGTTGGTGGAACAGGGTCTCCGGCGGCAATGAACACAACTGGCGCACGGACAAGCCAGTTCCCACAGATGGTGCCAACTGATGATGTAGTTCGTTCTCGGTGGATGGGCTTGACCGATCCAAGCTCCTCGAGCCCACGTCCGAGTGGTGAAGCCTGCTGGATGACCTACAAGCAAGTTTGGTGGGGAACAGGGCAGTCCCCCAGCGAACCCTTCAACTAGCAAGTTAGCAAATAGAAGAGAGATGAAGTGTGTATAGAGAGATTGGAGATAGAAAAGCTTAACCTTCTCCTTGTCTTCGATACTTGCTTATATCCTTTGGTAATCATTTTACCGTTCCTTCCGACGTGCCCACCTCGCCGAAAGCCTGTGCTGTAGCTTACCTTGTTCAGGATAAGGGGGCGTTGTTCCGACGGGAAGGTGTTGTCGTAATAAATGCTGTGATGGGCTGTATTAATGGTGATGTGTTGTGGCAATAACTTTGCAGATCTTTGTCTGCTGACGTGGCCTGTTCTACACCTGCCATGTGTCCGACTGCCATTGGCCCTTCACGCTCAGTTGGCTTCCAGCTGTCCTGGACTTTGCCAACCGGGTTATGCAATGGGGTTTAAATGGTGGGCTTGGGTTTGTTCACTATGGGCTGTGGCCTTTATGGGCTATCCATGTCAACACATTTGGTCATAATACAATTCAATCCGTTTTTTAGTTTGCTTAATGTTCTTAGGCTTCTTTCTTGTCTTTTAATTCACTTAGGATGCTCAATGTGTGCCTAAGAATACTCAGAAATGGAAGAGAACGAAAATTGGAACATAATACGGCTTTTTAAAAATTTCTGAAACAGGGTACCTCGCTTGAGCGCAGCTTTGGTCGCTCGAGTGGTCTATAAAACTCTGTAAAAGTACTAGTTGCATGAATTTTACGCTCTAGCGAGACATTCTTCTCTCAAGCGATGAGTCTTGTAAAACATGGTTCGCTTGAGCGCAAAGTTTGATGCTCGAGCTACCGTGCAATTCTCTGTAAAACTTTTGGGAGCTGAATTTTTACGCTCAAGCCGGCCTTTTTTCGCTCAAGCGAGAAGGTCGAATTTTAGAATTTCTAGAACTGCGTTTGAACTTCAAACATGATTCCAACTTGTTTTTCTTGCATGTTAAGCCGTATAACTTGGCCAAATAACTTCTAACATGAAAATAAAAGTTAATTCTACAAGAATTGAAGTTCAATTCTCTAAGAATTCTTCATACAAGTTCAAATCATTTCAATTTCAAGCTCATATCTTTAAGACTCATGCATTCAAATTCTATATCTGCATGGATTGAGCATGCATGTGGGATATAGCTTCTTTCCTCAATTCAAATGATACTAACAATGTTCAAACTCATGAGATTTCTCAAAATTATGCATTTGGTACTATATTCTTCATGAATTTGTCAAAATGCTATTCAAAACTCTCATGCATGTATGATCTTACATAAATTCTTGTTCAATCATCTTCAAAACATGTAATTAAGCCTCATAGCCTCATTATTCATGAATGCATGTCTCAAATGATTATCAATTCAACTTGTTAACATGCCTCATACTCAAACATGAAGTTTCATAGCAATTTGTTACATGCATGTACATATTGATCTCATTTTCATCCTTTTCAATTCAAATCTTGTTCTTAACTTCATATCATCTTTGAATTCACTTAGTTATGAATTTAAACCCATGAATTTGAGTTCAATTACTCACTTAGAAGCTTCAATTTTCCAAATTCTAGCTAGTTCTTGAGTGAATTTTCTCAATTCTTGAATTCTCTTGCAAAATCTACAAGGATGCTCTCTTCCTCCCTCTAGAATCGGCTCACTCTCTCTCTAGAATGTATATGTTCAGATTTTGAGCTCAAGAAATGAGCTTAAGTACATTTAGCTTCTATATATATGCTTCCTTAATCAAACTTAATTAGAACTAATTAATTGTGTTTATTTTAATCAATTTAGGCCTGGTTTGGGGTCTTTGAAAAAAGATAAAAAGTCAAAAAGTTATAAAAAAAATAAAAAATATATTAAAAAATTAATTTAACACATAATAACATTTCAAACAACTCTGCTGTACAACATGTGGAGGTCACTTTTTGGAAAAATTGCATGGTTTTAGGTGTACAAATAACACGGTATTGTTCGGCCCGTAGGGACCTATCACAGGTCTTGTTTTAATAATCTGAACCATTCAATATGTAGAACTCGTCGAGTACTACATGCCTTTGCAAAATAACGTTGATCGGATATCGGTAAGTATATGATCAAACCAGTTAAAATTTATAAAATGGATGGTGTCATAGTTAATAGTTGAAAACAAACTAATTTGATCATATAGCTATCGATATCCAATCAACGTGATTTTTTACAAGAATATAGTAGTCGACGAGTTCTACATATTGAATGGTTTTGATTAGCAAAAAGGGACCCGTGGTGGGCCCCCATGGGCCAAATAGCACCTAATTCAATGCCCAAAAAACAGGGAATCATCTCCCAAACAACACTCTGCCGACGCCGTCCCTCATTTCAGCCTACTGTACAGCCTATTCCATCCAATCTTCTTCTATACACTAATTTATACAATTCTTTAATACACATGTTTTCATAAAAAGTCAAAAAGTTATTCCAAACAACCATATTTTTTTCCTCAACTTTTTAGTCTAAAAAGACAAAAAGTACACTTATTTAGGATATCTCAAACAACCCCTTAATCTAATTAATTTGATACAAATCAATTTTTAATTAAATTTCATCATACTCTAAAAGTAATGCTAATCACAATAGTACAATCAATTTTGATTTTTGACGCCTCCACGACCCTCAATTTCATTTTATAACAGAAAATAGAACAGATTTTCCTACGGTGAACAGATAGAAATTTAAAAACACATATAATCATATAATTAGCCCGCAAAATCATATCAAGCACAAAATTATAAGCATAATTAAGATTTATTAGCATAACACATGGTAAGGTTGTTACAATTATACTTGGAATGAAAATTTTTAAAGCATCTAATGAATGTGCTTTATCTCAATCTCACTATGTTGAGAAATGCTAAAAAAAATTGGAAAGTATGACAACCGTCCTGCTAAGACACTTATAGATACTAATGTTCATTTATTAAATGATATAAGTAAAGACATATCACAATTAGAGTACTCTCAAATCATTGGAAGCTTGATGTACTTAATGAATTGCATACGGCCTGTAGCCTTTGTAGTCAGCAAATTGAGTAAGTACACAAGTAATCTAGGAAAAGATCATTTGACAGCTATAATTAGAATGCTTAGATATCTAAGACGTACCAAGAATTATGGATTGCATTATACGAAATATTCAACAGTACTTGAAGAGTACAGTGATGCGAATTGGATATTGGATACCAATGACTCCAAATTCATAAGTGGATATGTCTTTACTCTGGGAGGCGCAACACTCTTTTGGAAAATCCTCCAAACAAACTTGCATAGTTGGGTCCACAATAGAATCAGAGTTTATCACTTTGGATAAAACAAGAGAAGAAGCAAAGTGGCTTCGAAATTTCCTAGAAAATATTCCAATGTGGCAAAAACCGTACTAGCTATATGCATATATTGTGACAGTGAAACATCAATAGGACTAGCACAGAATCATACGTATAATGGAAAGTCTCAACACATTTGTCGACAACATAATACCATTAGGTAGTTGCTTTCAAATGTTATAATTACCATTGACTATATAAGGTCTAGAGATAACATTGCAGATCCATTAACAAAAGGGTTAGCTAGAGAGCAAGTGTTTAATTTATCGAGGAGAATGAGATTAAAGCCTATTAACTAAGAATCGCTATAATAGAAACCCAACCTAAAAGACTGGAGATCCCAAGAACTAAGTTTAATGGGACAACTAAATTATGGAGATTCCCTGATTACTGGAGAGGTTTACTCTCCTACCTATTTCTATGATAAGAAGAGTGATCCCTGTAGCGTTCTAAGGATAAGCTTTGCTTTTAATGATTCTTATATCTTTGTAATCCAAGTGGAGTGTGGCAGGACACTCTTTGTCAAGCCTCAAAATAAAATTTTAAATATATATATATATATTATTAACTAATGGGGCTCAAAAACGGAAGCAATTAAATAATAGAATGTCCATTGAGTAGTGCATATATGCCAGGATCGTTACGTAACTAATTGTAGACGGAGAAGTCCACATGCATGGTTCATATAAATACAAGTCCAAGTCATATGTTTATAAACAAAGAGTTAATAACCCAAAAATTACATAATCATAAAATATTTAACAAAAGCCACTAAGAACTTAACAAAAATGTGGCATTAAAGGGACTTATTAAGAGATAAGAGACTCCAACTTTGGGGCTTAACAAACAAGTCCTCAAAAGACGTTTGAAGCTGACCTAGGGTTGGCCTCTAAGCTGACCACCTACAAAACATATATGAATACGGAATGAGCCAGGCTCAGTGAACAATAATAATAATAATGTATGAAAGCATATAAATGAGCATGTGTCTTGAAGAATATGTACGTAATACATGTATGTCTTTTTCATCAACACATTCCTGAACGGCCTTGGGCCCACATAAGATAGAACGACCTTCGGCCCAATAATAACAGAATGGCCTCATGCCCAATAATAACAGAACAACCTCGGGCCTATTTCATATGTCATTGTGGTCAAGTGTTTAACTAGTTTAACCAAAGCACAAGTTATAAAATATATAAATCGTAACATTCGACATATTGTTACACTATTATTACTCACAGTGATCCGGTCGTGCAATGATTTCTTCCGGCGAGCAACCTACACGTCATGCATAGAAATTGATAAGTAATACATTCTTTTCATTGTTTCTTGTCTTTCGTCATTCTTTCATTTCGTTCACTTTCCATTCATTTTTAAGTATTTCGGAGGGATAAAATATATATTAACATATTTAGAAGGTCAAAAAGGGTATCACAAAGCAACAAAATTTTCCCCAATTCCCGTACGTGCGGAGGTCCTTCACCTCACGTGTAGAGAGGTGTGCCACACGTGCGGCCCCGCATGAGCTTTTATTTCAAAATGTCAACCTTTGCCTCCCCTGTTTTCCGCACGTGCGGCTGTGAGCCTCACACGTGTAGCTGTGCATCCTGCACGTGCAGCCATGAGCCCCGCATGTATGGTCCTAGGCCCTGTTTGTGCAGTTCAAAAATGCAACAAAATCAAGCTTTCCAATTACATTTCCAAGGCTCAAATCAAGCACTTTCTCTTCAAAAACATGATGTAGGAATATATTAAGCATGAACCATAAGCTCAATGAATCAAACTTCTTTAATTGAACATATAGAACTTAAATTTTCCATGAATCTTTCATTTTCTTCATCTTTCATATATATACATATATACATGATGCTTAAAGCATGCATTGAGGCAAGAGTAGGAATAATCCCTCACAATCCAACTCAAATCAAACTAAACATACAAGAATCAATTCTTAAATCAAATAAATGTAGAATATCTATGCTTATCTCATGATATTTGGTCAAACAAAACCATATCTCATAAACCCTAACTTCCATGGGTGTCAAAGCTTCATTCTAAGTCTTGATTCTAATCAATTGAGGAAAGATATAGAGTATTCTTGGTGAGTTAAACATACCTTAAGCTAAATTCTTTGAATCTCCTCTTTAATTCTTCAATTTCCAAACCCTAGGTTGAGTTCTCTTTTCTCTTTCCTCTTTTCTTTTCTTTCCTTCTCTAAAGCTCTTCCCAGGAGTTATTTTATGTTTTGATGGGTCTAAGTCTCAACTAAGGCTCAAGTATATATCCTTTCTTTAACTAGAGTGAACTTAATTAAGAAATTAACCAAATAAAGCCAATTAAAACATTATGAATCAAATTTTTACAAAACTTCATATTATGTTCTAAAAATCATGCTAATCGTAACTGTAAAGTCAATTTCCGGTTATCGCGCCTCTAAAACTTTCAATTTTCAATCTAAAGATTGCAATTTCAACAAACTTTTTTCAACCGACAGATAGAAATTGATAAACATGCAATTCACACACTAACACATGGAATTTCATATTAAACACATAAACACACATATATTTAAACATATGAGAGGATCAGGTTATTACACTCTTAATAAGAATCACATATGTGAGTGTGAACTAGACCGGTTATATGAGAATTAACAAGACTGAATTCTCTAGAGCACTCATTGAACCAGGCATTATTCAGGCCAAAATGAACACAACTGTAGTACAAGACTGTGTCTGGTAATATTCTGTGTGTAATCTATTGTCTTGGCTTACACCAATAGCTGAACAGTTCAAGGCATCTCGTCCACTAGGCAGCTAGTAAGTTCGATAGGTTTCCACTAGGGAAGGTTCAAAGCCAAAAGCTACCTATCCTAAAGCAGGGTATCCCCTTAATGTATTATCTCGCATTTTTTTGCATATTGTTGCATGTCCGTTTCTGTCAACTCTATTCATGCAGGGAATTGTTGGAAAGTTTGAATTTTTTGACAACTTTGAGCCCAAATTGAAGTGGCACCCATGCTCCATTTAAGGTGAGTCTGAGTGGTAACGTGTTCTTCGCCACGTGTTGAATCATGCCTTGAAGACGGTTCATCAAAAACATTTCCGAGTGAATGTAAAGTTGACGTTATTTTTGGATTCGTGAAAATGAAAATTGAAGAGACAAAATGGATTTGCTCATTAAATGGCTTGTCCCACATTGAAATAAAGAAAGGTTGCCATACTTGGGATGAGCCCTAAGGCGTATCCCAAGTTTTATAAGGAGTGGAGTTATGAACAAAATAAGTTTTGACCCAAATCCACCAATAATAATCAAAATAGCTATTCAAAATTATACATTATTATTTTAGCTAATTACTTTTTCAACATACGTTCTAACAAAACTCTCTATTTTAACTATATTTCATTTTTTTTTTCATAATTTTTTTTTCAAATACTGCAATATTTTTGTAATAATTATAAATTAATTATAATGGTCATATTTTTTTAACTGTTATTTTATTTTATTTTATTTTCTAATGGTCATATTTATTTATTATCTTTTTTTTATAACAACCATATCTTTTCAACCACCATATTTTCTATTAGTCATATTTTTTTATTAAAACGGTCATATTTTTTAAATGGTCATATTAAGATAACAAAAGTTTTATCTTTACATATATTTTCTACAGAAATTATTATAAAAATAATATGATAATATTTTATTTCTTTAAGAAAAATCTTAATGAATGTTTTATTTTAAAACAAAAAATTCAATTGAACCATAATATTTTGTATAAAAAGTTGATATGCATTTTTTATTTATATATCATTATTTTTTAAGAACAAAGGTTTCAAAATAAAAGCTTTTAGTGCAAGTTTAAAGAACAATAAAGAAGAATAAATTTTCAAAATATATAGCTCTAGTGCACAGTAGTTCACTTCTGTTTTTTTCTTTTTTTTTTTTCTTTTTTTTTGATAACCTGATATCCAAATCAATTTATGCGCACCTTGATTAACATAGTAGTTTGCTCCTTGTGATGAGTTACTGTAGCACAAAATTAATCCAGCCATTGTTGAGCAATGCTGTTGGAGTAGAATGGGGTGTTGGAGATTAAAAAAATTTAATTTAGAAATCTGTGGTAAATTATTTGTTGCAATTTCTTACTTAAACAATTTTTAATCTCCAACACCCCATTCTACTCAAAAAAAGAAATAACTTAAACAATTTTTTTTAAAAAAAAATATATTTAAAAGTTAAGAAAAAATACTTTTAATTTATATTGCATAATTATTAATTTTAATTTCCAATAAGTTACAGAACCAATACAAAGCTTGAAACTAGATAAAACCACCAAATGCGTATATAAGGCTTGAAACTAGATCCGACCATCAAATGCATCATACAGCGAGGCTGCTGTAGATGTTCTAACACTGCTTTAGTCTTTAGAAGTAGAATTTTATTTTGTTTTTTTTTTTTTTTTTGATATAAAACATTTTTCAACATGGATATAGTACACATTTATTAGAGAAGTGCCCTTTCCATTGACTCTATTTTTCTCAACAAAATTCCCATTTTAGCCTTTATAAGGGAGATAAAGGCTTTGTGGGCTATTCCAGTTAACTATTTGATATTTTGAATATTTTTAGTAATTGTTTGGCATGCGTTAAAATAGTCCATATTATTTTAGCATATTATTTTATTTATGTCACAATCATCTTATTTAAGTCACATCACTTCTTTATCACATCATTTCAAACCTAATTCATATTTCACTTTCTTTTCATAAAAAAGTCAAAAAATATATTAATCTAGTACTTTCCAAACAACCCCTTAGTTAAAATAATTATATTTGAAAAGTTGACTGATTTTTTAATTGATTTAATAATTATTTAAAAAAAATAAAATAATTATGAATTAAATTTGACATTTTAACTTATTTTATTTTTTAACAAATTATTTTAACTAAACCCTCCTAACACTCCCAAGATAAAAAAACAGAGCGTCGGCAGTTTTCATATTGTCCATATTCCAATTTATATATTTTTATTTTTTAAAATTTTTATAGTGGAAGTCAAGTGGGTGCGCAATAAGAGTCGTCTCCTTAAGAGGGTATGATGGCTGAAAAACAACACTCCCTTTGAGGGTTCTTCAACAGTCAACCAGACCACCAATAGAGGCGGCGCACTTTAGCAGCGGGAAGAGGAGGAACAAGATGGAGATGATGGGACTGTGCTTATCATTGGTTATGGTTATGGTATTGCTTCCACTCTGTCATGGTGATGGATTGAGCATTTCTACTCAGAACCTTGAGGTTTCCAAGCAATTAGAGCGCTTAAACAAGCCTTCCCTCAAGTCCATCAAGGTCCCCTTCTTCAATCCCCTCTTACCCTTTTCACTTTCTCTCTGTATCTATATATATTTATGCATGCATTGAATTTGGATTGATTTTTGTTTTGTTAAAAAAACAGAGCCCAGATGGAGATATAATTGATTGTGTTCATATCTCCCACCAACCAGCTTTTGATCATCCTCTCTTCAAGAACCACACTATTCAGGTCACCTCTCTCTTTTCTTTTCTTTTTTTTTTAATTTTAAATTTCAGTCTCAATTTAAAAGCTGATTCACTGTTAATAGGACCGGTCTAATGGGTGTGTTTTTGTTTTTGGTTTGCAGAAGAGGCCAAATTATCACCCACTAGGGCAAATTGGTGAGAAAAAGGTGTCCAATGTGAAGGTGAAGTCCAATGGAGGAAAATCAACAGTAATAAGTCAGCTGTGGCAAACTAGTGGAAGATGCCCAGAAGGAACAATTCCAATGAGGAGAACAAGAAGAGAGGATCTTCTGAGAGCAAGCTCTATCACAAGTTATGGAAAGAAGAAGCACAAAACCATCCCAAAACCACCACCAGCAGCAGCAACCTCTGCTAATCCTGACATCATCAGTCAGAGTGGTCACCAGGTACAGCCCCCACCCACCACTATACACATTCTGTGCCAATAATAAATTTACCTATATAAGTAGGTAACTGTAAATTTGTAGTTGTATATTTCATTTATAACACTAAAAGAAAAAGAAAGGTGAATATCATGTAAACTAGGATTGAAAAATAATTACAAATTCATTGAGTGCAAGTGATAATTTATGTAAAAATGATGCAGTTCTCACTTGCATTTACTTGTAGTTCATTAATTTGTAATTATTTTCTTTATTTTCCATTTCATTTGCACAATGAGTACTATGCAAAAATGACTCACTTTTATCCAGTTGTACTCCAATTATTTCCAATTATTTAAAGGAGAAATGCATTTCAATTGGATTAAGTGAAAATGATTACAAAAATATGAAGATACAAGTAGATTTTGTGTCGTGGCTTTGTTTTGGGTAATTAAAAAAGGTGACTTGACTTGCACCACAACACAAAATTCACTTTGTACCTCCATATTTTTGTAATTATTTTCATTTGTTCTCTTCTCACTTAAACACAATTCTCACATTATTATTATTATGTTTATCTTTCATATTTATTTGATATTCCTTAATGCTGTGCTTGGTTGGGGGATTTAGAGAGGGATTTAGAAAGGGAATGGGAAAAGGTGTGTGAAGTTAAGTGAAATATAAACATATTTTATTTATATTTCACCTACCTTTTCTATTTTCCTTTTCAAATCCCTTCCTAAATTCTCCAACTAAATACAGCATAAAAGAAAATGAGAAAAATGAGAAAAAAAAATGCATCTTTTGTTTCCATCTTTCTTGATTTGTTAATTTTTCTCTTCCTCCTAATAAATTTATTTATTTTATTTTGGAGTTTTTTTTAGCATGCAATAGCTTATGTTGAAGGAGATAAGTATTATGGAGCAAAGGGAACTATGAATGTTTGGGAACCCAAAATTGATCAACCTAATGAATTCAGCTTGTCACAACTCTGGATATTGGGAGGCTCTTTTGCTTCAGATCTCAATAGCATTGAAGCTGGTTGGCAGGTAAATTCTAATTTTAATAGTAAAATTTTAATCTCATGTAAAATATGGTTGATAACATTTTTGTAATTAAAAGTTTTTTGTTCAAAATTATAAGTGAGACATTTTAGTTTGAAATGAAAAGATAAAAAACAACCACCATTCTGTACAGAACTTGTCTGTATATCATCATTATTGCTCTGGTAAACAAAATGTAGTTGTAATTAATTATGTTTGCATTTGTGTTTCATTTGTGTTGCATTTTGATTCATTTCATTTTGTCTACTGTGGTGGGAGTGAAAACAGGTGAGCCCAGACTTGTATGGAGATAACAACACTAGACTTTTTACGTACTGGACTGTAAGTGCTGTGTTTTCAATTGCCTTTTTGGTCTGTATATAGGCCTATTTTGGGAAGTGGGTTATAATTTACTTTTCAGATTATAACCCACTTTCTCTCTCATAAAAAAGCTACTTATAAACAGTTTTTTAACAAAAAATTGATTATAACCATCTTCTCAAAATAGGTTATACTCCAGTTTGCTCACAAGCTTTGAAAGTGTGCAAATAATACAAAATTGTGATTGGTTTAAAATAGTAAAATTCAAAACTTTGAATATATCAAATTCACTATTTTAAACTAATTACAATTCGAATATTATTCACACACTTCAAAAAAATGTGAACAAATTGATTTTAATATATAGTCCTTCTAACCATATTGTAAAGGTAATGTGGGTCTGAAATGAAAAGGGTAAATGACATGACAGAGTGATGCATATCAAGCCACGGGGTGCTACAATCTGTTATGCACAGGATTTATTCAAATAAACAATGAAATTGCAATGGGGGCCACCATCTACCCACTTTCTGCCTATGGTGCTAACCAGTATGATATCAGCATACTTGTCTGGAAGGTAACAAAACAAAAGAAATAGTAGGCAAACAACATTACATTTACACATGATTTATTTATTTTTTTAAATCTGTTAGGTTGCATTTCTATTTTTTATTTTCTATTTTAATTTTCAAGCTTGTTTGGAAAAGGACAGTGCTTCTTTCCAATTGGGTTTCTCAACTAGAGCGTTTCATTAGGCTTTCCACGAGGCCCACATTAATGTTTCTAATTGTTTAGGCCTTGTTTGGCATGATCTAAAAAAGTTAAAAAGTCAGAAAGTCACTATTCTATTTAAGTCACATCACATCATTTTATTTAAATCACATCACCTCTCTAACATATCACTTCAAACCCAATCCATACCCAACTCATATTTCATAAAAAGTCAAAAAATACACTTATTTAGATCATTCCAAACCACCCCTTAATGTTTAGGACTTGTCAAATATTTCATTATTGGAAAAACTCATATTGATTGGATATCAATAGTCACTTAATCAGATCACATTTGTATTAACAATTTATTTTTAAAATTATAATTACCGTTGATACAAATTTGATCTGATTATGTAGCAATCGATATCCGATCAATATGATTTTTGTAGGGATTAAGTAATAGACGAGCTCTAAACGTTCAACGATTTGAATCATCAAGCCTAACAACATGCCTAACAAGCCTATCAAGCCAAGTAGCATGCTTCAATCTGATTTCGGATTGCAAAAGCCTTGGAAAATTGTTTTCAAAAATGATTTTTGAAAAAAAAAATCTTGAAAACACCAAAAGTTATTTTGAAATTTTTGTAAACTATTTTTGGAAAAAAATTAAACTAATACATAAAATAAAAAATAAAAAACCTATGAGTGTTTCCGAAAATTTCGTAGTGTTGTTTCTGGAAACATTAAAAATGAAAATAAAGAAAATAAAAACACAACTAAACTTTTCCATGAATCCATCCATAAATAAAATTGAAAACACAGCTCAAACCAAACTTCTTTTTTTTTTTTTCCCCAAAACAAGCCCTAAAAGTATTCTTTGGCATTGTGTCGATCTTCACTGTTTTTCAAATTGTAGAACCACTTTCAAATGCCTTACCAAATAAGAAGTAGATCCAAGGTATAGAAGTGTTCAAAATGGGGGCTGTCAGAGCATTTTCACTACGATGACCCACGTTTCTCTAGGTACCTAGGTGAGAATTGGAAATGCATAAATTTGACATTAATTATTTAATGAAAAATTTAAATTAAATTTGATTATTTATTTATGAATTTCAATAATGAATTAAACAGTTTTATTATGATGAATTTAAAATTACTATAAAAAGTAATTATTTGAAATAATAGTAAGAATTTTTTCCTTGCTACAAAGATGCTATTAAAACACATTTATTTTTTCTCAATTTATCTTCTTCTATAATTTATCTCCATTTATGATAGTTAATTTTCCAATCTTGTTAACTTGAAATCTCTTGATTTGAAATACACATCCTCTAACAAGACTCTAAGATAAATGCATTATTATCCCACTGCATTTTGAGCACTTCAAAAATTTTCAAGATATTTAATATTAATATCTAGTAAAATAATGCATATTGACCCACTGCTTTTGTTTAAAAATTCAAAGAAGTATTATACAATACAATGATAGAGTACCAACAAATGTGCTATTATGCCCATAGTAGATTACAGAAAAATACAGAGAATATCTGACATATGCTCATATGTCCACATGTTCTGGTTTTCCTATCCATGTTTGTTTACTATGATATGCATCAGATACATCATTGTCACTGGACTTATTTTCAATATTTTAATATTTTAATAAATGGGTAATTATAATTTGTTAGGACCCAAAAGAGGGTAACTGGTGGATGCAATTTGGGAGTCAGTATGTACTGGGTTACTGGCCATCCTACTTGTTTTCATACCTTGCTGACAGTGCATCAATGATAGAGTGGGGAGGAGAGGTGGTGAACTCAGCATCAGATGGGCAACACACCACCACTCAAATGGGTAGTGGCCATTTCCCTGGAGAAGGTTTTGGTAAATCTAGTTACTTCAGGAATATTGAGATTGTAGATGGCTCTAACAATCTTAGAGCACCTAAAGACATAAGTACTTTCACTGAGCAATCCAATTGCTATGATGTTCAAACTGGCAAAAATGGTGATTGGGGCAACTACTTTTACTATGGTGGTCCTGGTAGAAACCCAAATTGCCCATGATCAAATTGAAAAACTAGACTAAGTAGTTTTTCCTATTTCTTGCCCCTATTTTATTTGTTTACTAGGAATTTTATGTACTCATAAAAATATCTTAGAATTGTCTATAATTTGAATGTATGATTTAATTTGAACTTGGTGTTGTGTGAATCAGGTTTAAAATAAATTTGATTTACACATTTTGAATATTTTACAATTTTTCTATGTATTTTTTTTTTTTTTTTTAATTGGTTGCACCCATAGATGGCCTTTATGTTGTATTATTCAGGTTTACTATTGTACAACCTTTTTTAAGGCTAGGCTGGCACAGCATAGCAACATGTGAATCATGGAGAGAGTTTTGACTTCCTTTTAGGCTGTCTATATGAGAAGGAGGCAGAGAGGTGGTCATGTTTCTTCAACCTCAAAGAAAAGGTTGCCTGTCATTCTTATTTATGTAATTGCTTTTTTGTGCTCCATTCATAGGGGTACTAGATTGTTAATTGCTTTCATGAAATCCATTTGTTTTCTTTTGGACTTGTGAGATGGGTTTGTTAATTGGGGAGATTCGGCCGAAACACCATGTTTTAAGATTTTATTGGTATAAGAACACAGATTAAATGTTTTGAAGTTGAAGTCCTCTCTAATATTGCATAGGGTAATTTATTATCAAAATAATCTTCTAGTTTAGTACCCATTTTCCCATTTTTAAACTGGTTAATTTCACAGGAGATTTACGGGCCAGTCTTATTGAGAAGATTTATTTATTTATAAGTCTTGCTCTTTTTTTCGCCTATCAATCTCTCTAAAATACCATTTCTTCACCTTTTTTCATTCCTATTATCAATACTATTGTGACTCTCCTCCTCCGCTAGCAACCACCTCTGCTCACTAGCGATCACTTTCGGTGCTGACGACATTTTCGACGACATTTTTTTGAATTGTTTCAACAAAAATGACATCTATCACCACTATATCACTTTTGCCACTACCTCCACCACTTAATCACTCATTTATATTTACACACACACTTACCGTCATTTATTTATATACTTATTTACTCACAAAAATACAATCACATAGACATATATAACACAGGCTAATCTAATAAATTTATTAGAAATAAATTTAGTGATAAATTTATTATTAAAAAACCACTAATCGATATCTAAAAAAATTACAAATAAATTTGATCCACTCACTTTTACTCATGTTCACTCCATTATTTACAAGAATTCACCATCCTCTCACACACACATAGAAAACAATAGAGATTAATAAATTTATCACTGAGAAAAAAAAAAAAGATACATTTAGTGATAAATTTATTACTGAGTAAATTGTATAATAATAATAAAATAAAAAATAAAAGACATTCACTCATTCACATTCATGCTTCTACTTACTCACAAGACACTCTTATCCTACATACATATACACAACCAGAGACTGATAAATTTATCACTAAATTTTTATTTTTTTATTTATTTATTTATTTTTTTTTACAGCAAATCTATTTTTAAAAATAGAGAGACATGAAGGGAGGAGGAAGAGGGATAAGATCTAAAAAAATAGTGTCGTTTGGAGTCACTTGGAGTCGATTTCATCATTGAAACAACTAGATGGATGTAGATCTAGAACTAAATCGATGGATCGGCGATGATAAAGTGAACATCAGAGATGTGAAGTGTAGATATCGGTGATGGTAGATGTGGTTGGTGAACGATGGTGGTTGATTAATGATGGTGGAGTGTAGATCGATGCCAGTAGTGAATGGATGATGATAGTAGCGAGTGTAAGATGATGGTGGCGGTGGTGGTGATCGTTGGACAATGATGATGACTGTGGTGGTGGTTGTGACGACGTTGACGGCAACGGAGGAGAACAGCAGAGATGGTTGGTGAACAAAGGTGGCGACGGTAATTGGTGAACAAATGTGGCGATGGTGGTTGGTGAAGGTGGCGGTGGTTAATGATGGTGGCTGTAGTGGGTGAACCACCATGGCAACGGTGGTGGTTCGGTGATGGTGGCAACAATAGTATGAAACTCTTTAGAGTTTTCTTCGAGGGAGAGAAAGAGAAAGAGAGAGAGAGGGAGAGTAGGCATAAATGGTCGATTTAGAAGAGAGAACAAAAGATTATTTAAGACAACACAAAACACTCAAGGATAAAATAATAAAAAAAGAAAAAATAAATAACAAATGGGCTAGGATTTATATGTGCATAAGATTTTGAGTCAGGATCTAATAGATAATAAAGTCCCAAAAAAGGGACTGACCCGTAATAAACCCGAATTTCACACGGTTTAAAAAAAAAAAAAATCATTTTTATCCCCTTATACTTTTCTGATTTCAAGTTTTAATGCTTTCATATGTAAACTTGTAAGAACAAATTTAGCTGATGTTAGTTTTTGAATATTTGGTTTACATGGGATGATGAATTCTATTCTGTGCAGTTTATTACTTGGAATCGACCCTCTTGTGTTCTATTGGTTTGCATTTGGATGTGTATTGCCCTACTGAGGTTCGGCCAAAGCCCATGTTATAAGATTTTATTAGCATTGCGACATGGATAACATATTCTCTAGCAAAAGTCCTCTAATATTAAAAAGAATGATTTCTTACCAAAATAACATATGGTTGGTTAGTTTAAAATGTTTGGTTTGGTTTTCTGTAAACATTTTTTAGAAATTTTTTTTTTTTGTTTTGTTTTTTTTTTTTTGTTTTCAATGAATTTTTTTTAATATTTTAAACAATTGTTTTAATTTTTAGACATACCTAATATAAATACACTTAAAATGTATAATATTTGTAAATTTTTTTAAAAAAAGATTCGCTAACGCTGTGTTTGGTTGGTGAATTCGAAAAGGGATTTAAAAAGGAAAATGGAAGAGGTAGGTGAAATATGAATAAAATATACCTATATTTCACCTAATTTCACACGCTTTTTTCTTTTTTCTTTCCAAATCTCTTAATCAAACATAGTGTAAATATTAAAAATACAAAAATACAAAAATTTAGTATATTTTTTTATATTTTTGTGTATTTATTAATTTTTTAAAATATTTTTTTATAAATATTTTACTATTTAGATACATCTAAGTAAGATACATCTAAAAAACAGTTAAAAAAATTATTTAAAATTTAAAAAATATTTACTAAAAATAAAAAAATAGGAAAAAAAAAAGTAAGTTTGGATCGAGTGCCGCATGCCCCATCCTCGCCCCCATTATAAACATTGCACTCATATTTGGTCCTATTTTGATGGACCCCTCCCCACATGTGCCCTGCTGTCATGAGGCAAAGCTTTTAGGCACAAGCAGTGGGGGTGGTTAGAAATTTTGTTCAGCCGGGTCAATTATTTAGTTTTATATAATTTACAAATATGATGCACAAATATCTTTATATAAATCATGTACTAGTGTTTGATTCGTGTTTAGCACAGTTATGCAATAGGACATATTAGTATTTTTATTTATTTTTCAATGGGTCGTGCTAGGGATGCCTAGTGTCTCATTTATTATTATTATTTATTTTTTGTTTGAAGCAGTATACTCATAGTTAATAAATTTAATAAAAATAAATATATAATATTCAAATATATGATATTAATATTTACAAGAAGCTTTTTAAATTTCAAATATTCTCCATTACATTGACAAAATTAATTACAAATAAAAACACAATGTTAGGAGGTTAACACTATTCAAATAAGTAGACAAAAGAGCTTACAACATTCAATTAAAAAAAGTAGTGAGAAAACATTCAAGCATCTATAAATTTGACACACTTCAATTCAAAAAACTTATGAACAAACAAAAATTTATCAAAATTAATATATAATTTCACTGGGGTCAATTTATAAAAACCCAAAATTTTTTGTTATAGTCCTATATATACTCTATAAATTTTTGAATCTTCACTGGTGTCAACTGACACCAGTATATTAGGCGTAGCTCCGCTCCTGGGCATAAGCACACCTATTGTAGTGTTTATCAAGCTCATTAGGCAAGCGCTCCAAGCTCAAGACTCCATCATATACAAATTACAAGCAAGCAATCAAAGTAATACAAGCAAAATGTGTTACAATTGCAGTTACAAGTTAGAAGCAAAAGAATAATGTGTTGGGTTTTTATAATTGACAATACCGTTTGACAAAATTCTTTTTGGTTGTAATTTTATTTGCTTTCATGTTTCAATGAGATTGTAAGTGTTCAGATGTGAATCCAATATGAATTTTGCCTGTTAGAAGAGTTTTTGTTGACATTCTGTATCTTGAGTATTCCTTGTTTGCCATTTCGTTGACTATGTACGGGGATCGAGCTACCTGGTTGGCTCATGGAGGTTGAGAGGTAGCACCCCATGGCAGGTCCAGAGGCCGGGTCGAGGGGCAGCGTCCCTGAAGCCAAAAAGAAATTAATCATCCAGTATTTCTACCTACAAACTAAACTTAAATATGTTTCACCGCTCAAGCAATGAAAGTTGTGCTCGAGCAGTTGCTTATATGTTTTGCACCACCGTTACTCACACAGCTCGAGCGGTGAAGTATGCGCTTGAACAATTTTTGCAGTTTTGTTTTCTATAAAATGTGTCGTTTGCTGTTTATAGGGTTTAACCCGTCCAAATTCTTATAGAGAAGAAAAATACAAAATGTTCTACATTGGAGGGCATTTTTATATAAGTTTCTTTGATGTATAAAAGGTGATCGGTTGATCAATGAACTATAGAGTGTCAAATATCAAGGGTTGAATTTGTTCTTTTATTTACATAAAGAGAGAAGGGTTCTTCAGTGGATTATGAGGATCTTGGTCTTGAAGCTTTGCAGGATTCCAGAATAGCTCCTCGTTGTGGATTTGATATCAGCGTTGTGGATTCAATGTTGGGTAAAGCAGTTCCGTGGTGAAAACGGTGCTGGAAGAGAGGCACATCGGGTTTGGATCAATTAGGGAGTGGATTCGCTAGGTAATTAAGGGTACTCATGTGTAATTCCTTTATATCTTCTTAGCGGATTATTTTGTAGTTTTGGCCCATGATTTTTTTATCATAATTTGAGGTGCTCCAATTGTGATTTTTTTTTCACATTAAATCGTTGTGCTAATTTGCGGTTGATTGTTTGATTGTGATTGATATTCACTATTTAAAATTGATATATAATCACAAATCAATATCTTCAGAGTTGTTTAGATTATTCACAACATTTCATTGACAAAATCGTGAAATTACAATGTTTTTACTATGCACAAATTTGTTACAAAATAGCCCTAACACAAGCCCAAGTTAGCGTACATTAAAGGCACAAGTGGCCTTGTTCAACATTTGGGCACCGCTTCCTTATAATAGCATTCTAGGCCTTTTACAAAGTGCTAGGAGGAAACATTTGGTATAATTGAGGAGTCATAATTACTCATACAAAATTCATAATAATTACAAAGAAAAAAAATAGGTGACAAGCCGAATTTTACATAGAAGTTCAAATTTTATACTAGTTTAAGTACTTGGATGTGTGACAAAAAGTGGCTAGATTCTTTCATATGTGTGATGGTGGCAACCTTAGGCAAAAAGGTTGATTGCTGGGCATGGGCGCTGGACATTGGCATATGTGCAAGACAGATGCACATTGGCGAGGCCGCGCGACTAGGCATCATGGGTACTGCCTGCTGCTGCTGCTTGTGCTATTTTTGTTGTGGCTTGTCTTGGAGCTATTTGGGCAGTGCATAGCGCATGTCTTGGGCATTGTTTTGGCTCTTTTCTTAGGCACCCCTTGGCACTTGACAAGCACATTGAGATGCTTGTGAGGGACATCATGGGGCTCTTTGGGGCAGTGTAGATATCCCCAAACGTCCTCGGAGAAATCCCGTTTTGTTCCTTGGGCTCACTACAGTTCGGACTCAATGTTATGGTTCTGAATCTAATTTCGCAAAGTGCAATGCAAGATCGATAAATCACCAAAGAGTCCAAATCTGGAAAATCGTTTTGAAAAACAGATTTTTGGAAAGAAGTACCAAACATGGACTGCTTTGCCAAATACAGAGTCGCCACCTAAATATTTTATTTTGGGGGAATTTAGGAAACCCTGACTCATGCCTAAGGCCACATGTCCGTCATCACCAAAGTTGCCTCAGCTCGAGAACTTGGGTACGATTGGGGAAGGTCACTTCGTGAGCACCACCGCTCGCCCGATCAAAGATCGGCCACTACTAAGCATGATATCAAGTTTTGAAAACATTATGTGCTCTTATTCCGGTTATTAGCCTAGAATTACTATGTGATGCACACAGCATACAAATATAGATTGGATCGTCTAAGTTAGAACAAAACATTTCATGTTTGTTTATTTGAAAGATGGTTTGATAGTGCTACTCGCAAGTAGGCTAAGATATGGATTTGCCACCCTCAGGTGGGCTTAAGAAAACATGATTTTGCCACTCTCAAGTGGGCTTAAAACTCTCAATCGGTGAATTGTTCCAATTCAAATAACCCAACCTTCACCCACAGGCATTCAGGCAGTTATATCACATAAGCAAATAGCCTCATGGTAAGCATGCTATCATGGCAGTCACTTATACGCATGCAAGGATGCTAAAGCATAAATACTTACCGAGTACTCCAAGCCAAAGAAAGAAGCTAATTAGAAATTATGCATGAATCCTAACTATGTTGGAATGCCTAATGTAACACATGCAAAAATGCAACTAAGATAAATTCGGCTATTCTAAAATGGCATATGAAATGCAATAACCGATACACGTATTCAACTCGGAATTGAAATACAATGCAGTTAGTATGATGCGCCGAGCCCGGTGAATGCAAGACAGATGAATGGATGCAAACATGCGAGCATAAGTATGCTTATTGAAACGTGCCCTAAAACTAACCATCATAAGCTGGTAAATAAAAGGGAGAAAGACGTGGGGTTGGAAGACATGCATCACACACACGTACACTTATTACAACATTGCCCTCTCGCAGAGGGTCCGAATAAATATTACACAACCAAAATGAATAACTAATAATTACACAACACTAGCTAATTAACAAATTAACTAAGAAAGCGAGTAAACTAGCATGCAATGCCACATGAAGTAGACTGCCTCAGCTCTGTTCGGAATGATGAAAGATGCATTCATTCTCGAGTCGCCTTGTCGGGAAATCCATCGCGATGCCCTGATTTACCTTTGTTTACAATTGACCCCGGAACACTGTACACAACTCCATGGGAACTTATAGGATATCTGTGACCGGTTTTTACTCGGCTTCGGTTTCTTTGCAGAGAGCAAGAAAGGAGCATGGCAAAGTATTTTCAACATATGTGTGTATAACCACTCTCCCCATCATTGCACAAGCTTCAGGGAGTGCAGTCCTCGATCCTCGTGCCACCAATCACGTATCTCGATGCATGATGGCTGAGGAGTCGGATTGCACGACTCGATGTAAAATGAATACACAAATGGACACCTAAAGCCAACAACTCTATCATGGATAGTCAAGAGTGTCGGCGACCGGAAATTGAAGCACGTATTGTCACTTTGAGTACCAAACGTCCCTCGTTTCTCGTGTTTGGATTAAACTCTACTCCAAACACAATGTAACAACTAGAATGGCATGGCATGCAAACACAACGCAACAACTAGTGTGCAATCCTAAACGAAATGCAACTAAGACACGCAAACATGCAAGGAGTAATATGCAAAGATGCAATTAACATGCGCAATGCTATGAACTATCAATGGCATACTCAATGCACATGACATAATATGGCATACACAATGCAAGATGGACTTAAACCAATATGAGTGGACCTCAGCCACACTCAAATCAGTGGCCAAACATTATGGAATTAGGCAACAAAAACACATGCAAACATGCACCAATGCAAGAGACCAAACCTAAAGCACCGAATGCAACTCTATCAAAGCATGGCAAGGGAGGAAATATGGCATACAATCACACATTTTTCATCTCTGAAATTACATATAAGATGGTCCCGAATCATGCAAACACCTCGCACGATGCATGCTAGATGGCCCGAATACCGAAACTAGTGAAGTGCATTACACTAGAGGTACACAAAGCAATGCATAAAAGGTAAAACCAGCCCCAAACAGACCCTAGGCAGGTCCAAGACAGTGGGAAAATGGTCTAAAATGATGGCTCGAAAGGCATGAAAATGAAGCTCATGCAATGGTCCAAAAACGAGGCATTTATGCACAACTCCCAAACGCATTTAAAGAGTGGAAAACATGGGAATATGGCATACATATAAGCTCTGAAATATGATACACAATGGCCCCAAAACATAGAAACACCTCAACATAAGCATGCAATAGGCTTCAACACTCAAAGCTAGGCAAGGGTATTGCACTACAACCACGCATAACAAGCATCATTCGACCATGAGGCATAAAAACAGAGCTAAGGCAGTCCAAAACATGCACAAAATCAGTTTAAGGCATGACCAAAAAGTGCTAGAATCAAGGACCAAAATAGCATGCAATATAAGCTAGTAAAGAGGGTTTATACTACAAGCATATGAGCCATTCAAAGGGTCACTAAACCAGAAAAACTCACAGATATGACATGCAAAATAAAGCCCAAAAAACCACTGAAACATGATCTATGCATGCAAGAATGATAGGCTCCTTTGATAGGCTATGAATGGGATTACTCCACACATGCAAGATGGACACCCAACATGACAAAAATAGCTCTGGACAGAGCTTATGCAGGTCCTAAAACTCATTGAAAAGGGCTTGAAACAAGGCTTGGAAGCATGCAAATAAGGGCTCCTTTGATATGCTATGAAGAGGGCTATTCTACACATGCAAGATGGACACCCAAAATGACAAAACCACCTCTGGAAAGAGGTTATGCAGGCCCTAAAACTCACTGAAATGAGGCTAGGAAGCATGCAAGTATAGGCTCCTTTGATATGCTATGAAGAGGGTTATTCTACACATGCAAGAGGGACACCTAATATGGAAAAAATAGCTCTGGATAGAGCTTATGAAGGTCCTAAAACTCACCAAAAATAGCCTGAAACATGGCTTGGAAGCATGCACACATGGGCTCCCTTGTTAGGCCAAATATGCTAGAAAACAAGATAAGTGGTGAGAGGGTCACCCCTCTCTGATTTTGGTGCTCAAAACAACATGCTAGCTTGTCACGACCCAAACCCGCCCCTATAGGTTTAGCGTCGTAACCGGCCAGTAATCTTTGGATTACCTACGGCCTCTGATGACATTATTATAAAATAAGGGGCTAGCGGAAGCAGATACATAAATATAAATGTCCAATGAGCTGTGTTGACTTACATGAAACAGTATATTTTAAAACTTTAATTACATAACCAGTAGTCAACCATATATTATACCACACACATTACCAAATTCTTTAGTACATCTAACAAGTTTCATAATATATATATACATGTACAGAAACAACATGGCCTCAACACAAGTTACACTGGGAACCTCCACGGGAGGCACAAAGGCTGGCTGACAACCGAAACACAGTCCCCCACAAAACCTTCGGGCTCGAACTCCAGAATGCTCACCTATATACATATATATACAAATAGTGAGCTAAAACTCAGTGAATAACATTAAGGTAAAGGGGTTAGTGAACGAAATCCGAACATTTTATATGTACAAAACAGATCATAGCATAATCATAGTCATCTCATATCAGAACATACTAATGGCATACTCCATAAGAACATATCACATATCACATAACGTCTTACGACTAGAGTAACCGCTCCCGGACACCGATTAAACACATATCACCACAATGAAGTGGCTAACGAGATCTCGTAACTGTCATGGACTCGCATTTTCATGCCGTCCCCCATGACTTGGGACTATCTATGGATGCCATAATAGATTTCAAACATGGATCTTCGTTCACAGAAACATATATCATTTCAGAAATCATAGCTTGATATACCACATTTGGAACATAATTTCATATAAACGTATCTTTACGATAACGTTACTCACAGTGGTTCCGGAGATGGTCAATCACTTCTCGGACGTTGACCTACAATCACAAAGGCACATAACACAATGTATCTCATCATTACACATGTACTTGGCCAACACGGCTTAGCTTTCATTACGTTGGTTCATGTTCATTCTTAACACATGGCTTAGAACACACACACCCTTGCAATCTCTTAGTGTGATTCATTCTTATTACAATGCTCAAGTCACATACACACTTGCCATTCTTTATCTTAGTGTGCGTTTCTAGCCCATAACCTCATTACTATAGCTTAATTAAGGCTTAGGAATGCCTAAGATGCAATGAGGTTGTCAAAACATGCCTTGGAACACTTAGGCAAAATTTCAAAATTTTAAGTCCTCGCTCGAGCGAAGCTTTCCTCGCTTGAGCGAGCATGCAAAAATGTGACTGGTCGCTCGAGCGCACATTCCTTCGCTCGAGTGATCTGTAAATGATGCAAACTTCTGGGAGCTTGAAATTTACGCTCTAGCGGACTCTTGGTTGCTCGAGCGAAGAGCACGATCTCAGAGTTGTCGCTCGAGCGAGAATTCTTTCGCTCGAGCGAGGTTGCAGAATCTGGAATTTCCAGGTTGCACCTCCAAGTTCAAATTCGACATTCAACCTTTCAAAACTCATCTCTTGGGCCCTAAAACTTAAGATAACCCAGAAAACTTGTAGAATATGAAAGTTTAAAGATCAATTTATAAAATCATGGCCCAAGGTTTGTCAAAACTCACAATTTCAACTTGAATTTCAAGAAGTAAGACATGTATGTGAATTCTTTAAAACTCTTGTCTTTAAAACTCATGAAACTTGCAATTTGAGCTTCTAAGCCCCATGCATGCAAGAAATCCTTTCCAAAACATGAATTTAAGCTTTAAAACATGATGATTCAAACATGTATGCACCAAATAACTCCCAAAACAAGTTAGATGCTCAAAATCAAACTCAATGACAACCTACTATGTAAATGTATACATGCATGAATTAAAACAACAACCAAGCTCCAAATACATGCTCTAATGAGCCCATCTTTTCAAAAACATGATGAATCCATGGCCTTGAACATAATTATAAACATGCATGTAGATTTTTATGAAATTAACTACAAAATGCAAGAATTTATGCATGCATGCATGATTTGAAACTCCACTCCTCATTCTAAGCTCCATTACATGACTAAACCTATAATCTTCATGAATTCAACAATTAAACATAAAATCTACAAGAATTATAGCTTAGGTTCTTACCTAGAGCCCTTAAATTCTCTTGTTCTAGCACAATCCTTGTTTAATTCAAACTCTAGCCTTCAATCTCTCTTGAATTCTCCTTCCTCTCTCTAAAATTGCACACACTCTCTCTCTAAGATGTTATCTCAGAATTTTCCACTAAGGAGATGAAAGATGAGCTCAAAATGAGCTAAAAGGGGGCTAAAATATGTTTTGTATGGATTTGGCCACTAGGTGGCAAAACGGTAAATAAGTCCAACTCTTTAATTAGCTTATTTAATCTAATTTAATCATACCAAATCACATTTTAATTAAATATACCATAAGGTTCTAAAAATTCCAATTAACATATTGGTGTAACCAATTTCATTTTCGGATGCCGATAAGGCCTTCAATTTACAGTTTAACCATTAAACATGAACCGATTATTTAACGATCAACAAATAGACGACCAATTATGATGCAGATTACATATTATTCCCGTATTTAATCTTATTCACTTAATTAGCATCATTAATTACCAGTTAATAGCTAATTACGGGTTGAGGTTATTACATAGCCACTAAAAATCCACTGGATTTTAGTGGCTAAGAGACCAAACAAAGGTCAATGCAAAGGCCCTAAGGCATGGCTCAAAATAAGATGAAATCAAGCATGCAAGGGGGTAGGTGACCCCCAACAGAAAAATGGTCTTAAACAAACATGTTAAGGACCTCAAAATAAAACTTTTTTCAGTTTACACCAAAGCTCAAAAATGCTTGCAAGTATGGCTAAAAGAGGGAGCAAAATAAAGCTTAAAAGAGAGAATAGTGTGTTACCCTTGAAGCTCAACAACTCCAGCAACTTTTAGACCAAAGGTGTAGCTCCTCAATCTCTGAAAAATGCCTCCAAGAAGCTTAGGTTGGTGTTGGAGGTGTGTGACTTCAAAGTGGTGTGCAAAGATGCCAAGAACACTACACTTTTGAGGTCAAAATATAGAGACAAAGAAAGATATATATTGTATGCCTAAGACCAATTTTTGAACCTTTGCTAATGAGGGAGAGGGTCTCTCTTATAGCCAAAGAGGTCCAAAGCTTCTCCAAGAAGCTAAAAAACAAGTTTGAAGATCCTCCATATACGTGTATGGAGGATCAATTCTGTGCCTTCCAGCTAGCACAGCTGGCAACAACTCACAGAGGCAAGACAGGAGGAGGTAGGCCGACCAGTTCAGAGGGTCGGCCGACCACTTGCCCTGGTCGGCCGACCAGGTCAAAAGGGTCAGGTGGTCGGCCAGCTACTTTTTGTGGTCGGTCGGAAAGAAAGGTGGTCGGAGGGTGGTCTCCAAGGCCAAAAAGTGGTCGGCTAGTGTCCAAAATGAATCCCCAGAAGTTAGCTTTCCAATGGCACCAACCTTGCATCAAAATTCCAACTGTGCAAAAAGTTATGCATGTTTTGGTGAAGCCACGCAGATTCGGTCCAACCAGATTGATGCCCTACTTCAACCAACCATATCTCCCCCGTCCGGACTTGGCTTTAGGAGATTCTTGAGTGTAAAATGAAGCCCTAGAAGTCTCCTTTCCAACGGTAATGGCCTCATATCTTAAATCCAAGTGTACAAATGAAGAGGCCCGATTCAGCGAGGGCTGCTCGACTCTCTCTTAACGGTTCATGCCCATTTTCTCCCCCAACTGGATTTCTCCCCTTTTTTCCTATTTTCCTCAACTTCAAACCCCTAAGCAAGGTGTTTTGAAATATTTTTCAAAGATTCCATCTCTCTTTCATTCATTTCCACTTTGTCCTGACTCGATTTACCAAAAAGCGCGACATTTAACAAAACGTGAGCCTCGAGACATTGTAGGAACTTTATTTCAAAAATATTTTGAAAGAGAGGGTTTTAAGATCTAAAATATTTTGATCAAGAAATGGGGTGTGAGGTTAGCATTTGACTCTCCTCTTGTTGAAGAAATCGAACCTTTGCCTTGCTCAGCTTTCTCCACCAAGGAAACCATCAGTAGTGCCCAAGTCTTAAGGGCGGTCAAAAATGGGGTGTCTACAGGCAGCCTGTGACACATGCCCTTACGTGTTGCAACCCCGCCTTCGACCTGACCCAACTCTTTTAGTTTAACAACTTACATATTCAGTACCAAACTCTAGGGTAGTTATACCACTATCTGTTTAGTTTGATTGAAATTTTACTTTGGTTTTCCTAATTTCAATTTGAACAATTTGATTTTTACACTTTCAATTTTGTTGTAATGTGGTCCCTCCGTTACACATTGTTAACATTTTGAATGAAAAAAAATTATATGCAAAACTAGAGGGACCAAAGTGAAATTCAAAATAAATTACAAAGACCATCGGTGTAATGAATATATTATACCAGTGATATTTTCAATTTCACTTTGGTCTCTCTAGTTTTACACATAGTCTTTTTCCATTCTAAATTCCAACAGTAAGTAACGGAGGGACCACATTGCAACAAAATTAAAAGTGTATGGACCAAATTATTCAAATTGAAAATATAAGGACTAATGGTGTAATTTATCCCAAAATCTAAGATGTCATCTAGTAACATTTACAATTTACTTCTCTTTTTTCTTTCTTTCTTTCTTTTTTTTTAATAAAAAATATTAAATATGTTTATGTTTACTTTTTTGTTTATGTTCAATACACTTGTGTTTAGAAGCTTATTTCGAAAATAAGCTAGAGGAGGTGGATAGAGGTGGTTGTTGGTGAGAGAAAGTGACAAAAGGTGGTTGTTGGAGGAATGGAGGTTGTAGACACCCCACTTTTTACTGATCCTAAAATTTTAGGCACTTGTAAGCTTCCCAATGATGAAAGGGTAATTATTTTTCCTTAGACATGCTTAAGGTTGATAAGAGCTGCTGTGTAACCCCGTTTTGGTCAAAAATAATCTTTTTATAAAATGACTATTTTGCCTTTGAACCCATTTTTATCCAAAACCCAACCTTGTGATCCTTACTAAGGAGGTAGAAGTCTGGTTGAGTTCAGATTGATAGATATTTTTAAAACATTGGCTTATTTTCTACAAAAATGTCAATTGGAAGTCAAATGGAACCACTAAGGTAAAAGGAAAGTTCAAAAGCCTAGAAACACATACTTGTGCATGCATGCATTGAAGGCATTTGTGCTCGCACTTGGTGGCCTAGTCGTATGCCCGGCCGCACAAGCTACGCGAGTAAGTTATGCAACCACACAACCTATCGGCAGTGTTGAGTATCTTTGGTTGCGAATTGTTCGGGAGGCATAAGGAGAAAGCGATAGGCAACCCAAGGATGACCTGGGGTGTTCCTGAACCTTCCCCTTAAGCCTATAAATACAACCTCTCCTCCTTTCTTTGAAGAGGATCAAGTTTTGTTAAGTTTTTGAGAGTTTAAAAAGAGAACACCTCTTCATTTCAACCCTTAACCCTAAATCTGAAAATGCCAAACCCTAGAAGCAGTTTTTGGTAACCCTAGAGTGCATCTAAGGTCTAAAACAAAAAAGCTAAAGTGAACCGAAGCCTGAAGGAAGTTTCAAGCAAGGTTTCTAAAGTGTTTCTTTGCCTTTTCTCACTCTTTCTTGTTTTTTCTACAAAACAATGGGTAAGTCTACTATTTTCTATTTATTTTAGTAGCTTCTAGTCCCTTTTTTCAATAGCTAATCATAGTTAGGGTGTTGGTGTAGAAATAAACATCATGTATGGTGGTATAGCATAAAACATCATGTTAGGGTATTGGTAGTGACTTTCGAATGCAAGTTGGTACAACATGGTGTGGAAATGTGCTTTATATCCAAAAAGGCATGGCGTCCATAGCAATTGATGGTCGAAGATGGGAAACAGAGGTTGTGGTTGCTGCAGAAGTTGATTTGAGTTGGTTGCTACTGATAGGAGGTGGTTGCTAGTAGTGGAAGGTAGTGGCTAGTGGCTGAAAGTGGTTGTTAAAAGAGGTCACTAGTGATGATAGCAAAAATGGGTGGTGGTTGTGATGAGCAATGGGTGGTGGGGTGAGAGATGGAGGAATGAATGAAAATTTATTTTATAATCAAGTTAAAAAGAAAAAAAAAGAAAAAGAAAAAGAAAAATTAGTTACGGGAATTTTGTAAATTTTATAAATTGTTTATACAGTTTTTAGAAATGAGAATAGATAGAAAATAAGTTTTTATTTATAGTTTTAAATTTATTTTGCAAATATAAACAAAAAATTATAAATTTAAACATCAACAAACAAGCATAAGAATGTGGTTTCATAACCTAGGATGACAAAGAGCAATAAGGTTTGAAGTATACAAACATGTAATAGAACGATTTTTGTTGTTTCAGCGTTAATCTGAAAGAGAACAAATGTGGTTTATAGAAAACGTATAATAGTAGAGAAAAAATCAAAAAAAAAAATTATGTGATCAAACAATAATAAAAGTACATAAAAAACGATATTTTTCAATACTACATTTAATTAGGTTGGGTAAGGGTTACATTTCTCTCATACTGACCCAAACTCTATTGAGTTATTTATTTCCATCCCATTTTCTACCTTATTCTAGGGGAACAACTTGGGCGGGCTCAACCCGAGCAACCCGAGCCCAGCCTGAGTTTTTTTAGGGCTTGGGCAACTATATCTTGTAATCTGGACGGGCCTGGGCAGATTTTTGATGCCCGAATTATAATTCAGGTTGGGCTTGAGCAGAATCAATGGCCAACCCGAGCAACCCGAACACGAATTGAATTTAATATATTATATAAATTAAATAAAAGAGTTATTCTTAATTTTTATTTTTTATTTATTTTTTGGTTAGTCTTTCACCGTTGGATCACAAACTTCCCCAGGTTTGAAGTTTTTTTGCCCTTTTGATTACATTCTTTCTTATGTTTTCTATCTATTCACTTTCATAAGCTTGTTAATTCTTTATTTTACCTTTGTATTTTAAATATTGGATTTAGGGACTGGACACCATGGTAGGTGAGCATGAGACTCAATTTTCTGGTGGACACAAGTAGAGAGTTTCATTTGGTCTACTTACAGGTTTCTAGACTTGTGAATTTCGGGCAATTCGGGCTAACCCGAGTTCAAAATATAAAGCTTGGTCCAGGCTTGGGCAGCAATGCTCGGATTCATGGTCAGGCTTGGGCACTGCCAAATACAATTTGGGCTGGGCTTGGGCAAACCCCCAACCCGACCGAACCCGACAGAATTGCACCCCTACCTTATTCTATCAAGAAACCTTCACTCATTTCATTAGGGTTTGGGACTTGCTATGTCAAGGGTTTTTGCCATCACTAAACAAGACTACTGTCAAATAAAAAATCTTAAAATAATTTTTTTTTGTTAAAAAAAAAGTAAAATAAAAATAGAAAATCATTGAAAAATCTAATTTAGCAATTGTCCAAGGCATTAAGTCCAGTGGATATTTTTTTGTTCGTAAGAGGTCCACTCTTTGTGAAATAATTTGGTAAGAAGTCCTTTTATTGTTTTGGTGGACATTTTTTTTCCCATTTTTCCCCTTATCTATCTATTGAATTTTTTTGATTATATGTTCAAATATTTTTTTATCTGTTTAATTTTTTTGACTATCTGTTTAATTTTTTCCCTAGTTTGTTCAAATTTTATTATCTGCTCAATTTTCTCGCTTATCTATTTAAATCTATTTGTCCAAATTTTATTAGCTGTTCAATTTTTTTCCTAAATTCTATTTGTTGATTTTTTATCTGTTCAAATCTTTGTTATTGAAATATACCAAGTCACTATCTGTTCAACAACAACACTAATTTTTTTTTTTTTTTATCCAAATAGATATGTTCAAAAAAGATTTAAACAGATAAAAAAAAAATAAGAAAGAGATATTTTGCAATTTGTTTCAACAACAACAACCAACAACCAATAACCACAAAAATAAAAGAGAGAGAGAGTGATCTTGTGATGTCCCAAAAATAAAAAATATCAAGGAATATATTATCAAATAAATACATGGTTTATCTAAAGTTACAAGTATGGCGCTCCAAAATCTACTTCAAGGGTGAAGTCTAGAAAAAGTTACTAATGAGTCACTTGGTCAATAACCAAGTAAGACCACAAGAAAGATCGGAGGAGTCAAAATAGCCTTCTTTCTAAGTCCAATCTCTTTAGATAGCAAATTTATCTTTTTGATAGATCTTAACAAGGTATTAATACAAACTCTACATGAGTTAACAGAAAATAAGGATAGGTTATAAAAGATATAAGTAAAATAATAATTGCAATATCTTATCTTAATTACATCAAGAATTTAAACATTATAATTTCAAAACAAGGTTACAAAATGAGATTTGACAAAACTAGTTCTAATTCTTCTAGGGTAGCCACGCATCTTCAAATGTTTCAGCTTTGCCTTCGATCAGGTATGGTCTTCAATACCTGGCATGCAATGCCATGAGTTTTGAATGCCCAGTAAACGCACACACACCCCGTCACTACAAGAAATAACACATTCGGCGACTAATTTTGCCGACTAAACTAAATTTAGTCTCCAAAGGTACACGCATTAGCTACTAAATTTTTTTTTGTCGCCAATGGTACACACATTAGCTACTAAACAATATTTGGTCGCCAAAGGTACATCCATTAGCTACTAAAACTATTTGGTCAGCAAAAGTCCACTATTTAGCTACTAAAAATAAATTTAGTCGGTATTGTCTTCACTTTTGGTGACTAATTACGTGTTAGTCATTAAAAATATCATTTTGGGTGACTAAAAATGAAGTTGGTTGCTAATTGCACAATTTATTTTATTGGTATTTATTTCATTTTTGGCTACTAATTGTGTGTTAGTCGTGGAAAATAAACTTTTGGGAGACTAAAAAATATTTTGGTTGCTAAATGTCCAATCTTTAGATATTATAAATTCATTTTTTGTTACTAATCGTGTTTTAGTCGTGTAAAATAAGGTTTTGAGCAACTAAACATAATTTCGGTAGCTAAATCTGCAATGTTTAGCTACGAAAACAATTTAGTCAGTATTTATGTCACTTTTACCGACTATAATTTAGTAGTCAAACGTGAAGAAAATTTGCGGAGGGAATATTAAAATTTTCGTAAAAACATTAGCGACAAAAATTTTGTTTGGTTGAGAAAAAATTGGGTTTTGTTTTATTCTTATTGCAATACAATACAAGTCCCTTACCCTCCTTCTCTCACTTCCGCCTCTGTCACTGCTCTGTCTCCATCGCCATCACCGCAAGGGTTGCTGGATCATCACTTTGTCTCCCTCCCAGGTATGTCCTCTATTTCGCCTCTTTCTCTTTATCTTTTTGTATCTCCCTCTCGATTTCTATCTCCTTCTCACAGAGGCCTCTCGATTTCCCAATTTCTCTCTCTCTCTCTCTCTCTCTCTCTCTCTCTGTGTTTACATACACAAATCATATATACACAACCTTGATCCCATATATAATCGATTATACACTAGTATGCTCACACCTCTGTGACTACGTCTCACTCACGTCTCTGCCTTCTTCTTTATAGTTTTGTCTCCATCGCCATCATCGCAAGGGTTGCTAGATCATTGCTTTGTCTCTCTCTCTCTCTCTCTCTCTCTCTCTCTCTCTCTCTCTCTCTCTCCCCCTCTCGATTTCTCTGTCTCATTCTCACTGTCTCCCTCTCGATTTCCTTCTCTCTCTCTCTTTACACATACACACATACATACATATATATACACAAAAATCATATAGGGAATGCTCAAAATTAGGGCATTGTTATTGAAATGTGATTGAAATTAAAAATTAGGGCAATGCTTGGGGTGAGATGTTATTGAAATTAGGGCAATGTTATTGAATTTGGGTGTATAAATTACGGAAATACTGAAATTAGGGCAATCATTTACCATATGCTGTAAATTATAAATAAATAAAAAGCAGTTTAGTTTGCCCAGAATTGTGGGCATATCATTTACCATATATGTAAAAGAAAATCTAAAAATAATAACAATAATAACAAAATTAAACTTCTATTAGTCTGAGAACTAGTAAATAATAGGCTAAAAAAGTGTGTGTGTATGTGTGTGTGATTGTATCTGTTCGTGTATGACTGTAAATATGTTTGTGTGTGTATATATAAATTGACCTATCTATTAATCATGTTATGATCTGTCTAAGAGATGGTTGGGTAATAAAACTATGAAACTTATTTGTGTGTCGCAACAATGCAAGGTTTTCAACTTATGAGATTTTAGCTCGATTGATTATTTCAAACAATTGCATTTTTTTTTTCTAACTGGAAAACTGGAGTGAGCTGAAAATTTGGGCCATACGGTGATATGTAATTTTTTATCAAAGTTTATGTCAACGTGTTTAGTGCAACTTACTACTTGAGCTTATGAGCAAAATGACAAACTATTTATTGTGAATGAAACTTCTATTTACAACGAAAAAACTCAAATTTAAACACGTAAAGAGAGCACGTCACAATAACTTTGGCCTTAGTTATTGTCAAATTGAGAGGGGCTAATTTTGGATTTATACTTTTAGATTAATTGTTTATGTGAATTTGAGTGGTGTTTCCCATGGAAAAAAAAAATGAAATAGTAAAAATAAAAATTGACCCAAAAAAGAAGTGAAAGAAGAGGACAGAGAAGACAAGAGACATTGGAAGTTTTATTAGGTTAGCAAGGTGGTCCAATTATATTTGTGAAGAAAAAACATGTCATGCACACACATTGTTGAGAGCATGAAAGGAATTTGATTCTTTTGATATATCATTCTATTATTGACCATATGGTTTCACTAGTAGTAGTGCTCTACTAGTTATGCTATCTAGTGGTTCAAAATTAGGGGACATTTCTTAAAATTGAGAGATGGAGTTGAAAATGCCATAAAATTAGTTGAAAAAAGGCGTTCGTGGGACGAAAATGCAAAACAGCCCCCGAACCATTGTTTTTACATAACAAGAAGCTTCCCAGTGCCAAATGTGACATGTAGGGATAGACGATATGTAGATAGGACATGTAGGTTGGGAGATGGAATTGAAAATGCCATAAAATTAGTCGAAAAAAGGCATTCAGTGGGCAAAAATGCAAAACAGCCCCCGAACCATTATTTTACGTAACGCGAAGCTTCCTGGTGCCAAATGTGACATGTATGGACAGACGGTACGTAAATAGGACACCTACGTCGGGAGTTAGAGTTGATAATGTCATAAATTTAGCTGAAAAAAAGGTGTTCTTGGGGCAAAAATACAAAACAGCCCCCGAACCACTGTTGTTACATAACGAGAAGCTTCTTGGTTCCAAATATGACATGTAGGGATAGATGGTACATAAATAGGACACATAGGTTGGGAGATGGAGTTGAAAATGCCATAAAATTAGTTGAAAAAAGGTGTTCCGAGGGGGGGGAATATAAAACAGCCTCCGAACTACTGTTTTTATGTAACGGGAAGCTTCCTGGTGCCAAATGTGACATGCAGGGATAGACAATATGTATATAGGATACCTACGTTGGGAGTTAGAGTTGAAAATGTCATAAAATTAGTCGAAAAAAGGCATTCGTGGGGCGAAAATGCAAAACAGCCCCTAACCCACTGTTTTCACAAAATTTGAAGCTTCCCAGTGCCAAATGTGACATGTAGGGACAGACGGTACGTAAGTAAGACACGTACGTTGGGAGTTAGAGTTGAAGATGTCATAAAATTAGTCAAAAAAAGGCATTCGAGGGGCAAAAATCAAAAGCAGCCCCCGAACCACTGTTTTTACATAACGAGAAGTTTCCCGGTGCCAAATATGACATGTAGGGACATACGGTATGTAAATAGGACACCTACGATGGGAGTTAGATTTAAAAATGTCATAAATTTAGTCGAAAAAAGGCGTTCAGGGGGCAAAAATGCAAAACAGCCCCCGAACCACTGTCTTTACGTAACGGGAAGCTTCCCAATGCCAAATGTGACATGTAGGGACAGATGGTATGTAAATAGGACACCTACGTTGGGAGTTAGAGTTAAAAATGTCATAAAATTAGTCGAAAAAGGCGTTTGGGGGGCGAAAATATGTTTATGCGGTAGAACATGAAATGCCCATGTCGTGGATAACTGTTTTGGTTTTACCATCTTATACTATATTTTGTCTAACTCTTGCCTAATTAGTTTATGTAAAACAATATTTTTGGTAAATTGTTTTAGACTTTTATTTGCCATAAATTCCTGTAGGTTTCAGTTTAGTGCTTTTGTTGACTGTGGCCCTTTTAATTGCCATAAACATAACTTTTGGCATTAATTCATAGAATGGATGCTCGTCTACCAGTCCATCTATTGCTATATTTGTATTATTTAGTCTAAGAGAGTTTGGGTGTCTTTGTAACACACACTATTACCCTCCTTGTCTTTTAATGTTTGAACACTTTCACAGTTGCTATATGTCCTCCAGAAGTGCCTCTATAGGCACCAAACTAATGATTTTTTTTTTATTTTTTTATTTTTTCAGATGGTTTTGGACATACAAATGTTGATATGACTTTTTTTGACAAGTATGGAAAGGCATTGTTTTTATACCTTTATCCGTATTTATAGTGGTTCATACAAATTACTTTTTTGGTGTGGTAAATATCTAAAATTTGGCATGGTAGAAATTAGCATAGGACGTGGTACAAAATAGTTTTTGGGCTGATGCAGTTAAATTTTTGGTGTGGTACATATGTCCTTTTCGATATTAAATTTGGTTATTCCTCTATTATGTATGGAATTAAATTATTGACGTTGGATTAGACTTGGTTCGTATGGAATTTGTATTATATTTAGAATTGGACGTTCAATATTAATTTTTGGATGGTTGGAAGTGAAATGTGTGCACATTGTTGAATTACTGAATGGTTGATAATATATTCAGAGTTGATGGATTATATTGTTTATATAGGGTATATGTTATACTAATAATGGATACAGGTGGTTCAGAAATTTTAAAAAAAAAAATTTAATATAGTATTCGGCCACTAAATATTTTGGCAGCCAAATACGTAATCAAATGTTTTGGCGACTAATGATTTAGTAGCAAAAACAGAACCAAATAAGTTTTTGCAACCAAATAGTTAGTAGCTAAAACAATTGAGAATGAGAGAAAGAAACTATTCCCACTAAATTTTTTAGTCACGAAAAAAAGGGCATCCTTTGGCGACTAAAACGTTTGGTGGTAAAAAATAATGAAGTGAAACTTAAGAGGTTTTTGGCTACGATCAAATGTAGTCAGCAAAAGTCACGACGACTAAATTCCATGGTCCCTAAATATATGTATTCGATTGGTGACTAACACTTTAGACTCTAATAGCTGAAAATATTTTTACGGTAGAACTTTCAATGACTAATAATTTAGTCGCCCAAATGTCACCTTTGCCGACTAATTAAGGTTTCGTAGCCAAAAGTTCACTTTCGGTGACCAATTGTTTAGTTGCAAAAAGGCACACCTTCCCCGACCAACCGAAGGTTAGTAGCCAAAAATTTACTTTCGGCGACAAAAGGTTTTAGTCATGAAAAGATAACATTTGCCAACTAAAACAAATTTAGTAGGCAAATGTTTCACTTTCGGCAACCAAACAAAAGTTTAGTCACCAATATTATCGCAAACAGGGTATAGGCGACAAACTTTACGACAGAATTTTTTAGTCACTAAATTGTTTCAGTGACCAAATATGGGACTTTTGGCGACCAATATTTTAGTAGCCAAAAATGTCATTTCTTGTAGTGCGTCTCTTTTTCCCAATCCAATACACAATCACATTTACAACAAGCAATGAAGTATGATAATCAAGTAAACTAACAAAGGGTTACAAGTTAGGTGTTAGTAATCTAGAAATCCCTCAAAGAGATTTTATCCTCCCAATAGCAAGAACTGGACTCAGATTATTTGGTATACTCTTTTTTTTGCTGCTTTGCAAACCTTACCCCAGATGCCTACAACAGATACGTATCGCGTAACACCAATGGAGGACCTCAAAAGAGACGACAAAAATAAGGGCCTTGCCCATAACTTCCTCCAATCTTATCACACTAAAACCACCTAGGGTCCAAATACAGCCGATCCATTCAAGGGTTTCGAAATAACCGCTTATGCTAGACTTTACTTTCAATAGGGAACACGTCCCACCAACCAATTCAAATGTAACAGAAGCATTATCTTATGAAGTTACTCAAATGATCGAAAACCAATTACCACCACAATAAGTTTCCCATTGAGTTAGATGTTTTAAGTTAAGGTTAGAACAATCTATTGAGACAATAATTTCTACACAAGCATGAGCATCATCAAAGCACCATTATAAAGAAATATATTCATAAAATATGTAAATGTCATACTAATGTTGTGTTTGGTTAGGAGATTTAAGGAGGGATTTGAAAAGAGAAATGGAAAAGGTAGGTGAAATGTGAATAAAATATACTTATATTTCATCTGATTTCACACAATTTTCCCTTTCCCTTTCCAAATCTCTCGCCAAATCCCCCAACCAAACATAGTGTAAGGCTCAAACAAGTGATAAAAATTGCATTCAATAATTAAAGAACATGAATCATTAATAAAAAAATAAATTTTCAGATTTGATGTATTTTAAAGATCACAATTTAAGAGACATTTTTAGATTTTTCCCGAATTTGGCCCTATGATTTGTAGAGAATTTTATCTAATTTCCATATTATTTCTTGGAAGTGGGATAGCTTTCCTAGATTTTTAATTATTTAAGAAATACTCCAGTGCTGTCCAAGTTCATTGAGTGTTATGAAAATCAAATTTTCTCTCAAACCACTCACTCTTTTTTTTTTTCCCCCCAATAAAACCATTTTTTCTTGAAAGCTAACACTTTAAGAAAGGTTTTGATATAAAAATTAGGTTAAGAAGATTTTTCTGCATTTTTCTAGAAGTTTTGAAATTGAACTGGAAATACCGGTCATATGTGCACAAATTTTGAAATAGAAACAGTGGTAGGAAAATGGGGCAACTATGGGTAATTTTCCACTTCTCTTATCATAAAAACATGCTAAATAATATATAAATAACTCAGATTTTTAGATTGAAGGTATGCCTTTGGAAATAATGTAAGAAACAGGTAGAAAAGTATAGCTTTGTTTCATTTTAAGAGAGAATACATGTAAGGTGGCAATCAAGGCTTAACTATTCCTATTTAAACAAATGAACACCACATATACACTTGTGAAATTAATACTTGAATCCTCTAATATCATGTATTTGAATGAGAAAATGAAAGAGAGGGTTGTGTTGTGGCTTACTTGTTTGCCTAGAAGGGTTGTTGTGCAAGATTGCTTACTTTCTTCCTCCTTCTCTTAAAGCTCACACTTTCTCTTGTCTTTCTCTCCTCTTTATTGAAAATATAGAGTGTGTGTATGTGTTTAATGTGCAAAAAATGTTGAGGGAGGTGGTGTATTTATAGAAAAATTGTGGTGAAAGGTCCAAAATATCTTTATGGTTGGGATTGAATGGAAAATTTTTGGATTTAGTTGAAAGGTAATGGAATGGAGGTTGATTAAGATGTTTAATTATGGTCAGTTTGATTGGAACTAGAGGTACAAACATATCTCCACGTTTTAGGGCCTTTAGAACAACTTTTTCCATGATTTATGTAATATGTGCTCAAAAGTAACATCAATATATCTATATGCATATGGCTTGCAATGTGGGGGAAAATTGAGGGATTTTTCAATTTATGATGTGTACAAAATCATATATATATATATAGTAGATATTTTGGTGGAGAAAGATTAAAATAAATGGTTGTTTTTTATGTGTATAAAAAATGATTTTGGGCCAAAATGCAATTAAATTAAAATGTGAGGGCTTGGGCTCAATTAGAATATATATTTCAAGGGTAGACTTAATAAAAATAGTATTAGGGAAAATAATTCAATTTGAGTTGCTTTGTTTTGAATTAAATGGTGGGTAACCAAAACAAGAACAGTGAAAAACAGAAACTAGGGTTTTAAAGCGATTAATTTATAATTAGAAAGTTAAATAATTAATATTAGAATGTTAGAAATTAACCTCTTGGGATTGATTAGGGTTTGTATGGGTTCATCCGTAATGCGTTTTCGGTTCTGGGGTTAAATTTGTGATTAAACAAGGGATTATGAGCCTTTATTGTAATAATTCAAAAGTGAAGGCCTTAATAGGATTTACAAAAGTTGGGGGTTCTACAGATCTGTTAAAATATTTTTTGTTACCTATCCAAATTAACACCTACATGTTTAATTTTTCGAATAGATCTGAGCCTTTTAGGACTAATCTGTTGAAATTCTCATATTGGTTCACTTCTTCACCCATACCTAAACCTTCATTCTCACGTAAACAAACATACACACATACAAATATTCAAAAATCAAAAGAACTATATGTATATATATAGAGAGAGAGAAAGAGAGAGAGAGCTCAATATGTAAGATCAGGAACATATAACAAAAATCTTCATCTAAACATATATTTAGAAATAACCAAGCCACTATCTATTCAAAAATATTTCATTTTGTTATCAGATAACAGATCAAAAATTAAAATATTTTTTGTTATCTCATTTGTTCAATATTTGAATTTTTAGAGGAAGATAGAAATTGAGGATGAAGAGAGAAAGAGAGAGAGCGAGAGAGAGAGAGAGAGAGATGACGGCGGCTTCATCTCTAGTGAACCTTCTAGTAGCAGAGTAGTAATGGCGGCAAAGAGGCAAAGCAACAAAATCTGAGGCGGCGGCAAAGTCTAGATCTAAGGTGGTGGTGGAGGTTTTTAAAGAAAGAGAGGTAGTATGGTGGGTGTGTATGAGAAAATGGGAAGAGAGAAAGAGAGAGAAACGGCGATGAAGGAAGATGATGAGTGAGAGACCAACGGTGATGTAAGGATGAGAGGCGTTGAGAGGTAGTGAGGATCTGAGTGCTAAGAGGCATGACGATGACGCTGCTTCGGTCATGACAAGAGGCTTTGTAGATGACGAAATAGGAGGGAGAGAGAGAGACAAAGAGAGAGAGTGAGAGAAAGGTAGTGTAGACACCCCATTTTTTATCGGTCTTAAGACTTGGGCGCTCTACCCAAAGCTCCCGATGAAGACACAAAAGGTTGCTCCAAGCAATAAGTAATGAATGGGAAAGAAAGCCAAACCCGACCTATACCCATTTTGACTAAATCATTTTGTGGACTTTCAAACCTAATTTTCAAAAATGTTTTAAGGCAATTGTTACATTTTCATTCATCTTGGAAAGTGTAGGCAGTGTGTTTTCAAAGATGTCTTGACCCACTTTCCCAAAAGAGATATCTTAGAAAGCCAGAATGAATGAGGAAACAGGGGAAACCTTCCAAGAAAACCAGTCGGATAAGCTTGGCTCTACCCGACACCTTTTCCATGATGCATTGAACCTTTTTGGCCTGTGGACTTGTGCTTGGATGTCTTTCTACACTGTCGAACATTTTGTAGGCAACGTGCCAAACAAGTTTAGAAGACCTTTACTGATCGTAGGGAGCTTGGGTTAGAGTTTGCGATCACCCCAGGCCTTACCTCTACTATTCCAGAGTTTGGGTTAGAAGTTTTATTAGGATTGTTGGTTGAAATTTCTACTTAACTTAGTTTGATCTCTCTTGTTCTCACCCTTTTTCTATAGTTAGTAAAGGCCTGTACAGCGGTTTTCGCCAAGCCCAAATTGTTTTTTTTTTTCCTTTGATTTTATGGTTTAGAAACCCAGGCATGGTTTCTTCTATGAAAAGAGGGAATTTCTCTCTTCCCGTACCTATCTTACATGGATTAGTAGTTCACACTATTCTTTATGAGTAGGAGGATGAGAATCTCCTTTCTCTCTTTAGAGTTTTCCTTTTTCTACCATTTTTGCTAGTTTTGATGATGTAGAAGCTTAGATATGGCTTCTTCTGAGAGAATGGATTGGATCTCCCCTCTTATCAACATTTCTTATGGATTCGGGTAGCTTATACCCATTTCCATGTATAAGAGGGTGAGAACCTCTCTATCCTCATTGGAGTTCCCTTTATTTTTTGTCTTGCCATTTTCTTAGTTTCCATTCATTATATTGTTGTGTACATTGGGACGATTCCTTACTTTTACTTTCTACTCTTTTACTTTTTGATAACTTAGATTTGACTTTATTGTTATCATGATCCCATGACTAGCATATGAACATGTATCTGGGCTTGGACCATTATTTTCAAATTAAACTATGTGTTATGTGCTTCATTGATATCCATGCTATCTTGATAGTGTCCAAAGCCCCTATAGGATTTATTGTGTGTGAATTTGCATTAGATATCGCATCTAAGATCATGCATTTCCTATTTTAGTATGTTATTTTTGCTTAGCTGAAGTACTCGGTATGCATTTCTACCATTTCCCTTCCATATCATTTAGTTTAGCATCTAGTACTATGCATTGCTTTCTAACTCTTTACGATCTTAGTATGGTTCAGAGGAGTACTAGGTAAGTCTCTTTCATCTTTGCATCTTGCTTGTGATTGCTTCGCATTACATCTAGCATGCACTACAACAAATTACACTTTTAACGACTAAATTTTAGTCGCCAAAAGTCAATTTTTAGTTGCAAAAGATTTGTACCGATTAAAATTTTTAGTTGCCCGTTTGGTCGTTGACCAATTGTCAACAAAAGAATTGGCGACTAATTTTTTTTTTTAGTTGCCGAAAGTAGCCAATTGGCGACTAAAAATTTAGTTGCCAAAAAGAAAATATTTTTCATCTTCAATTTTTTAGTAGCTAAAAACGTGTCACTCCTTTTTTGCTACCAATTTTTTAGTTGTTAAAATTATGGTGCTCCTTTTTGGCTACTAATTTTTTGTCGCCAAAAACTTTCATTTTTTTTGACTGCTAACTGTTTAGTAGCCAATAAGTTTCCTTTTTATTTTTTGGCTACTAAATGTTTAGTAGCCAAAACCTCTATTTATTAATTTTTTTAAAATGCACAAATTGAATATTTTTCATTAATTTCTAAATTATATGTATTCCATTATCAATGCAACCTGTAATTTGTAATCTGTACATATACAGAATAGTACATCTATCAATTATAATCTAAATACATTATCAATAATACCCATTTCATTATCAACTATCCAAAACTTTAACTTGTAACATCATATTCCAAATATCAAACAAATCCATACCAACCAAGTATAATCTATCTAAATTAAATATTATATACAAAAACACTGAATTTTCAAAACAGAGGATTGTACAAAAATAAACGTCTTCTATATACAGAACAAATGCTTTTCTAAGGAGTTGAAATTATTTTGCTGTAAGTATGCCCAGGCCAAGTTCCCCAATAACTTGTTCTTCTAAAAATAGTCTTCACTTTAATGTTGAAGCATTTCAATCTGTTCTTCAATCCTACCAGATCTCTGCAATAACATGAAAATGTATACTCAAAGATTTGTTTTGATCACCAATTAAAGAGAGTATTCAACATGTCAAACTATAACTATTAGGCTAAATGGGAAAGAGAAAACACCGGGGGGGGGAGAGGGGGGGAAGAGCTTTTTTTTTAGGATCATTGTAGAACTAAAACCCCTTACCATGAAGATTCAAGAAACTACTAAAATGTTGTTTTAAATTCATCATGACAAAAGTTGCATTACAAATGCTATGAAAATCACACGAGTCATCCATACACAAAAGTTGCATTTCCAAATTCTTCTAATTGCTACCAACAAAATTCACATAAGATCAACAGCTATATCTATGGTGATAGAGAAGGTCAGATTTGAAGAAATGTGCATACCTTGTTGAGCTCAACTAGCACGTTGTCGAGATTTATGAGATTCAAGGGAGCATAGATAGCAGAAAGATGGAAAATTGAGCTTTCATTTATCATTTTCAGAAAATATGCACAAAATTCAAACAATATCAATGCCCAGATCTTGAACCCACAATAGTAATCAAGGTTTGGCTTAAAGCCATTCTCCTAGAAAACTGATCTTTAACCCACCATTTATTGATTTATGGAAAGTATGGGAAGAATTTATTAATCCACCCATGTATAAAACTTACTGCTTAAAGACAAAGGAAAGTATGGGAAGAATTTATTAATCCACCCATGCTATCATCAAGACGATGGATTGAAGTGAGAGAAACAAGTAGATATCAGCAAATATCAACAGTCAATCTAATCTATTAATAGTTCCTCTTGCTCTTCCAAAATCCTATGAGCTTGTTTTCTAAATTTTTGATTTGATTATAAGAACAGCTGATGGCATTCATGAAGTACCATCACCAATGCAATATTTTCTAAAGGGGTTTCAAAACCTCTTCACTGCAACAAGGATTGCCATGTCCAATTTTAGCAATCCGTCACTAGCATTTGAACCCTTGAACTGAGGTGCATGGGGTCATACTCAAATAGGAGTGTTGCTACCTAAAGCCAATAAACCACCTACAGGCAAAATAAATAATAAGCCATTATCAACAAAAAAATTATAGACAGGTTTTTTAGTAGAGTACTAATTATTTTAGAGTACCAATTATTTTACATAGAATGACTATTAATATTGATTCTTTAAATTCCTTCACACTCTAGAAACCAATTTCCCAGCAGGAAAAGAGATTAAAAAAAAAAAGAAAAAAAAAAGAAAAAGAAGGAGAAGGTTTTAAATTCCTTCATCTGTTTTGGCATGTGAGATAATAAAGGTTTTCTCCTTCATCTTTTATTTTGCACTCCATCTTTGTTTTTGATCTGATATACATTGAAGGAAATATATTTTTCATGTGCGTACAAGTTATTTTTGCTCTTATACTCATTGTAAGATATGGTGGCTTGAGGAGACTATTCAAGGGGTGGACTTTAGTTGGTTCATTGATTACATCAGGATTGCCAGCAGCTATTTATGCGTTGCAAAACAGTCTGCTGCAAATTTCATACAAAAATCTTGATTCCCTCACATTCTCAATGTTGAACCAGACAAAACTCTTTTTCATTGCTCTGTTTACATGTATAATACTGAGGTATGTTTTTCTAGATCTGCAACTTGAAGGCAAGTGGGTTAGCCTATTGGCTAAGATTTTTGCTATGTCAATAAATAATAATTTTTTTGTTGATAAATGGCTTATCAATTTGAAAACCTGTCTGAAAAAATAATATGAGTAGCAACACTCCTATCAACAAAAATTACAGATAGGTTTTTTAGTAGATTGTTACCTTCATCTGCCACAGGTTCAACATGGTTTTCATTATCAATCACTGTAAAGAAGACATTCCCCAACCACAAAACTGCAGTGAGCATTTTAAATACACTTTCTTGATCCTCTTTATTACCTTTTTTTGGGGTGTACCTTCTATTTTTCTTTCTTCGTGATATGATTAATAGATAAAATAAACAACATTGAATTATTTGGTGAAATGGGAACTAATGAATTGGTAATGGAATGTAATTCCAGATTTGTCCATATATATACGTACCCCTCCCCCATTCTCAATCCTAATTTCTAACTGTTGTGTCATCATATAGCGCTTGTGCAACTGCAATAATAAGGAGAATATTTATGATCGTATGACTTATATGATCCAATCACAATCACATGCACAGTCAACTCAACTCACATATGCTAACTGAGATCATATGACAGATTAATATGTATTTATGCATTATAGATGGGAATGTGTAAAATAATTATTAAAACAAAAAACAAAAAACAACCACCAAGGAATAAAAACCGGATATAACAGCACCCTCTTATATAGGATGAGTTTCATAGTGTGTGAGCTAACACCCATATGATTTTTTTTTTCTTTTTCTTTTTTAACAAATTCTAGGACTCCCTCATTTATAAATAAATGGATGATTGGGTATACAACTCTTCCAAGAAGGGTAGATAGTCTACTGATTGGGTATACTCCCCTATCTCTTCTCCCTCTATACCATACATAACAAGGATATATCAGAGATTACAAATGCAGCACCATCTAGGCCACAACAACCGAACCCATTTCACAAATCAACACAAAATTAAACTGAATCAAGCATATAAAACCCTAGAGCAATAGTCAGAAAGGGAAAAATAGAGGAAGAGAGAGAGAGAGAGAGAGAGAGAGAGAGAGTGTGAGTGAGTGAGAGTGAGACGGACAGACCGAGAGTGAGAGTGAGAGCGAGAGCGAGAGCGAGAGAGCAAGCGAGAGAGAGAGAGAACCTATGATCTGGGGCGGTGGCGGTGTGCGACGTATAGTGAGCGACCGTGGTCTACAATGAAAAGAGGTGGGTGATGTTTGGTTGTGAATGAGCATCTATGTGAGAGAGAACAATCTGTTTTGTCTAAACAGAGAACAATCTGTTTTGTCTAAAATTTTCATAACTTTGGCTAAATTAGTTTTTTTTGTCAGCAAATGTTAATTAATTTTATACATCTCTCCAAAATTTGAAATATCTGCTTCCAAATATTTAAATTTTTTGGCAACCAAAATAATTTTAGTCGCTAAAAATAAATTTTTGGTCATCAAAGATAAAAAATAATTTTTTATTTTACATTCGACGATTAAATAATTTTAGTAGCCAAAACTTAATATATGGCGACTAAAATAATTTTTTGTCGCTGACAATAAGTTTTTGGCTACCAAACTTTTGGTCACCAAAGATTAAAAATAATTTTTTATTTTACATTCGGCGACTAAATGGTTTTAGTAGCCAAAAACTCAATATACGGCAATTAAAATAAATTTTTTGTCTCCAATTTTGGTGTTTTTAGCGACTAAATTTTTTTAGTCGCCAATTTTCAATGTATCCTGACTAAAAAAAATTAGTAGCTAAATATTGTATTTTTGCCGACTAAAAAAAATTTTGGTCGCTAATTTCATGACTTTTGGCGACTAAATTTTTTTAGTCGCCAATTTTGGTCGCCAAAAGTGCATTTTGTTGTGATGATGCTACCATGAGGCTATGTGTTTATTTCCTATATCTCCCGGATTGTTCATTGCATGCAGGTCTCATTGCCTAAGTTGGAATGATTCCAATCTCTTCGTGGGGCGGATATCTTGATTTTTCATGAGATTCATGCCTTTCTACCTTTTTTTTTCTCTCTCTTTAAACATAGCTAAAGATTAGAACATTCCAAAATAAGTGATTTGGTCGATATTTGTTTGCTCCACATAGCAAAGATAGTAGTAATAACTGAGTTATATAATCATGTCATGTTAATAATCCTCATATCATGAAATAGTAGAGGTCAATCTTTGATCGGGTGAGCAGGGTTGCTCAATTCATGACCTTTCTCCATCATACCTATGTTCTCGAGCCAAGACACTTTGGTTACAATAGATCATGGCCTTTAGGTACGAGTCACATGTTTCCTAGTTTTCCTCAAAAGAATAGGCGACAACTTTGAGTCTGGTGATATAGTCCATTTTTGGCATTTCTTGTGATTAGTAAATTTTCTATAAATTTGCCAAATTTGGACTCTCATCCTGTTTCACATTGCACTCGTGGAATCAGACTGAGGGCTCAAACTGTCAAGCGTACTTAGATCCCCTGTTCGACAAATCACACAGTTTCTGACGACTCTGCTAGAAAGAACTAAGAGAACTTGACTCAAAATTTCTGATATGGGATTTATTAACATTTAGATATGTTCATTGCATTTGCATCTGTATCCAATCGCTTAAACTCCTCACATTTTTCACTTGTCACTCTTGGATGGCTTGTTGTATATGACGGCTCACCGTACTTAGGTTTTGTCAAGCTAGGAATGTAAACCCTTGGATCTTGATCATTGCGTACTGTTTGATACTCTTTTTGTTGCTCGGCAATGAGTTAGAGAGGTATTTAGGTGATCATGCCGGTATACCCTCTTTGACTCTATCCTACCTTTGCATATAGAGTGCTGTAGAACCTTCCAAAACTAGGATAGGATACTCACTGTTTCTAGGTTATTGTGATACCTCTTTGTATGAATAGAGAAGCTCTAGATCTCTTTCAAAAATAGGACAAGATAATTCGACCCCCCATAGGGGTGTTTGCAAATTATTTGTTATGTGCTATATATTGGAACAAATATAGGGGTTCTCTTTGAGTGCAAAGGTTTTGTCAGATTAGTTTGGAAGGGGATGTTGTTTGAGTACAGAGTTCTAGTTTTGGTGAGCTTCTACGGGGGCAATATTTGATTAGGGGATCTTTGTTCATTTTCTTTTGCTAGAAGGTTCAGTACCATTGCTTCAGATAGACCTAGCATTCCCCAAGTTCAATGGACTTATTCAGGCTACCTGTGGAAAGTTAGTGATCTTAATCTGGGATAGCCAGTACTAGTATCTTTGCCATCACCAATCAGAAGAATGCGGGTTAATCAATCACTGGCAGTACAGTTTGATCATTTCCCTTTTGGTTTAGTATCACATTCACTTATGCCGAGTTTCCTCCTAACATTGTAGAAATGATAACTACTCTCCAGAATATCGTTGATGCTCTCAACCAGATTGTCACTGCTCAGGCTAAGACCCTAGCCAACATGTAATGCCCACCTGGGGCACCGACAGCTCCTCCTGCTCCTAGAGTTCTTTCTGCTGATTCACCTACAATTGGCTCCAAATGCTGAGGACTTCTGTGGTCCAAACTTGAATCCACACAATAACCCAATTCTTGCTCCACAATTTGCTGTTAAGGGATTTTTTCTTCTAGACTTGATCGAACATGACCCAACAATTCAAAGGTTACCAAGTTGAAGAAGGTCCTCAAGAAGACCCAGGGCATTGATGCGATTCCAACTATTGAAGATGGGTACACAGAGGCTGTTGTGAGACAATTTGAGAGATTTAAAATGCCACACATTGACCGTTTTGACTGTACTAGAGATCCAATTATTCATATACGCCTGTTTTCTGGCATTTTGAGGCCTATGGGATTGACTTGAGCATAGAAACTCTCTTTGTTCGAAAGGACCTTATCCAGAGTTACTACCATCTGGTATGTGAAGCTGGAAGATAAGTTGAAAAGTAATTGGAAAGAGCTAGCTAAAGCGTTTGTGGCACAATATTCTTATAACACACAGATCGTGGTTACCACTCGAGGATTAGAAGTAACACGACAAGAGCCTAAGGAGAAATTCAACAACTTTATCACTCGTTGAATGAGTAAAGCTAGAATAACCAACCAACCTTCTCAAAAGGACCAAGTCTAAATGGTGATAAAGAATTGCAAAATTGGCTCATGAAGAGGATGGTTGTCCTTCCTCTATTTAACTTTAAAGACTTGTACGAGATTGGGATACAGATTGAGAATGCTTTGAATCAAGGGCAGATAGTCAAAGAAGTCGAGACTATCAAGAAGCCCTATGTTCGAAATACCAATGTTGCTGCTTTCACTACCAAAACTATCGAAGTCAACTCAGTAACCACTCAACTTAGTACCGCTAACCCATTTTCCAACACAACCCAGCCAACTACTAACCTAACCCAAGCCTAGAAACGAGTATTCTATCCCCTACACATGAGCTCAACCCCAGCCATGAAAATCCTTCTGGTAAAAGGGGCATCTCAAACTCCTTGAGCCACGACTACTCATCGACCCACTTCCACCAGAACATGACCCCACCAAATACTATGTCTTCAATCAACAACTCGGTCACGAAATCGACTGGTGTTTCCACCTCTATCATGAAATCCAAGATCTCATAGACAACAAAATCATTGTACCTCCACATAAACTAAATGTCACCAGCAATCCACTCCTAAACCATGCTAAATTCTCTCACCACTGAATTTCAACCTTATCCATACACTTCCTACCTTCAACCCTAGCCTATACATCATCTCGCCTTACCTAACCAAACCGGCATTGTACATTCCTGAGAGCATGGACCAGTGCGTTTTAAGTGCAACCCTACCAAAACCTGCAATAACATTGGTGCCAAGAGTTGTGGCTCTAGCAACATTGCGTCGAATGGCTGAATGATAAAAGAAGTTATATGAAGAAATTAGCAAAACTGCTAGTCGGAAGGAATGTAGTAATGCCTCGGTGTTTGCCAAGATAGAAACTGAGCTAAAAAAGAGAGGTACTGAAACAAAGATAAAAGATGTTTTGATGGAAGATAGTGATCTTGAACTAAATTCGGCAGAAGTGGAATAGATTACTGCCAAAATTAAGAGCTTTTGGATGAAGAAATTTATGAAATTGGATGTGTGGAATAATGTGATCATGAACCAATGGAAAGAAACCAGAAATGCTGAAATTTGCTATACTCTAATGCTCACAACATTGAGGTGTCGAGAAAAATAGGGTTTCTCCTTAGGAACTTGATGATGATTGGTTTATAGGGAGTTTGTTTGATGAAGAGGAGGAGACGTATGCAATGGAGTTTAACCCAAGTCAATACATTGCACCAACGAACGGACCTAAGCTGAATGTCATAATACTTGAGTTTTTTAATGTCAATGCTACGAATATATATGTGGAGGAGCATGATCCTAGTATGTTAGTAGATTTAGTGGAAGAAATGGACAATCTCAATTTCTTTGAGGAATGTGATTTGGAAGATATACAATTCTAGTGGTGGGGTCCATATGGTTTATAAGCAAGTGATGGATGGGGCATTGAGTGGGAAGAGGAGCACCAAGAAATAGATGGTGAGACTGTGGAGGAAATCATCGTTAAAAGTGAGAATCCAACCAATGAAAGCATGGATTGTAACGGAAGTGAAGAAAATGATAAATAAAAAAATAAAAAAAAGTCAGAATCAAGCAACATGAAGAACAACTGAGCATCAATGTAGTCGTAGAAACTAAAAACCTCAAGGCCAACAAAAATGAGATCATAAAGAAGAAGAAGAAGTCCATTGAAAATGAAAATGACGAGACAGAAGTTGTTGAAAGGGAAAGATATGATAAAGGGTCTTCAAAAATCACCTTGCCAATATTTTGAATGGCACACAGCTGCCATGGTACCCAACTAATTTGATCAGCCTGATAAAACTGAAGAAATGAGAACTACTAGAGAAGTCAAAGAAGAGCAAGACATAAGGTCAGACATGGGGAGTGAGGATGATAAGTATAGTGGTAAAGACCCTCCTATCCAAAAGCTTGAAAAACCTGTCCTTGAATGGCATACTAGAGATACTGTGCCATGTTGGTTTGATCAGGCATACGAGATAAAAGAGATGAAGATTGCTATGGAAGTTAAAGAAAGATGAGAAATGAATGTCACCTAGGCTAATCTCGTGAAAGAAGGGATTATTCTTGTTTGTCATAACCTAAAAAAATCAAAAAGTCACTATCTTATTTAAGTCACATCATCTTATTTAAGTCATATCACCTCTCTACCACATCACTTCAAACCCAACCCATAATTCATAAAAGTCAAAAAGTGCACTTATCAAATCATCCCAAACCACCAAAAAATTTTACCAAATTAGGGGTAACTTAGAGGTTGGAATGATTAACATTGAGCTTGATGACTGCCTTACCATAATAAAATAACAGGAATGGTGTGAAGATGACGACTTGCACCTTGCTCACACAGATGAAACTAGGCAAAGGATGTACCGGATGGCAAATGGTACTATGAAAAGGTCGACCATCTGACTAGAAGTGGACGGTATTTCAAGACTCTATATCTAGAGCAAGGAGAACCATCTAACGAAGAGGCAGATAAAGGAAACAGGAAAGTTAGAAGAGGAAGATTTGGTACTCAAGCAGCTGGAAAAGATCCAAGCAGATATCTCAATTTGGGGGTTATTGATAGCATCTCATAAGCGTCACCAAGTTGTGCTTTCTGCGCTCTACAAGATGAAGCTATCCATAAACACTAGTCTTGACCAACTAGTATCATTAATAACTCCTACTTGTAAAGATGCTCCAGTAGTCTTTTTCTCTGCTAAGGATTTGCCACCGAATGAGCCAATCATAAAAAGCCTCTCTGTGTCTCATTGAAAACTCAGAACAAATGGGTACCGGTGGTATTAATCGATACTAGATCAGCCTTGAATGTTCGCCCAGCCAGGACAACATATTCTATGGGATTAGACTTGCAAATTTAAAACTAACCTCTCAGGCTATGAGGGTTTATGATGATACAAGCAGACCGGTGATGGGAACATTCAAGATGGGGGTAGAAATATAACCGTTGGAACAAGAAATACGAATGTTATTACAACTTTCAACATGCCACTAGGTAGACTGTGGCTTCACCAACTAATAACAGTTTCTTCGACTGTCCATCAGAAGGTGATATTTGAGCATAAAGATGAGTAACAATCATATACGGTGATACATCTATCCATCCCCCTCTAGATGTAACAACAAGACTCTTGGAGATTCAACATGAGGATGATGTATTTATTACTGAATTCATATTGACAGAAACTCGGTTGGTCCAAACTATAATGGCCAAAGGTGAAGACAAGTAAGTTGGGGCACCCCATGTATTGATGATGAGAAAACAAGGTTACATACTAGGAATGGGGCTTGGGAAAAGTGGAAGATAAGGGATACCAACGACACTTGAAATCAATCATCACTCATATTCGTTTGGCCTAGGCTTTGAATCAACGGAGGAGAATCTAGAAAAGAGAAAGGATGAAGAGATATATATATATATATAATCAAGGCAAAGAAAATGGGAAAGAAGTATAAGCTAAAGTATATGCTAATGCAAGGCACTCTGAATAGCCATTTTGTTAGAGAATGAGAAAACTTTCTGATGTGCGGCTTTCCAGAGCCATGGATTAAGAAGAGGTTCGGGCTTTGAGATATTCTTTGATCATGAGTTGCTAGATAATGATGAAGAGTACATAGAGCCTGGTATTGATGTGGGTAAAGATCATAGCACAAATTCTGATGACAGTTCTGCAGAGGCTTGCAAACTAGCACTGGTTGATTTCTTGACTGACTACGAGGTTGAGGCTCAGAAGATGAACCTAGAGAATGCTATGGAGATCTTCATGATTGGGGAACAGACTCATGTTAATTGTATTAAGCTTATTATGGATGTTATGGAAAGGCAACACAAGAACTGGGTTTAAAGAAGGGTTATGTCGAGGATATTGAATCAGATGATGGGTTAGAGTCTAATTCCACTAAGTCTGTTGTGTAATAGTCGGGTTTCTTTAATGAGTCAGAGCCGAGCGCTTCTAGGAATGGCAACCCAAACGCTCCTATAGACACCCCATTTTGGCTGGCTCTAAGACTTAGGCGCTTTTTTCCCAACACCCAATGATGAAGGTTGGAATGTGCTATCTTACGAATTCCTCAGCAGGAAAGCCAGGTTCAAGCTTTAATCCCAACATTACACTTGTTTTGGCCACACTATTTTAGACCCCTTTTAAATCTTTTTGAAAATATTTTTTTTCTTGTGAAACCAAACATTTCTACAAAGTTTAAGCCTCTCATTTTCAAAATTCAAGTGTTATATTCTCTTAGTAAATTGAACAAGGACAAAGTAAAAATGAGTGGAATGAATGAGAATTTTCTTGGAAAACACCTTGTTTTCCCTTTTAAAAAACTGTCTAGCCAAACGATTTTTTGTTTGGCCAAATAATTTTTTATCTGGATGGACACTTTTTTGTTTAGTTGGACGATGTTTTGTCTAGACGAATTGTCCGGGTAACAGAGTAGTTTCTGGAACTTCGACATTTTCTATAAATTTTACACGAATATCTTAGATATTTTGCCTTTGAGACTTGATGTGATACTTGAAACCTTGTGGATGTGGAGGGAGTAGAAAGTAGCCACCCATAAACAAGTTTGATTATGTAGAGTTGTTTCTTTCATTTTATACACTTTTTCATCACATATCTCATCATCTTAGCATATTGGCCCATATGCTTCAACCCATGCTTAATCTTAATGAGTAGTAGAGGTTGTTTCATGGGGTTAGTTAAATGATTTTTGAGATTTCATATTGAGAAGGTGGTTGGTTTTCACTTTTATTGATTTTCTTTAGAAGCAAAACAAGAGATTTTATGTCAAGAATGTTGAAATCTCTCTTCTCAATCATTTGTAAACATGGAAATGGGTGGAAACATCCTTGTTCCATGAATAGAAGAAGAGTTCTCAATAGTTTTTAATGAATCCCTTGGTTTAATAAGTAAAGCTTCCACCAAGCAATGATTTGTATTAATCTATGCTCTTCACTTAATAGCATGGATTTGGGTATTAATTTTCCCTTATTCACAAAGGGAAAATGTCGGTTCCTATCCATTTCTTGAGCTTGAATTTGTTCTTGGTTTCGATTAATTTAATTGTTGATTTATTGCAAAATATATGTTGTACATATTTGTTGCATACTATTGTTAAAGGTTGATGCCCATCTACATCTTCCTTAAGTGTTTCTGTGAGATGGACAGGTAGAAGGGATAAGCACGCCTTGGAAGATATTCTTCGCCTCTGTTTTGGACTCTACACTGACCTAAATCTTCATCGGAAGAAGAGTTCGGCCAGCCCATTTTATGTTTGGCCGGATGATCTTGCCAAGAACAGATCAAACAGTTTCTAGGGAGTGCTCTCCCAGATGTTTCTGGAGCTGCTAATCAAATTCTTGTGTTCACATAGTATGATTTGTTAGATTCAGTAGTAATTTGGCTGAATCTATTCATTGTTGTAATAATTTCTTCCCCCTTTTATTCTTTCCTTTTTATTCGAATGGTTGTAATAACTCCCAACTCCAAGTCTTTTATCCCTTTTATTTCTATGCTTTCCATATCTGTGTATAACATCATGTTTTATTTATCATATCCATGCCTTGCATCCATTTTTCATGCATTAGGATTCGGCTAATTTGCATCTGTGAGCTTTTATCAATTCTTATGTGTCTTTGTGTGCTAATTCATGCATTGAGATAATTCATGTATCCAATGTTAGTAGCAGGATCATTAGTTGCATTTTGTGTATGTATTACATTAGGTATTTGCATATAGGATCATATATATTTTACTAACATTTGTTTCATCTTCATAGTTCGATATGAGTAAATACTAGGTGAGCATTTATAGCTTTAGAATCCTGCTTGTGAATGATTTTTTTCTTACTATGTCTAAGCATCTTACCATGCGGCTACATGCTTAAGTGATATATCTCTATAAATGCCAGTGGCTGGAAGTTGTGTTGTTTGAATTGGAATGTTGTTGATTGATATGCATGGGCTCAATTTCATTTTGAGTTGTACATTTATTTAAAAAAAACCTTCCACAATGAATAAAATCAAAGGACACCAAAATAAGTGACCTAATCTATACTTGCTTGCTTCATCTAGTAATATTAACATTATTAATAACCGAAACAAGAGTATATATTTTTTTTATAAAACTCATATTATGGTTTAGTAAAAACCGATCTTTGATCAAGTGAGTGGGGATTGCTCATTCTTTTAGAATTTGATCTCAAATATGTCACTCGGAAGTCTTTTAGTGAATTCTTAGCAAACCACCCAATAGAAGGAGGAGAAGATGCAGAATTCTTGTTTCAAGATGAGGAAATCCTGCAAGTAGAGGAAGACACCTAGAGGTTATACTTTGACGGGGTATCCAATCAAATAGGTTATGGGATAGGAGTGTTGATCATCGCATTTGATGATTCCCACATACCTTTAGCTTTCAAAGAGGTTAGAAGTGATTAGGGATTTGAATTTGGTTGTCTCACAGGCTCGTAGAGATTAGAAAGTAAAAAAAGATGATGAAGGTCTACCACCAAACTTCGGATGATCTTATCCCAAGATTTGAAAGGTTAACATTCACTTACCCTCTGCGAGAAAATAATCAATTCAACATTTGCAGAGGAAAGTTGTACCGAATAGGTCATTTGGGGATGCGCAAGTTGTGTGTGGATGAAAAAGAAGCAAAGCGTATCATGGAAACAATTCATAGCGGTGAGTGTGGAGCTCATATGAATGAAGTAATGTTAATAAGGAAGATCCTCCGACAGGGATATTATTAGTCCACAATGGGAAAAGATAGTATTGATTTCGTTCGAAGATATCACCAATGTCAAATCCACTCTAACCACTGAATATACCACCGTTCAAGCTTTATAATATGACCTCGCCATGGCCATTTTCACTATAAGGAATAGATGTCATTGGGGCCATTACATTTAGAGGATCAAAAACAGGCATGAGTTTTTCCTAGTTGCTATTGATTACTTCACTAAGTGGGTCGAGACGCAGTCTTACTTGGAATTAAAGGTATTACATGTGGCCAAATTTTTCAAGAACAACATTATCTGGAGATATGGAGTACCAAATAAAATAGTTTTGAACAACGGTTCACACTTCAAGGGGGAGGTGGCTGACTTGCTTGAGAAATACAATGTGACTTTGCATAAATCGTCAATGTTTAGGCCATAGACCAATAGAGCCGTTGAAGCTGCGAACAAGAACATCAACAATATTCTACAGAAAATGATTGAAACTTATAAGGATTGACCAGATAACTGCTTTTTACACTATGGAAATACATGACCTCTATTCGAGCATCTATTGGGGTGACACATTACCCACTCATATATGAAATAGTGGCAGTTTTGCCCATTAAAATCAAAGTCCCTTTGCTAACAATCATGGTTGAATGTCATATCTCAAAAGCAGATTGGCAGAGAAGTCAATTTGATGAATTGATGTTGTTTGATAAAATGAGGCTTAAAGCATTATACCACATTCAAAGTTACGAATACATAATTGCTAGAGCATTCAACAAAAAGGTCAAATCCAAGAAACTGAAGGAATAAGATCTAGTGCTAAAAGATAACCTTGCACCCTTCACGATCTACGAAGGAAGTTCAAACCCAACTGGATTGGTCTCTATATCATCAAGACCATCTAATTAGGAGGGGCTGTTATTCTTATGGATTTGGATGGATTGGAGTTCACACAACTGGTCAACATGGACAAGCTGAAGAAATACTACCCTTAAAGAGGCTCGCTAGGCCAAAAACCCTAAATACAAAGTTAGAGCAAGAAAAAGAGCTCGCAAGGTTGAAAACTCGAAAGTCAACTTGGGCAAAAATTAGAGCACAAAAGGAGAGTGTTAATACCCGAGTGAACCCTTACTGTGAACTACGTAAGGCCGATTCTCATCATTGGAATACGTAGGCAACTTCATTGTAAAGTGCAGCCCCAATTATATCCATCCTAACCTTATCCATTTCAACCATGTCCATCTCAAGTTGCACCCATCCATGCCATGTTCAAACTCAAATGCTCTAATCCCAAGTTGTATTTTGGGTTGTTCTATGCTAGATGCTCTTGAAGACTCGGTTGTGAGAAGCATATTGGCAACTCAAGTGATGTGCAACGATTGTGGTAAGCTGTTGTTTAGTCTTGACCTAGGGTTGCACATTCTAGGAATCGATTCCATGCTTGTCAAGTTTTGACTGTTTTAAAATTTATTTTGACTTTGTTTTAATAAAATGACCAGTTTTTGTCGCTTTACTTGTTGCAAGCATTTGATTATTAGTAAAAGAGTCAAGTGTCAGTCTTTTGTCTCTTTCTAATTCCCCTAAAGTCTCTACCATCAATGCCTAATCAACATGCACCTCATTCTCTTGCCAAAAAAGTTACTCATCAGATAAGGCACTACTAAACTCAGTCAGGGGAGGAAAGAACTCTCTCTCTTTCTCTCTCTCCAAGCAGCTCAAAATTGCAAAAAATGGCTAGTACGGAAAGAGTAGGCAATGGGTACACCATGCACCCAACTAGACAAGTCTGCTTCTATTCGAACTATCACCTAAACCTGAAGGGGAAGTAGTACACGCTGCAAACTAGCCCAACCATCTAGACGCCGGGCTTTCAAGACATGTTGTAGGTCATGGTTGGCAGATCTAACCAAGGGCACCTCTAGGTGATATTAGTCTCTGACCAAGTAGACTGCTAATCATGTCACTCTCTCTCTGTCCCAAAGTCCACCAAGCGAGCCCGAGAACGATAAGACGCTATAGAATACCAAGCAATGGGCACCACCACCCTCAACTTATCCATGAGCCATATCTAGAAAATGATGAAAGATAAGAGAAATTAAAGAATATAGAGATGTAAGATGAGTAGAAAAAGTGAGAATGGGAATGAAGAAAAAAAAATCAGTGTTAAGAGATAGAGTGATGTGAGAAACAGAAAGTGAGTAGAGGGTGGGAAACACCGTACTTGAAGAAATAATGGGCTACCTGCAAAATAAAATCTCTTCAGTGCTAACATCATCGAGACCTATCAAGGTCTCTACCAACACTAAGCCCATACAACTCTAACCCTCTAGGAGAAGCTGAACCACCTCGATTAGAGCAATGCTGGATCTTCCAATACCAAAAGCCAACAAGAAATGAGCCAGCATGCATATACAGAGAGAAAACCTCTGCTGTCTCGAGAAATTATTTTTGCTACGATCATACGAGCACTAGAAAATCTATGCACCAAGAGAGAGATGGAAAGCTCTCATTCTACAACCAAAGATCGAGCCTCACCTAGGGCATCACACAAATCCGAGCAAGGATGCTACATTGGCTAATCTGAGGGGAATGTAAGATAATCCTATCTCGGCTACACTTCATCAAGGCTCAAAACTGCTCAAAAGTCAGGCACTTCTCCTAAGAGACCAACTGAAAAGCATGAGCCATTGAATCCCAAAATTAAGCTATGGCACGAAGAAATGTGAGGTCCAAAGGAACTCGACAAATGTGGAAAAGGGAGTTAAGGTCGAAGTTGACGAAGTTTAGCTGTCACACCCATCCAAACTAACTAAGCTTTGGGAATCCATTTCTGGCCAAAAGATGAAAGAATGCTACTATTCTGGATGCTGAAATCGAGGTGTACTTAAAAAGGAAAAAAAGTTACTTTGGGCACAAGGCAACGAATAGTACATACCAAAGAAGGACGACCGGGCCTATTCTTCGCAGCCAAACTTTACCCTAACACATTGGATCACTTTAATGGAGGACATCTTGGTCAGATCTTTCCCCCTTAGCCAGATCTCTTAGGCGGTTACAATGTGCTTGTGTCTTGAGTCTATCTTCGTGTTTTCTCTTATTGCTTTCATTTGTTTCAATTGTATGTTGTTACTATCAAGTTGCGTTTTCAAACTTTCATGTCATTTGATTCAAGATTCTGTGAATACTAAAGATTTCTTTATTTTATATCAAATAAAATTGTTCAAAGTGCTATGTCAATCCATACATTTAGGCACAAGCATTTTCAACAAGGAATCCTCATTTCATTAAATAAAGATTTGAACCCTTGATCAAGTTTTGCAAAGCATTCTTCAAACAAAGAAGCTAGTGCTATCTTACAAATATTTTCAAAAGCGGCACTTCTAAGCAAAAACAAAAACAAAAAAAGAAAAAAGAGCTCAGGTTACCCACTGCCTCCTACAGTAAAGAGTGATGGAAATCTGACACCCGAGACAATGGTAGCCGGATCACCATCACTCCTATCATTTTTGCTAATGATGGTTACAGGAGATATTGGAGCGCGAAAAATAGAAGAGCTCATTGAAACCTACAAAGGGAGATCAACATCAGAATAATGCAAAAGAATGAGTAAGAATGGCAACATGAACTGGAGAATCAAATGTGAACATCACCTTGTTGAAGAAATCAATAGGAGCCCTGTTTACACCCCTTACGTCCAAAACTCCACCTTAGTCGTGGTTCTGACCTCGGCCAAGGCCTTGACCAAGATCTCCTCCCTGGCCTCATCTAGGTTTTGGAACCACCATGGGTTTGTCAAATGTGTTGGAGCCACGAGCACAAGTTATATTCCAACTTTTCCATCTGTTAATGGAAGGTTACAAGCATTAATCTCCCTTTAGAATGGGAAGTAGAGAAAGGACACTTTTATCAACTGTGAGTAAATCAAGAGCATATCTAAATAAATTGGGGATAGAGTAAGAAAATCAAAGGTGAAGCTTCCATGATCAACCAATGAGAAGGAAAGAACAGTTCAAAAAGCAAGAAAGGGGAATAAGGTTTTCAAAAATAAAGAAGAGATGAGTGCCTTGGTTGCAACAACCACATTATTTGGTTACTATTTCCTATTACTTGGTTACAACTTTCACAACTTGGTTACAACTGGTTCATTCCCCTTCTCACATGAAATGTGTTTAGGATTGTTACTTCTTGGCTACAAACTCTTGGCAGGTTACAGAATCTCTTTGCAGGTTACAAACTCTTTGTTGAAAGGTTACAAACCCCTTGGAAGGCTGCAACTTTAGCCCTTTTGCACGAAGTGCACCTGGACTTGGAAGGCCATGACTTTACTCTTTTCACCGCTAGGTGATCAGGCTTGGAAGGCTACAATTTTATCCTTTCTGCACGAAGTGCACCTAGGCTTGGAAGGCTATGACTTTACCCTTCTCGCATCAAGGCAATTAGTCTTGCTGGCTATAACTTTGCTATTTTCACATATTGCATGTTGCTCTTATTTGTATGAAATGCATCTAGGATTGTTATCCATTGGTTGCAACTCCAGCATACTTCATACCATCTGCACAAGTCTTGCCTCGCATATTTGTTATCTTCGCATCTTTATCATCATTCCATTTTCATACCATTACATCTCATCAAAATGACTTTCCAAAACAACTTTCAAAATCATTGGCCTCGCGAAATATGTAAGTCCAACTTTCAAATGACTTTCAAGTTCAAGCATTGCATCCACCTCTAAACTACGCTTGTTTGATTCCTTACAAAGAGATACGTTGGCAACCTTTAGGTTTAACCAACTGCATTCTTGCATACCTTGTCTTACCTGCATCTTATGGCCTTGTCAAAAGGATTGTCTTTGGGCTTTGACATTCATTTACGTCATGGAATGACGTGTAACACCTCAAAAATAATCAACCATTTTATAATTAAATCCATTAAATATATTTCAACCACTACAATAAATACCATTAAAGAACGAGTCTTTTACCATCTTTATCATTGTACTATTCCAAGTGAAATATATATCATTGTTCTTTAATATACAATCATGAATAAAAGCTATTTAGAGGGTAGGAGAATACAAAAGTAAAGTGCCCTAATGGCATACACATTTTCAAGCAAAGTCCTTGATTACACAAAAATGGACATTCAGCCTAAACCACAAACCAGCTTTGGAGTTTCAACATGTAACATCTAGGGAGCCTTTGGGTAATGCCCCGACTTTTGTTACTCGAATTCATTACCAAATCCTTTATATTATTTCCATTTTTAAATCATTCCATCCATCACAGAATATGAACAAAGAATAAAAATAACATTATCTCACGACAATAATGATGATATGTATATAAAACATGGTACAATGCCTGAAGGCTTACATTGAATAACAATAAATAGAAATAAAGGGTTTTGCTTATACAATACATGACACTCGGCCAATAGATAGAAAAGCCCCGCGGCCAAACATAACAAAAGACTTTAAGTCTTGAACAATCTTCCAACCATGTACCTGGAAAATTTGTCAACACGTGAGATAAACACTAAGCCCAATAGAGATCCCAAACATCCTAACCAATCACGATATATAGCTAGAAATGATCATGCATGCACCACAATATACCATATAGGTAATGTGACAATTAATATTCAAAAATATACTCATATAAATATGTTTTTCCCAAAAAACATCCTCTTGACACAACATAGTATTTTAAAAATAAAAATAAAAAAATCATTTGTTCTCTTTGAAATTCTCATTTTAGTTCCAAAACATTACAAAACTCAGACAACCCTCGCATCGACAGTTAAACCAATCAATTATCTATCGATTCATCGCTAAACCGAATCGATAATGACCGATAAGTGAACTGATGAACTAATTGAATGCATCAATGGAACCTGAAATTGAATAAGTTTATCTATTGAATTGCATTTCTATCTGTTTGATTGAATGATTATCTGTTGAGTTTATGTGTTTAAACTGTTAATTGAAGGCCTTATCGGCGACCGATTTAGAAACCGTTTGATGTTTTAGAATCGGTAGAATATTTTTAATTTTATGGTATATTTATCTGAAAATTGATTAGGAATGATTAAATTAGATTAAAATGAGTTAATTGAGAACTTGGACTTATTTACCGTTTAAACCACTTAATGGACCTATTGTTTAGTATTATCATTAGAGCCTTATCACTTAACAAAGCTTTTGATCAGCTCTTCTTCATGTTCTAACCGACCAAACAAGTGAGAAAGGAGAGAGAGTGAGAAGTAAGAGAGATTTGAGCTCATATTGGTGAATTAGCTTGGAGTGCTTGGAATTAAGGTGTAACTTGGCTAAATTGAGCTTGCTAGACTTGAAATCAACACTCTAGGTAAGGAATCCATTGTCTTCTTGTCATCTTGGAGCTTCATTTTGCATGATTCTTGCTCAATTGTAGAATTAAACCATGTTTGAGTCCATATAGGTTGATTCATGCTAGAATTCATGCATGCATGTTGAATTTGTGGACTTTTGAAGTTGAATTCTTGAGAATGCTACATGCATGTCTATGTTTATATTATAGTCCATGTTTTCACTTCATTTTCCAACTATTGAGCTCATTAGAGCAAGATTTGAAGGTTGATTTTGGTTTAAAGATCATGCATTGCATGTTTTGGAAAGTGTTCTTGAATTGGGTTTGAAAATGGTTTTAATTGACTCACCTTTGGGGCTTGAATTCATAAATTGGCTTTTGAAACTTGTTATACATTGTTTTGGGATGTATTTTCCAGAATTTGAGCCCAAGAGGTCGAGAATTGAGTTGAGAATGCTTGGTTTGAGTTGGAAGGCAAACTGAAATTCCAGATTTGGCTTCTTCGCCGAGTGAAGGATTCTCTCGAGCGACCAACGCTTTCTCTCGAGCCACGCTCGGCGAAGGATTGGTGGCTCGGCGTAAAAATCGAGCATCTAGTATTTTTATCGCTTCATCGCATCGCCGAAGGCGAAGGCTCGCCGAGCGAACCCTTTGATTTTAAGCTCGCTCGGCGAGCATCGCGTAAAAATTGAGCATCCAAGATTTTTACTATTTCATCGACCGCCGGCGAAGGATTGTTCGCTCGAGCGAAGCCTTTGTTTTTGCAACCTCGCTCGAGCGAAGGAAGGCTCACTCGAGCGAGACCCCTGTTTTCAGCAACTTTTGAAAAATGCCTTCCAACTGTATTTTTGCATCCTCATCCCATCCTAGGCATTCTTAGGCCTAGTTTAAGACATCTTAATGAGGATTTAGACATAGAACCACACCGAGGAATTTAGGGATTAATTATCATCTTTTCGACTGTGAACTTAGTGTGTGTTCTATTTGTTAACTGTTTAGGGTTGGCTCTCGGGGACGCGCTCTAGCTGCTATTAGCCCAATCTCTGTGAGTAACAGATTGTGTAAAGATATGTTCAAATGGTTATATTTTGAATACTGAATCGAATTTATTGAACCGATATTATTGATTGAATGAATGTATGTCCTGTATTTAATCAGACAGGCATCCTTAGCACCCATCGTTATTGGATCGTTAGAGCTCACGGTTTCCTTGTGGAACCATACTTTACCGATTGATGATCATCATTATCGTTAGGTTCATAGGCCCGTCCTTCTCGACCTACTCTTGTTATAGGCTAATGGATGTACCACATATGACCATTGATTGAAATCTTGATTGATCAAATCTTGAAAGATTGAAATCAGATAATGAATTGATTTCATTATCGTAAGGGACATTCATTCATAACCTCTTTACCGTATGTTATTCACGGGCTTTAGCTCACTGCTTATATATATATGTAGGTTCTCGCAGCTGCATCGAGCTAGGAGCGGATTGGTCCCCGCTTTGTCAAGCCGCCCTCACGTGCCTCACTGCGTGGTTCCGAGTTGCCATGCTATGGCTTGGGGCGTTTTATTGTCCCCACCTGTCCCCTTACTGTTTTGTACCGTTGTATAGACTGTTTACTGTTTTATTGTACTGTTGTCTAGGGATTTGATCCCCGTACTGACTGCTTGTAAATGATTGTATAGACTGTATATAGATTGTACTGTTTTGAACTGTCCGAATGCATAAAAATGTTTTTGTCATACAGATTTCCACAGCTCAATGGACACTAGTTATTTACTGTATTGGCTTCCGCCAGGCCCTGTACTCTGTTTGACTGTTTTACTGTTCAGTAGGCCTTTGGTAATCTCGGATTACTGGCCAGTTACGGTGCTAAACCCATAGGGCCGGGTTTGGGTCGTGACAAAAACCCCATTCTTCTTTTAATTAAACCTTTCAAGTTAACAAAAAAGAATCTTACTTGAAACATCTGTTTTGAAAACACAACCCCACATCTCAATACATTGTATGCCTCTACACACCCATACCTACATCTCAATACATTATTCACATCCATGCACCAATATATCTACTATCTTTCCTAGCCATAGACCCGATGACAAGAGACAACCACAACACAAAACCGATAACATATACATCCAAAAATAACCAACCAAGAGTAATACATACTACCAATTCCATCTCCACCGGCATACAACATGGATGGCAGATCCTACAACACAGATAACACATAACATTTACCGGCTTCACCCGAAAAGGGGCGCTTCTCAGGTCATACTTTACCGGGTGCAAACTGGAAGGGAAAAGAACTTATCACAAAGTGCCACGCTTTGCCGACTTAGATGTGGCGGCAAACGAACCCCCCCTCCCCCTTTTTTACACTTTACCGGGTGCAAATTGAAAGGGACGAGGAAACCTCTATTAAGGTGCCAAGCTTTGCCAGCTCGATACGGCGGGAAATGAACCCGCAAACCAAATCACATAAAAGCACAATATGCTAAACTACACAAATACGTATGCAAGTATACTACATACACTTAATCCAGTTATCATAATAACGACTATTATTAGTTAAATACATTAACTCACTTCTTTCAAAATGTGCTCCACGCACCATTGTTCAACACGAGTTTTCCTTTTTTTCAAAACATTCCAAAAATACAATACAAGTTATTAGTTATCAAACCATACTATCCAACGACAATCTCACAACGTAAATCACAACACCAAAAATGGAATTGTCTATTCACAACGTCTTCTAACAAAGATTATCACATAATCTAACATACAAACCCTACACATGGCATCTACTAATCAACAAACAATACCATCCTCTACCGATGGCCAAGAACAAAACTCTATACACCAATTATTAACAACAATAATAACTATATATAAACCAAATTCAAGCTCTCTAATTTATGAAAAAATAAACAAAATATTTGTTTTCTTTGAAAACCAATTCTCAAACCTCCAATTCCTCAACATACTCAACTCATCAATACCCACTTATTGTTTACCAAAAATCTCCAATTTACGTATACCCAACATAACCCAATACTGCACTACACAAACCACATCGTATTTTCTCAATTTCTTATTTAGAAGCTCAAACTTCCTAACCCCATATCCCAAACATCATCAACAACACTCAATCAACCACGAATTTCAACCCATAACTCATAAACTTAAACTGAAACCAACCTATATGTTTTTTAACAAAATCAACTATAGAACTATGCTTTAAAATGCCATAAAAATTACCATATGTCTATCTATTGTGAGGTATTGAAAAGAAGCTCTAGAATGCCTACCTCCTGAAGCGAAGAGGAGAGAAGCTAAATTCCACCAGCGATGAAAACACGATCTGCTCAGATCAAAACGACTCCCTCGCCACCCTCTACATTTAGGTCTATGGTACTAGGGTTAGAAAATGGGTGTAGCTAGATGAAACCAAAGATTTTAGGTCGAAGAAACCTAAAAATGGTGGAAAGAAAGGGAGAGAGAAGAAAGAGAGAAAAGAAGAAAAAGTAACTTTTTCAGCGCACTGAGGACTTATATACACGAGAACCTACCGCCTTAACAGGTCACGGACGCAACCTCCAGAATTGCAGGCGCAACTACCCAGCCTACCTAGTCGCGGGCACGACCAACCCACTCACGGTCGCGACCTTCGATCTCACGGGCAACGCATCCACCTCCCATTCACAAACTTGAACCCCTCATTCGGTCGCATGGCCCATTGTGAGCATGATGCCAAACCAACCCATCACGGGCGCCAATGCCATGGTCACGGGTGCGACCTGGCTTAGTCAGTAAGCCTAGGTTGCTGCTTCGCAGCCAACCCGAAGTCCAACAAGTCTCCCAATCACCTCAACAAGGTCAAAACACCTAGAACAACCCCGTGTCCCATACCAGAAAGAACAGAAATGGATTAGCCCCAGACACAAGCCACTACAGTTTGTGCTCCAACCAAAACATATCCATCACCAAGTTAATTCGGCAGAATCACATCATCATTTCCTAAAATGTTGTTAGTTTGGGTGAGCTATTGCCTAGTAGGAAATACTATTAATAAGATATATAAATAATCGAGATGCATATGATCATGCCATTCACTTGTTCCAGAATATATATATATATTTTCTTTTAAAAACTAAAAATGTCTAATGCATGATTTCCATCCAAAGTCTCATTCGTAACCATAGGGTGGCAAATACACTATGATGTCCTAAGTAAGAGTCACAAAACCATACTTACATACATAGATCTATATACAGAAAATACCCCACATTCGTCAGCTATTAATACGGCAGGGAATGCGCACCCAAAATCATCTATTTTTCTACTTTTACCGACTACAATATGGCAGGACTAGTGGACACCCAAAAATATTTTTCCACATTCGTTCAACGATAAGCTCAAGACAGGGCAATTGGGCACCTTAACTCCCCGCGCTAGTACTAACACAATACACAATCACTTTTCAAATCCAAATCGACTACCTGAACTCATATGCTATTTACCCCCTTTTAACATTTTTTAAACATCCACAAGATTGTAAGGTCACAAGATAAAATCATAATGCACATTATGCATGAGTTTTCAAATCCAAATTCCCTAAGGTTTATTCAATTCACAACAACATTTAATAATATCAACAATTAAAGAACTTCTCCAATCTCATAATTTCCACAATCTCATCGTTTACCAAACTCAAGACATATGTCCAAGAAAATTCAAAAACCTCGTATCTCAACACCATTGTCAAAATTATTCACCAAATTTCAAGATTTACGAGTCAACTTGTCCAAACCCAATATTAAATTAAAATTTGAAACTAGGGTTTTTGAAAAATTAGGGTTTTCCATTCCTTTGTACTTAAAAAGTCAATAATAATCAACTATAATATACCATGATTTGTCCAAAACATGGAGTATAACCCCTTTTCATTCATCAAACCCACTTTGATTCACAAAAATCAACTCACACGTAATTATATCTAGGAAAATATCACAAATGCATCCCAAAACATAGATATATCAGGTTAAAAGTAACCCTACCTCAAGGATGAAGGCAAGAAAATGAAAACCCAAAGAGAGCTTCGAAGAAATCACAATACAATCGGTCAAAATGTTGATCTTCAATTGTTCTTCACCTTTAATGCAAGATCTATGGTGGATTCTTGATGAAAAATAGATGAAATCAAGGTTTAGAGGTCTAGGGTTTTGGGTATGGAGGAGAGGGAGAAAAGAGAAGAGAAGAAGAAATAATCAAAAGTTTGGACCAAAAAGTGACTTTAAAGTGGCTAACTTCGAACAAACCGCTCGCGTGGTCAAGGCTTTCCAACGATTTTAGCCTCACATCCAGATTCAAAGTGTAGAAAGACAAAAAGGTAAAAGAGTGAAAATTGCTCATAGGACAATTATCCAAATCAACATTTTTGGTTCAATCTTGCTTTACCATTAAGATTCCACCTCAATCAATACTCTAAAATGAATCGAAGTGGCTCCAAGTACAATAATAAGAGTATTAAGAGCAATCCCACTAGTCTAAGGAATACGAAATATTACATGACGAACCGAGCTCTATCAAAGAGGGGCAGCTGTATACACTTCATTTTTGATCGGCCTTAAGACTTGGGTGATCTACCTCAAGCTCCTGATGAATATAAAAAATGTTGCTCCAAGCAACAAGTAAGAGATAGGAAAGAAAACCAAAATCGTCCTATACCTATTTTGGTCAAATCATTTTTTGGACTCTCAAACCTATTTTTCAAAATGTTATTAAAGCAAGTGGTACATTTTCATTCATCTTGGCAAGTATAGGTAGTGTGTTTTCAAAGATGTCTTGACCCATTTCCCAAAAAAGATAGCTTAGAAAGCCAAAATGAATGAGAAAATAGGGGAAACCTTTCAAGAAAATCAATCGGATAAGCTTGGCTCAGCCGAGTATCTTTTCCATGACGTGCCAAACATTTTTGGCATGTGCATGCATGCTCAAATCTCTTTCTACACTACCAAACATTTTCTAGGCAACACGCCAAACAACTTTGGTCTGGGTATGTATGTCAGGGCCATTTCTGCTTTATCGAGTCTTATCTAGCACATCTTGCTCCAGCATCAGCCAAGCAACATTCTTGTGAGGTGTCCAAAGGACCTTAGAATATACCATTGATCCGTGGGATCTAGAGGTATATCCCAAGCCCCCAATGCTTATAAAATCACCACCCTTTTTTAAGGAAAAAAGGGGTTCAAATTTTCAGACTTTTCAGTTGATCCCTTAATCTCTAATACCGTACCCCCTAATATTCCCTCTAACATTTTAAATCATATATACAAAGAGAGAATTTTGGTGAGAATTTTGGACTACTTTCTATCTACCTTCACTTGGATTGTTTGGAGTTTGGAAGACCTCCACTGATCAGAGGGAGCTTGGATTAGAGATTGTGATCACCTCGGGACCTATCTGTACTATTCTAGAGGTAATCCTTACTTCCATTTCAATTTTAAGCCTAACTCTACTCTATTTCTTCTATTTTAGAAGTTTTATTGGGATTGTTGGTTGAAATTGTTGCTAGCTTAGTTCTCTCTCTCTCTCTCTCTCTCTCTCCCTTCCTCCTCATCCTCCTCCCCTTTTTTTTTTATAGTTAGTAAAGGTCTGTATAGCAGCTTTGGGCAAGCCCGAATTGCTTTTTTTTTTCTTTGATTTTACGGGTTAGCAACCCAGGCACGATTTCCTCTATGAGAAGATGGAGTTTCTCTCTTCTCGAACCTATCTTACATGGATTTGAGTGGTTCACACTCTTTGTCATGAATGGGAGGATGAGAATCTCCTTCCTCTCATTAGAAATTTTCCCTTTTGTACCATTTTTTATAGCTTTGATGATGTAGAAGCTCAAATATGGCTTCTTCTGCGAGAATGAGTTAGATCTCCCATCTCATCACCATTTCTCATGGATTCGGGTAGCTATACCCATTTCCATATGTAAGAGGGTGAGAACCTCTCTATCCTCATTGGAACTCCCTTTATTTTTGTCTTGTCATTTTCTTAGCTTTCATTCATTATATTGTTATGTGTGTTGGAACAGGTTCCTCTTCTCCTTACTTTTACTAGCTACTGTTTTACTTTTTGATAACTCATCATGATCCCATGACCAGAATAAGAACAAGCATCCGGGCTTGGACCATTATTTTCAAATTAAACTATGTGTTATGTGCTTGGTTGACATCCATGTCATCTTGATAGTGTCCAAAGCCCTTTTAGGATTCATTATGTATGAATTTTGCATTAGATATCATATCTAGGATCATGTATTTCCTATTTTAGTATGTTATTTTCACTTAGCTAGAGTACTCTGTAAGAATTTCTACCATTTCCTTTGCATATCATTTAGTTTAGCATCTAGTATCATGCAATGCTTTTTAATCCTTTATGCTCTTGGCATGGTGCAGAAGAGTACTAGGTGAGCCTCTTTTATCTTTGCATCCTGCTTGTGATTGCTTCTCATTACGTCTAGCATGCTACCATGAGGCTATATACTTATTTGCTATATCTCCTTGATTGTTCATTGCATAGAGGTCTCATTGCCTAAGTTGGAATGATTCCAATCTCTTTAGGAGGCGGGTGTCTCAATTTTTCATGAGATTCCTACCTTTTTACCCTTTTTTTTTCTCTAAAAGTAGCTAGAGATTAGAACATTCCAAAATAAGTAATTTGGTGTATACTTGTTTGCTCCATAGAGTAAAGATAGTAGTAATAATTGAGTTATATGATCATGTCATGTCAATAATCTCCATATCATGAAATAGTAGAGGCCGATCTTTGATCGGCTGAACGGGGGGTGCTTAATTTATGACCTTTCCCCCCTTATACCTAAATTCCCAAGCCAAGACACTTTGATTACGACAAATCATGGCCTTTGGGTATGAGTCATGGGTTTTCTAGTTTTTCCCAAAAGATTAGGTGACCACTCTAAGTTTGGTAATGTAGCCTGCTTTTGGCATTTCTTGTAATTAGTGAATTTTCTATAGATTTTCCAAATTTAGACTCTCATCATGTTTCACAGTGCACTCATGGAATCAAACTAAGGGCTCAAATTGTCAGGCACACTCGGACACCCCATTCAGGAGATTTTTCAGGCGGAGACAAAAAAATAAAGGACGATAAGAGAGTAGCGGAGGAAGGCAGATGAGTCTGACAACAAGAAGAGGGATTTGCCGACAAGGAAATGACAAAGTATGGTTGCCAAAGATGGCCTCCTATGAAATGACAGTCATCTCTATGCTGAGAATGGTTTCAATCTCATCGACGACAATGGATCGAGGATCGAAGAACCATGACTCTGTGTATAGCGAGATAGAAAGTAGAGAGATGTGGGAGATAACTGGTAGTGGATACAGATGAGGGAAATCGCTAGTTGTGAGGCGGAAGAGGGAGACAGAGAGAGTGAGAGAATGGTTTGTTAGGGTTTAGGAAACAATATATATATACATGGATAGTTTGGTCATTTTGCAGGAGGTTGTCCTAAAAGACAAGGTATTTTAGAATGTAGACTTTTAGACAAAGAAAATTCAAAATTAAATTTATAAACCGAGTGCCTAAATAAAAATAATAAAAAATAAATAAAAATTTTATGGTTTGAGCTAACTACTAGCATAATGACACTTCATTCTCCTAGCCCAGTAGCTAAATGAAAATTTCATAGTCCCAAAACAAGGTAAGATAAATTATTTCAAACGAACACACTTGCACAAAGTTATATCCAACTGAAGTTAAAGAATCACAAATTTCTTTATTAATGAAAAAAAAATTCACCAACACCACAACTACCACCTTCACCATGAACATCACAAATGAAAGTATTAACGGAGAAACTTATAACACAGTGACATACTTGAAATTTCTCTATTGAACAAATACACAGTGAAATTTCATTGTCTGAGTGTTGCAATTAAACAATGCAATTCCACTACCACCACTACTAGCAACAACCACCCTCACTATCAACATCACAGGTTTAACTATTAACAAAAAAAATTATCAAATATTATTGTGGTTACTGTTTTTGAATAGTAAATTTTCATTTTCTTTCCAAACATAGAAATTTAAAATTGAGAGCTACAAAATTGAGAGACAATATCAAAAATGGAAACGAAAAGGATACAGTTTTGAAGTTGTCAACATGTGTAATTGTATAAGTGTAATAGCTTCCTTACCAGGTTTCCACCAATGAACCACTACAACACCACCTCATTTCAACCCCCCACCATGACAACAACTGCAACGACTACAACTTGGGTTGGTTTACTCGCCCTCTCGCACGAGGTATGGGACTCACTCACCATCACATTATATGGGCCTCATATTTCATGTGAGAGGGAGAGTAAATTAGTGTGACATTTTGTCAATATATTTACTCTTTAGTCCAGGAAAAAATTGCTTCATTTTACCTTTACTTTTCCCCAATTGTTTGTGTAAACTTCACCATATATGTTCTGAGTTTATTTTTTGTTTTTTGTTTTCTTGTTCTTGTTTTTGTTTTTGTTTTTTGTTTTTTGTTTGAATGATAAAGAATTTTCCCAACAAGGCCCTTTGGGCTCATCCTTGTAGAGTAAATCTCAGATATTTATCTATTAAGGTCAGAAGATACCAACAAGAGTTGAACTCAAGATGTTCGATTTTACGACTCATCTCAAAATTCACACCTTAACAACTATGCTACTTGTGTGGATTGTCATTCGGTTTTATGAGTCATCTCAGATACTTTCAATTTATATCAAATGCCAAGAAAAACTAGGTACACTCATTTCACAAACTACATAAAACATAGAATTGTCACTGCATATTCTGATGATATGGGAAAAAACATTTTATTTTATACAATAGGGCGAAAATCAAGCAACTCATAGTAAGTATTATTTGCTAGAGGAATGAGGAAAAACATTAGTATATCCCACTTCATTACAACATCGATTAAGCTTGATCATACATATCACTCGAAACATGCCCCATTCTCCAGCTCTAGACTTCATGTTCAACTGACCCTGCAAAGCAAAAGAGGAAAAAGGTGAAAAATGGTTTAACGCTAAACCTAGGGTTATAGAACTTACTCACAAAAAATGACCCAGAAACCGATAACAAAAACGGACACAATAACTCAATTACATGGGTGTGGTGTGGGACCCAAAAAAAAGTAAAACTCACCTCATGTGAGAGGATTATGTCCGATTCTTGATCGGTTTCTGTGTTCCTAGATTTTTTCTTATATGTATTGAGGTTAAATAAGAATACTCAACATGTATATGCGTGTGTGTACGCGCGCGCTTGTGTGTGTGTGTGTGTGCGCGCGCACGCACAAAAAGAAGTGTTTAGCTAGAGCATAAAAGAGGTGGTAGAAGTATATACTTGGAGCAATCCACGTTGGGGTCAACAGTGAATCCCAAACTAATTCCACAATTCCCAGGAAGTGCCTTGGCTAAAGAAGGATTCACATTCATGTTCTTGGAGACAGATTTGATGCAGTTACAAGCAGTCTTCCTGTCAGCACTGGTGGCTGCAGCAGATGCAAGAGCTGACGCTCCAGTACAGCAAGCAGCTGGTGGCATCCCACTGCCGGTCTTGAGGTAGTTCACACATGGTCTCATGTCCTTAATGACATCGCTGCATGTGACTGCAGCCTCTGAAGAAGAAGCAAATAAGAGAAACAGAAATACCATAAGAATAGCCATGAAGGGGATTGCTTGACTTGAAGACTTCATTGTGAAGATGAGTCAAGCTAGCTTGGACTAACTTGGAACTTGGTCATAGTGTGGCTCTGGTTTTAAAGGAGAGTTATGAGGAAGCTCACTAGTGCAAGAAATCAGTGGAAATTTAAAAAATTGAAGTAAGTTGTATAATTAAGCCATTGAGTGCAAGAAAGAGAGGCAATTTGTTTTCAAATTTTTTTTTTTTCATTTTTGTGTGGTTTTACATGGTGGGCAAAGTCAAAGTTTGGTGGGATTGATGAAGTAAATGCAACATGACCATGCAAAGGAGAAAGGCCACTGGCTAATTCAAAGATCACTTAAAGGCCATTCAATTTCTATCATGCTTGCACAATACAAATTAATGAATGGTACCACCTTACCTTAGTATAATAAGCATCTAGCGTGGATCTTCTATACTAGAAGTGGCCCCAACTACACATAGACATTCAATTAATTGGGCAACTATATATGTGAAAAAATATTTCAAATTGATTCGAGTAATCTTCACATTGAATCCAATTTTAAGACTATATATAATAAGATAACTTGGAAGTTTGGAACAAAGCTGTTGAAAGAAGAATGGTGCCCTGGAGAAGTAAACCACTTGGGTTATTGCTATCTTCCTGATTTACATAACCCACTAAAGGCCCCATGAATGGACATCTCAACCATGTCCTGTAAGATGTAATACAAAATTAATAATGTTATAAATTTATAGCTGAGAAAGTTTGTCATTTTTATCTGCTTCCTTGCTGTTCAGCATTCTTGTTTTTATTTATAATAAATTTGCATATTGTTTAACACTTCTCTGTTTTGATATTTTAAATCTGCAACTGGACCAAATCTTGATACTTGAATTGTGGGTGATATGTTTGTAGAAAATGATGGCCAATTTGGTTGTTTTTTCAATTTATTTACTTATTCTTTTGGCGCACAGCTTCAGTTCCGAGAACAGTTTTTAATTTTTTTGGATAAATTACAATGACCTCCCTTGAGGTTTAGAGAAAATACAAGTGACCTCCCTTGAGGTTCAAAATCATTTTTGTATTTCATTTTTTCAAAAATAAATGTTATCAAATTATATCCAATTGACTTGATTTTTTTTATATATAATCTACACAGAGTGACCTCTGATCGAAGCAAAACCCATGGTGGGCCCCACAAGCCCAAATAACGCTATCCAGTTCAATAACTGGACTGGAGACAACTCATTTTCTATAACTAACACCCTATAATTAACACTCTAAACGCTCTTATTTTTTTATATTTTTTATCAATAGAAATTTCCATTAAGGTGAGGAAAGCCAAACTGCACTTACAAAGGAATCCATTACAACAAAATAAAAAATTACACCAAAGTAAAAATCCACAAAAGAAAGTACTAAGAAGAAACGATGAATATATCAAGATACAAAACCCGTAACGTGAAGTAGCCGTCAATCATAAAAATTCGACAATAGGTAAGTTTGAAATAAATACATAGGCTACATCTAAACAGAGGGCATGCAACAATCATACCACCAATAGAAACCTAGCCACACATCTAAACACCACAAACAAACAAACAAACAAACAAAAAAGAACAAGAACAAGAACAAGAACAAGAACAAGAAGAAAACTTCAGTCCCAAGGTAAAGCAGTGAAAAGGCGGCAACAAAAATAGCTGCCAGAGGCAGATTTGGTGGAGATGAGGAAGTGGACAAGGGGTGGAGGCAAATCTGGTGATGGTAGGGCTGTGGAGGCGAGAAGGTAGTAGATCTGGTGGGTGGTGACAGATCAGGTGACGGTGTGGTGGTGACGGCTCCGGAAAAAGGTGAAGAAGGAGAGAGAAGGTAGATCTGGTGAATACCTCACAAGAAGGGAGAGGGTTGGAAAGACAAAGCTTCCAAGGTCATAGAAGCAGAAAAGTAAAGAAAAGTAAGAAGAAAAGGGGGTAGAAGGAGGAGAGAGGAGGCCGGGCTGAAACCCTTTCCCCCACCCGAAGCGGCGCACCTAGAAAACCTAGAAGATGAAAGAGTTTAGAGAGAGAGTCTATGAGAGTTTAGAGAGAGAAATTCACTACCCTGAACCCAATAATTAACACCTGTTTTATTAAACAATTTACTTGATTTCACCATCAAAATTTAACAGCAGGAGGAGGAGATAATGCTCGACTTACTGAATCTAACGATGAGTTACCCTTAACTGTTGATATGTCATTAGGGGCTTTTGACGATTAAAGTAAAAATGGGTCACTGGGAAAATAATAGAGCGGTAGAAATCCATGTCAGCATCAAGATCCAGTAATTTTCGGCTGATCTTGTGAAGAAAAACGAGCATAAGAATTGTTTAACTTTGAAGCAAATTCTGAACCACTGGAAAATGAGAGTATTGGCATGTCCTTGACAACGAGTTTCAACTCTGCTACAAAACCAACTAGTGGGCAGCTAGTGCATGCATGTATGGGCATAACCTGTACACATAACCTATCCTATGCTTTAACCTTTCAGTCTCACATGCTTTAACCTTTCCTACTAATAATAATATAACCGAAAACAGAAAAGCCACAGGGCATAATGCTCCCCTAGTTAAGCAAAAGCAAACTGAAGCCAAATAATGTAGTGCATACAATGCAACAATGAAAGTTTATCATCATAGACCAACTTCAGTGGCAATAGATTATAAATCACAACTGTAAACTTTAACAACATTGCATGTACACACACATGAATGCACACACAAGGGAAGACAAAAAACAATAAAAAAAGAAGAAAGGCATTACTTGGTGTCTTTTCATATTCTAGAGTGAGGCAAGGGGCGTGTAAGCCAACATAGCCAGCAATGGTTGAAAGAATTCTGCTTTACATTGATATCCTCGGCAACTGCAATGGTTCAATGTACACTATCAGGGGTTCTAATATGATCAGAACAAAAGCTCGCCGAAACGAAATTTTGCTTTACATTGACATCGTCAGCAACTGCTAAAAGTCCTCGGCATTTGGCTCTGAGAGCTCACTTGATCTCATCTTCTTCTTCATGGCTTATCTGGCACATACAAAAGAACAATAAAACATAAAAACAAGAACACCCAATTTAGATAATTAATCATGAGGAACCTTGGTAGAAATTACTAATATCTTCATCCTATTAATTAGAAGATTATTTTTCCACATCATTCATGAGTATCTCAGCTAGGAGTCAGAGAAAGTACTGATCTTCCTAAAAGCCATCTGTAAGTGCCTGTTATGAGAAGATTATAGCCTAGCTAATCTGTCTACGAGGTGACAAATCACTTGTTCGATACCTCACAATACCAACCAAACATATGAAGTGGCAGCTTCTCTTGTTTTACGCTGCAGTAGTGGAAGGATCGCTGATAATATTGCTTAGTATGTTCAACATTGCACAGAAACAAGCTTTTCTCAAGGTTGGGAGAAGCTGGAAATTTTATTTCTTCTCATGTAATGAATAGTAACATATGAATGCAAATATGCAATCAACAACAGCTCTTTCTACTTGAATCATTGTTGATTTGCAGTACCTTTCCTCTTGCAATAATCCCTTTCGTTGTTCGAAACAGAAAGTGCATTTGTACAAGGTTATGTCATCCAAAGAGTTCAGAGGATTTTGACTGTTATGAGGTGTCTTGTATTTACTGTAGGTATGTTTGTTAGGACGGATGGGTTGGATGGGATTAGCATGCCTAGGAGTCCTAGGATTACTAATCTCTTTGGATTGTATATCCTAGCCTATGTTTAGATTGACTTAGAATTATAAAAAAGATTGACAAAATCTTATCAATTTTGCAATTTAATTAATTAGTCCAAACTTTTCTTTAATCTCCGATTTTGTATCCCTTTTGGGATTTAAATAGTCTCCTACACGGGGAATACAATGTTTGGATGGACTATTAATCCAGACCCCAATTTGTTTTGCCAAACATCGGATCATACATTTTGCGAGATTATTAGTCTATTAGTATGACAAAACATAGTAACTTCATTACAGCCCAAAGCCAAGGTCCTTTTTATTCAAGAAACAAATAACTATTTGCACTTTCCAGAATCATAACCGATATTAGTTACAACGTATAGTAATCCTAACTTAGTGCAGATTAAACCCATTTCTTCCAAACTTCAGCTAAGCAGGACATAAGAAGGAGAAGCTCTGAGTCTACAATGGAATAAAAAATAAAGTAAAATTTTAGGATAATGCACTGAAACAGTAGAGTCCTAGAGTGGATGCTGGAGGGATTAAATTTTCATGCAGTCATAACAAAATATTGACATGAAACATCTAACTTAAAACAGATTATGAAGATTGAAAAGTGAATCACAGAGTTGTCTTCTCCAATATGCTCAATGATGTGAGAGTGGTGACAGAATTGAAATACCAAGTGTTGTTTAACTTTTATCTCATCATACAATACACTCCCGCAACCCTGTGTCGTCTTTCAGAGTATCGTAAGTCCGCGTATGCATGCAAACACATTGCTAAAGTTAAAACCTTCAGGATGTCATGTTCAAGTTATCTGTGTCTCCCTATATGCCCAGTAAGAATTCGAGAACTTTATTTGGACAGCATCATCACAAGAAATATCTAAAAGCATATATTCAAAAAATTGACTTCATATCATCATAATCGTACAAAATAATTATATCTTTCTGTAAGTTCAATTCAAAAAATAGACACTGAAAAGGCTGTTACAACCAAACAGTCAAATTCCTAAAATGAATTAACTGTATTACACATGCCGGGGTTCCTTACACACCAAAGTGGTTGAATGGGTTCAGCTCCGACTCCCCTGGCAACCATTCTATGCCTCCACTCATTCAACCGATTTGTAGCCTCCGCATATCGCTTCATGCCTGTTTCATCACGATTCCCTGACCATAATGTCTCTGCCATTGCTGAAGCTCTTGGCCATATGCGTTGATCCAGAACTGTTGGATCAGCTTGCTCGGACCACAGTGCCACCTCCCCTCCTAACACTAAATTTGCCTCCTCCTCGCTCAACCCATATGTTATATCATAGTTATATATGGTTTGCCATGTTTTGAAAGGTGCACACCATGACCCACCATTACCTGGGTCAGTACCTGGTTTCTGATCATATGAACTGTCATTCCCAACAAAACCTCCATGCCCACAATCCAAATAATAGAAGTCCGATGATGAAACAATGGCACGATACCCAGAGCTAACAATCTTTTTAGTGTTACTTGGGCCACCGTTCCAGGTTTGCAAAATGGTATTCTCGGGGGGAAGAGTAGAGGGGTTCACCTTAATATTGGCATCCAATAAAATATCTTCCCAATAGACCACTGTACGATTTAGGGAGACAATGTAAGGGAAGGTAGAATTAACAAACATCTCAAGGAGTTGATTGAGGCTTCCATTATTTGATAAGAAGGTTTGAATTGATGGATCAGCTTTCCAGCAACCTGGGATGATCTCATCTGCCCCTGCATGGTAAAATGGTTCTGGAAACATGGTCGTAACGTCATGAATGAGATTTTTGATGACTTGGTAGGTCTTGGGGTTTAACGGGTTGAGTTGACCCGTTCCCGGTTCAGATGCAAGCCGGTCGGCCCATTCAGATCCAGCAGGCCACCAAAACATGTTTGCACATGCCACAATCTCTGGGTAAGCTTCAGCCCATGATCCTGTATGTCCTGCAACAGAAACAAAACAAATTTAGCATCACAATCATATACATGACAGAGGAAAGAAAAGACTAGTGGAAGTTGCCCCAAAATAACCTTCATAATGCATTAATTCTTGTTTAAGATTGCTTGTTAAACAAACAAACCAAGTATACTAATACTGTATAGTCAATATTTGGGGTCAAGCTTGTATTCAGCTCAATACACTAGGACAGCAAAATGTGTTGGATATCAACCCATTGCCACTATGGGAAGATAATGGTGGGGGTGGCTCACCAACTCCAAACCACTAAGATGGTGGGGGTGGCTCCTACCCACAAGCTAATGGAAGGGGGTAGGTGGTGACCAATTACATCCTCCCTCAATTGTGTATAAATTGAGGTGAGGAGGAGGGGGTTGAATTGAGAAAAAGAGTGTAAGCAAACCAAGAGTGAGTGAGAGATATGAGGCAGAGAGACCGTCTATGAGAGAGGGAGACGGGTGAGTGGCTGAGTGAGGATGGTGTGAACTCCTCTATTATACTCTCTCCATTGTTATACTAATAACTAGTTACTCTCCCGTGGACGTAGACATTGAGGCCGTATAATGTCTCTTTGAGTGTGGGTATGTTTTTCTGCTTAATATAATTTCTGAAAGGTCTTGGGCAGAATTTCCGATCCCCAACAAGTGGTATCAGAGCCTCGTCGGTCGTTTTCAGAACAAAAATAGAGTATTTTTCCAAACTGCCTAAAAATCAAGTTGCTCGAAATCAGGTTTTGAGCATACCAGGAGTAAGGTCTCGACGAGAGGAGTCCAAAAATACAAAGCAAAGCCCCAAAGAAGGCCAGACGCGCCATCACGCGCTGCCTGAATATGGCGCGTTATGCCCAGTCTCAAGCACGTGCTTCACGCGCCATTCAGCGCACCGGCGTGTCAGTCCACTCTCAGACACGCGCTCCACGCGCGGCGAAAGGAAGAAGGAGAGTGTAGCGCGCATGCGAGTGACGTCAGCGCCACATCATCACGCCACGTCATCGCCACGTGGCACCGTCGTCAGCCAGTGTCTGCCATGTGGCTATCACGTCAGCAACCCAGTCAGTGCCGCGTCATCTGCCACGTCAACACATGGAGAAGTGATCCAGTGATGCGCGGCTAAGGTGCAGCTGCAGGAGAAAGGATCCAGTGCTACGCAGCTAAGGTGTAGCCGTAGATCTGAGGTGTCCAAAATGTTTTGGTTTAATCTAAGCCATTTAGAGTCCATTTCTGACGATCCAATAATGCTTTCCAACTATTTAGAGTATTCCGGACACATCCATATGTTCAAATTTTTGAATCGGAGTTTTCTGTAAAAAGAAGATCAAAATGGCAGACGACATCAGGTGTAGTGGACGGAATATTCTGTTAGAACATAAAATATTCCCTGAACTTTTGAAAATTGCAATTTGGCCCAGAATTTTCAAAAAATTGTAGTGTGGCCAAACTTTTGGGAAAAATTTTTAGTGAGGTCCCCGGAAATGCAGCAAAAGTTGGTCCTAGCTAAACGGACCGTTCCGGAAGCAACCGCGAGGTCAAAATAGTGAAATTCTAAACAATTTTTTGAAGATTGTCAAAGCATGGGAGTTTGTCATCTTTAATAGTCGAAGGAAGGTTGCCAGATATTGTGGAACGCTGTGGATTCACTGAAGAGATTAGAATAGGCAGATTCTGACCAAATTGGACAACCAGATACAGATCGAGATAGATCATTGAAGACCAGCGGAGATCAGGCTTGATCAAATGGCAAATTAAGGGAGATTAAGATTGGTCAGGGAGCGATCAGAGGATTGCAGAGATGATTATCTCTGAAGTTCATCGGAAGAACTAGTTCAATCAGAAAAGAAGATCATCCATCGACGGATAGATGATTTGGCAACAAGTACAGACTCAGGGAAATGCTGTGGCTGTTGAAGCTACTATATACGAGTAGGTACTAGTGGTATGTGGACGTGTAGAACAATAGTTGCAGAGGAGCATAAGTGGAGTGCATAGAGGTACATAAGTTAGTACAAGAGTGTCGGATATCTGATCACGAGAAGAAAGCGGGTAGAATGTGCAACAGCGGGTTGTTGAAAGTTCACAAGAACTTCCAGACAGAGAAATTAAGACAAATAAAACGCAAAAGTGCGCGCCAAGGAGTGGCAAGTCTCTTTTCTCTATGGTGGTTTCTTTAGTTCCATGGCAGCAGAGGATAGAGTTAATGCAGATCTCTCAGGTGAGCTCGACGCAGAGAGACCAAAAGCTATGGATGCGAGGACTATACAAGGAATTGCATTGCTGACGATGCTTTTGACAGATGGAGCTACTGTCAACCATCAATCTACTGAACAGCAAATCAGGGATTTCAAAGGCACAGACAACGAGCATATGTGGAAACGCTAGGAGGTTGTTCAGAAGTGCAGAAGGAAAAGGTTGATAGTTCAGAGGAAAAGCTCCGAGCAAAGAAAACCGAGGACGTCGATGGAACAAACAACGAGTTTTCTGTTTCGCCAATGACTAGTCGTGCGAGGTGATGCATGTCAATCAAGGACATCTCAGGCAGGGGGTGCAGGACATCCAATCAGGGGGTGTAAGATATCTTGGTTACGCAAGTTCAAGAATAGCAAGTGAAGACATCCGAGACACGAAGCGTGGAAGAGATCTGTGGGAGATAGGAGCAGAGGCTCTCTCCAAATCAGAGAGTGGTGTGAGTTGAGTTGAGTTGAGGATGTAGGATTCCCTCATCCTTTTGTATCTCTGGGATATTATCTCTAGCTTCAGGGGATGCAAACGTCTCAGTGAGGACATACAGACTATACTGAAATTTAGGCGTGACAAGATTAGCAGCAGTGGGTGCTATTGTGGATCACCTCACATGGGTTGAGGAGGTGATTTGTTGGATATCAACCCATTGCCACTATGGAAAGATAATGGTGGGGGTGGCTCACCAACTCCAACCCACTAAGATGGTGGGGGTGGCTCTTACCCACAAGCTAATGGAAGGGGATAGGTGGTGACCAATCACATCCTCCCTCAATTGTGTATAAATTGAGATGAGGAGGAGGGGTTGAATTGAGAAAAAGAGTGCGAGCGAACCAAGAGTGAGTGAGAGATGTGAGGCAAAGAGACCTCTCTCTCGGTGTGAGAGAGGGAGACGAGTGAGTGGTTGAGTGAGGATGGTGTGATCTCCTCCTCTATTGTAATCTCTTTGTACTCTCTCCATTGTTGTAGTGATAACCGATTACTCTTCCGTGGACGTAGGCATTGAAGCCGAACCACGTTAAATATGGTGTCTCTTTGAGTGTGGGTGTGTTTTTTTGCTTAGTATAATTTCTGAAAAGTCTTGGGCTGAATTCCCGATCCCCAACAAGATGAACCTAGTTAATTGAGCTCAAGCAAATATCAATTCTTTCCAAAGTTCCCATGAGATTTTCAATAAACAAGCCACAATCAACCTTATTACTTTCAAAATTGACTAGAACAACTGTAATTTACAGCCCTAAATTTTTTTCTTTTGGGTTAGTAAATTAAAATTTATAGCCATCAGTAAAATAAGGATAAAGGACTACCACTCATTTGTAAAGGAGAAGAAGAGAAAGAATAAAAATCTTTTGAAATTTAGTGTTATTTCATTAGGATCTTAGAAATAAAAAACAAGAAGTCAAGTAACAAAAAGACAAAACAAGAAGAAAAAGAGAGATGCTTATAAAGATATACTAACAAGGGATGGCATTTTAAATCTCTTTTTTCTTGTTATGTCTATGATCAAATCATAGCTATGAGAGAGAAAAAGAATAAGAAATTGAGAGAGAACTAATTTTATAGAGCTCTATTATTTTCTATGACCAAATAATCGTGAAGTCAACAAACTTTTGAGGGATGGGAAGGAGATAAATATTACATACTGAATAAACCTCAAGTAAAGCAATGAGAGACTTGAAATGTAACCAGGTAATTAGTAAAAGTAAATTATAAAGAATTTTGATTGTTCCTCATAATCTGTCCTCTATGTCCTATCGATAAATATACCATACAAACAACCAAAAATAAAAAAATAAAAATAAAATAAGAACTTCCCTAGTTCTATCCTCTTATGTTTTTGGGGAATCAAAAGTTGGGCATAAAAAGGAAGGGTGAAGAGAATTGAGAAAAAAGGGGGAATTATCGGTCTAACTAAGATGGTGGGTTGAATATATATTATGATATATTCATCTCTTTATTTATTTTTCTTTTCTCAATCTCTACAAGTAATAAGTTACACTATGTTTTTTAGAAGAATATAATGTTGCAAAGCAAATAATGGCTAATCCAAATGATTTTACTAGGAAAAGAAAATTAAATTGAGGAGAAGGATCCAATTTTTTAATAAAAGCATTGTACTAAAAATTCAATTTCTATATCTTAGATTCTTTGGAAATGAAAACTCGGATGTAAATTTCATGGATTTGGGAGTACCAACAATCTATTTAAGTACATTTCTATATTCTTCGTGTATATATATATTAAGCTTGTATATAAGCTACGAATTTATATGCCTCTTCTTCTTCGTATACTTAGGGATTGTTTGAGGTGTTCTAAATAAGTGTACTTTTTGACTTTTTGGTGAGAAAAGTAAATAGAAAAAAATGTGTGTTTGGGATAACTTTTTGTCTTTTACGTAAAAATGTGTATTAAAATATTGTATAAAATAGCAAAATTACATTAGTACCCCTATGTCCTAGACTCAGTGACAATGCTGATTGAAGGACAGTCTGGACTGCCCTGCAAATGGTGATAACTTCAATACATATATATATAGTTTTACGGGTACTGTTGGGCCCGTAAGGGCCCACCACGGGTCCCGTTTTGATAATTCAAACCTGTTAATGTATAGAACTCATCGAGTACTATATATCTGTAAAAAATCACGATGATCGAATATCGATAGTTATGTGATTAAAACAGTTTTGTATGAAAAAAATGGACGGTGAAAAGTAAATGGCTAACAAAAATCTGATTTAATCACATAACTATTCATATCCGATCAACGTGATTTTTTAGACATATAATACTCAACGAGTTTTACATATTGAATGGTTTGGATTATTTAAATGGAACCCATGATGCGCCCCGATGAGCACAACAGTACCCTCCAACTTAATGAATATATATATCTAATTTGTAATTTGTACCATCATAGTGTATGTATGTAATTTTCCCCATCACTTCAGTACCATCACCAGTGTAAAGTTGGATTGTACTTTTTTTGTGCAAAATTAATTTTTTTTTTTTAATTTGTGAATAGTGATAATTTTTTTACTTTTTTAATAACTTTTTGACTTTTTGCATTTTTTATAACATGCCAAACCAGCCCTTAATATTAATCTCTTATATATAAATATAAATTTTAGATTGGTAATCAAAATATGTGATTGGTTGGAAATGATGGTGGAGACGGGCTTTAAAAATTTTGTCCAGATTGCCAATGGGGATAGGGATGAAGGCACTGATAATGGGCAATTGGGGGCTTTGGATGAGAGAGAGAGAGAGAGAGAAAGAGAAAAGAAAGAAAAGCTGACTGTATAATTTAGGAATAATTGTGTTTCTAAGAAGGCAGAAGTGTGAAATTTAACAGGAATTTTGATAAGAGAGGCCTGAGTAATTTTGATAATGTGAATGATAGCATGTGTAATATTTGCCAAACCTCATGGTAGGTCAATGTAATTTATTCTTTCAAAAATTTTAGGTATTAAATTAAACAAGATGCAAAAGTTGTCAAACAATAGAAGTAATTTTCCAATTGGTGTCTTGGCCAAGTGGTTTTTTTGGGGCTATATTGAAAGAGGACTTTATGGTTCAAATCTCATTGCTTCAGATAATAATGACTTGAAGACGACAAGAGGTGGTTAATTTTCCAAACTTGTGAACCCAGCCAAGTACACCCATTGAAACCTGTTTAAACCCGTCCAAATCTATAAATGGTTTTAAATGGATTGCATGTTGTGAACCCACTTAAAATTGGGTTTAAATGAGTTGAGCATGGGCACCTGTTTAAAAGGGCATCACCACTACTTCTACCCCACCACCACCACCACCCTACCTCCTCCACAACTCCACCACTACCCCCACCACCTTAATTTTACTCAACACAAAATTATCTTGCACTTGTTATTTATTTATTATTATCATATCCCTTACAATAAATTTATTTTTTCATTTGATATTACAATAAACTTTCTTTTATTCCTTTTTTCTTTCCTTTTTCTTCTGTGGAATAGTCAATGACTTAAAAGTAATTATTTAAAATCAAGTGTAATGCACAATTTTGGAGCATATGAACAATAGCTCGAGAGTCCATAAGTGGGTGCCAAAAGGCAACTAATAAGCCAAAGTTATAACAGTACATTCATGCTCCATTGGCTCATCTACATAGCAACAACTGCAGTCTATATCAACACCTACACAGTAGATCTCATAACCTTTGGGGGAGTCATGACCCATGCTGCCGCCGCCATTACCTCCACCACCTCTTCCATCACCCCACCACCATAGGAAAAAGAGTTCAATAAAATAAATGGGTTGGTTGGTTGATTTGTCCAACCAATATCCAATTTAACCCAATTCATTTAAACCCATTTATTAAATAGATGGGTTTGGGTTGAGTTGTTTTAATTACACAACTAATTTCAATTTGTCTACACCCGTCTGCTCACCACCTCTAATCACAATAATAAGGCCTCGTTTGGGAACAGGCTAATTTAGTAATTTTTTGGCTATTTGATTAAAATATGAGCTGAAAAACTAGTATGTCTGAGATGACTTTTTGATTTTTTACAAAAAGATGTGCAAAAAGTAGAGAGAAAAAAGAATCTTTGACTTTTTGATATGGGTTATTGGCATTTTGGTTTTTTTAATGACTTTTTAGCTTTTTGACTTTTTGACTAAAAAAGTCACTTGCCAAACGAGGCCTAAACCTAAATAAACAGTTAAGTCAAACTACATAGCTAATAAAACACCCAAATTGATTTTTTTTTTTTTTTTTTTTTAAATGAATAACCATATCAAATAATCACTTCAAATTAATATTTTGCCCCCATTGCACTTATTTGTGAATTTATTTTACTCTTTGTGAAATTTTTCTAACACTTCTATGTGTGTATCTGAAGGAGGTTACTATAGCCGAAGCAAGGCAGCGACCGGGCCAAGCTACCTTTGTTTTGGGTTTGAACCGACTTAGACCCATGAATGCAGGCCAAACCTGCGGCACTGGCATGGGCCGAATCCATGTAGCCCTACCATCATGGATTGAACACTAGAGTGGTCCGGATTTGCCTAGTCCACGGCAATTAGTTAAACACACCCAGGGTACCAACGTGGGCCGAACCCATTTAGGGTACCGATGTGGGCTGAAAATGAGAGTGAGCCAAACCCACCCAATTTACCAAAGTGGACCTAGCCCACTTAGTCTACCAGAGTAGGGCAAACCCACCTAGCTCTCTCGCACAATATCTATTGATAGAAGCCATCTTTAATACTTTAAAGGGGCCAATTATTAAAAATAAATAAATAAAGAAGCTTTAATAAACCTACTAGTCTTTTAAAATTTGAATGGGAACAAGTGATCCCACATATATAAGGGTTCAACAATAGAGTCGTAAGACCATACACATTTAAATCTTTAAAATAATGATATGACACCCCAGCTAAGAACCATATCCATGAATAAGAAAATAGAGTTGCAAGGAAAGACAAAATTTTAAATAATTAACATAAGGAAGAGGGGTCACTCCTGTGGTGCTCATCTTGTTAGAAGGAGAATAAGCAATTTCCTTTTTTCCTTTTATTTCAGATAGATTTGTTTGTTTGTTTATTTATTTTTAACAAGCCAACAGAAGCAAATCCTAACTCAATTGAACTCAACTCAACTCTAACCCAACTTAAATATAAAGTCAGTAAAACTTTGAACATGCTAGCTCAGTCAGAGAACCCTGCCCATAATTAAAAATTCTTAAAACTTTAATTTGAAACCTAATAATAAATATGAAGAATGCTAAGGAGCCCAAAAAAAATTAAAAAACCATAAAAAATTAAAAATAAGTACAAGAAGAGGGAGCTAGAATATTTGAATTAGATTGTAAGCCTGTGGGCTACCACTACAGCTCACCCAAATTTGTCTTTCATCATCCAATTCAGTTCCTCCTGACCTCTTTTCGGACTATTTTTATTTATTTATTTATTTGTTTATTTTTCTCCAGAGTATGTCATAAAATAAAACTCCAATTTGTCCGTCTGTTTTTAACTAGGGCAAATTGCACCAGTAATTTGGGTAACCTTATAGTACACACCCTACCATAATTGGTATAATTTTATCACAAAATTCCATAACATTAATTTTAAAATGCGTGATCTCACCACAAATTAGCATATAACAAAATGTCAAAAATTTTATGACTTATGTAACAAAAATTTTTGGCTTGGGTACAACATTTTTCGTTACGCCAATTTATTGTGAGATTACATATTTTATAATTGATGGTATAAAATTTTGTGATAAAATTATGCTAATTTATAAAACGGTACATACATAGAATTTCCCCAATAATTTTTGTAATTTATGATTTGTCATTTTGGTACTATATTTTAACTTACTCAATTTTGAGGTTTGTATCAATTTGATCAGATTGATAATAGTTAAGGTTTTTGAAAAAAATTTGTCACTGAGCTAACTCGCTAAGCTGATCAAGTTTACAATTTTACCCTCTAAACACATTTTTACAAATAAAAATAAAAATAAATACTAACAAGAGTAATCCATTGGACTTAATTAATACAAAATCACAAACTTTAAAATAATAAAAAAAAAATTTAACTTATGTGGCACTTCTCAAATCGACCCTTATGATTATTTATTTTTGACAAATAGAACAAATGTGGAAAATGGAGACCAAAAGGGAGCAATATAGAAGTAGAAAGAGGGAGAGTAGTGTAGATCACCTGGCATATCAATCTCTGGCAAAACCCTAACCCCATGTTCCAACCCGAACTCTACAACCCTCTTCACATCCTCCGGCGAGTACTGCATTTCTTCACCATACGATCCTTTCCTTGCCAAATCAGGCTCCGAAGGCACCACCAGAGGGAACGACTGCGAGTCCGTGATGTGCCAATGGAACACATTCAGCTTGTTCTCACTCATCCCCCCAATCGTCCTCAATATATCATCTACTCCATAGTAATTCCTCGATGTGTCCAAAATCACCCCTCTGTGCCCGAAAATCGGCCAATCGGCGATGTACAACCCACCCGCCACTCGGGTCGGGTCGCCCCATACTAGCTGAGAGAAGGTCTCGAGCCCTCTCATGGCGCCCCACACCGTCTCCGCCGTGATATTGGCGCCGGCGGAAACAGCCCCGTCGCCGGCGGCGGGGATGGTGAGGGTGTAGGACTCGTTGACGCCGTGGTGGAGCGGCGCGGCGAGGTCGGCGACGGCGATTGTTAGGGTTTGCAACGGCGGCGATAAGGCGGGGTTGGCGGCGGAGGGGATTAGGGGGCGGTGGTGCTCGGTGAGGATCTGACGGAGGTAGCGTTTGACGGCGGGAGTTAAGTAGGGATGGTTGGAGTTGGGGGATGAGATGGTGAAGTTTGTGGATAGGAAGATCGAGTGTGGGTTGGACCACAGGAAGGTTCGTGGTTTGGGCCAGACGTTGATTGGGTAGTGGACAGTTGATGAGTTTGAGGAGAAGAAGAGTAGAGAGAGAATGAAGAGAGAGAACATGGGTTTGATCATTTTGAAGGCTCGTTGAGATTAAGGAATGATCAATTGCTGAATAGTATGAAAGATTAGTTATATAGGCTCGTTGAGATTAAGGAATGATCAATTGCTGAATAGTATTATATATGTTGTGGGTGTGGACCAATGTCGTAAAGCTCCCAAAGAGTGGGAGTGAAGTCATTAAAAAATATTAATTACGAGTATAAATAAATAATTAAAAATTAAATTTTGAATTAAATTAATAATATAAAATTTATTTAGAATATGTTGTAAAAGAGATTTATACTCAATTAAATTTTATTAATTTTTATTAGAGTTACACTATTAGAAGATTTTTATTCTAATATCATTCATTATATGTTATAAGTTCTTAATAAAAATTTGCATGTCATAATTTAATTAGTAAAATTTAAATAATAAATTACAAAAATTTTATTTATAATAAAATATAAATACATTCATTATATAAGTTTCATAATTTTACTTTACCATATGATAGTAATAAATTATATTCTTTAATATATTAATTTTTTCTTATTTTGTAAAGCTTAAAAATTTGTTTACTTAAAATTGTTGTCATAATAACTCTTATCTATATATTACATAAGAAAAATGAGATTTTTAAGAAGAAACCTTTTAGGAGTTTCAAATACTTATTCAAAAATTATTGAATTTTCTTAATTTTAAACCATTAAGAAAATTCTTATTGGCTAGCTTCTATTTATCTTTTATTTCACAATTCTATGTCGGGAAAAAAAAAAATGAATTGTTTCGCTTATATAAAGTGAATCTTATACTTCCATTTATATAAAGTGAATCTTATGCTTCCATTTATATAAACAAAAAGAGATTTTTAGTAAGAAACCTTATAATCAATATCTCATACTAATTTTTTTGATTTTCTTAATATTAAACAATTAAAAAAATTCTCATTTGTTAGTTACCATTTAACTTTTATTTTACAATCTCACATAGAGGTTTTGATTTTAAAAATATTTTTTGATTTTCTTAATTTTAAGCAATTAAAAAAATCTCCATTTGCTAGTTTACATTTAACTTTTATTTTACAATCTCACATAAAGGTTTTGATTTTAAAAATAATTTGGTATGAGGTTTTGAAATTCTCATAATATCTCTCCTAAAAAGTATTCTTTTATAAAATATATAGATATATTGATTGTCTCAACGTCACTCTTATTGCTCCTTAATACAAAAATTATGAGATAATTATGATGATTTTAAATTTGTATTTAAAACTTATAAATCATGGGATAGATTATTAAAATTTTAAATTTATTTTGTGTTAATTTTAAATTTAAATTAATAGATTGTTTTCTATATTTAGTGACAGTTTAAATTTTAATAAAATAAAATTTAAAAGCTTTAATTAATTAATTTTTGTGTAAGCTGGTTGGTCTTTTGACTTAACTGATTAAGTTAAATTGTTTTTGATTTGAATGATTTGCTGGTTTAATCATGATTTTAGCGATTTTACCAAAATATATTAGTTAGATTTGTTTAATTCAAAATAAACTAAAAAACTGAGATTGCTTGATTAAAAATAAATTTATTGCCCAAACAATTGTTAATTTTTATTTTACAATCTTATATCAAAAAAAAAAAAACAAAACAAAACAAAACAAAACAAAAGTAAGTTATTTCACTTACATAAAGTGAAATCTTATAAAAGGGGTTTTGAGAGAGAAGCCTTCTAAAAGTTTTAAACACTCATTCTAAAATTATTAAAGTTTCTTAATTTTAAATAAGTAAGAAAATTTTCATTAGCTAACTTTCATTTATCATTTATTTTACAATTCCACATCGGGGAAAAAAAACAAGTGAATTGTTTCACTTATATAAAGTGAATTGTTTTGCTCTTATTTATATAAATTATTGAATTTTCTTAATTTTGAACAATTAAGAAAATCTTCATTGGTTATCTTTCATTTAATTTTTATTTTACAATCTCACACTAGGAAAAGAAAGAAAAAGTGAATTGTTTCACTTATATAAAATAAATCTTATACTTCCATTTATATAAGTAAAAAAATAATTTTAGTGAGAAACCCTATGATCAATATCTCATACCATTTTTTTCTTTTTATTTCCTTAATTTTATATAATTAAGAAAATTTATATTAGCTAACTTCTATTTAACTTTTATTTGGCAATCTCACATAAAGGTTTTGATTTTAAAAATAATTTTGTATGAGATTTTGAAACTCTCGTAGTATTTAACTTTAAAATAATTACAATCTCACATCGAGAAAAGAAAAAAAAAATTGAGTTATTTCACTTATATAAAGTGAATCTCATACTCTCATTTAATATTATAATATTGTACATATTTCAGTTCAACATGGTTTAAATTTTAAAATAAAATTTAAAAGTTTTAATTAATTAATTTTGTTGTAAATTGGTTAGTCTTTTGACTTAGCCGATTAGGTTGAATCGTTTTCGGTTTGTTTGATTTACATGTTTAATCGCGGTTTTAGCTGTTTTATCAAAATATATTACCTAGATTTGTTTGATTTGAAATAAATTAAGATTAACCTTATTAAAAATTGAACAACTAAGATTGCTTTATTAGAAATGAATTTTACGTCCAAACAATTGTTAGCTTTTATTTTACAATCCCACATCAAGAAAAGAAGAAAAAAAATGAGTTGTTTCCCTACATAAATCTTATACTCCCATTTAATGTTATAGTGTTGTGTATGTTTCAGTTCAAAACAATTTAAATTAATTAATTTTTGTATAAGTTGATTGGTCATTTGACCTAGCTGATAGGATAAACCATTTTCGGTTTGACTGATTCGCTGGTTTAACTGTAATTTTAACGGTTTTATCAAAATATATTGGTTAGATTTGTTTGATTCAAAATAAATTAAAAATTGACCTAATTAAAGAATAAGCGGTTGAGATTGCTTGATTCGAAATAAACTTCTTGCCCAAACAATTGTTAATTTTTATTTTACACACTCTCACATCAAAAAAAAAGAAGGAAAAAGTGAGTTATTTCACTTATCTATATATTATATAAAGAAAATGGAATTTCTTGTGAGAATGCTTCTAGGAGCTCCAAACTTTCATTTTAAAATTATTAAATTTTCTTAATTTTAAACAATTGAGAAAATTCATATTGGCTAACTTCCATTTAACTTTTATTTTATAATCTCACATTGGAAAAAGAAGGAAAAGTGAATTGTTTCACTTATATAAAATGAATCTTATTCTTCTATTTATATAAATTATTGAATTTACTTAATTTTAAACAATTAAGAAAAAGGCAAATTACAGCAATGGTCCTTGTAGTTACCCGTGATTTCATTTTGGCCCATGTACTTCTAATTACATCAATTTTGCCCCCATAGTTTGGTTTTTGACTCTATGCGGTCCAATAGTTAACCGCCGTTAACTTTTTTGACGGAAATCTACATGTGCCTTGCTTGCACGGGATGAAAACCAGTCACTTTTTGGAGTGTACTTAAAAAAAGTATACTTTTTATTTTTTTTTATTTTATGACATTAGCTCTCTATTTTTTTTAAACTTATTTAAATCATTCTAAACAACCGTATTTTATATATATATATATATATATATTATTTTAGTGAACATTTTTTAAATTTTAAATAATTTTTTTATTTTTTATTTTTTTATATATACCTTACTTAGATATATCTAAAAAGTAAAATATTTGTAAAAAAAATATTTTAAAAAATTAATAAATACACAAAATATGAAAAATATACTAAATTTTTATTTTTTTAATATTTTTGGTTTTTAATTATTAATTTTTAAATATTAATAATAAAAAAATTATTTATTTGATACATTATTAACTTTTTAATTCGGGCAATGGTTGGCAATTTTTTTTAATTTTTTAATTTTTATGTGAAATTACCACTCAATCATGCCTGCAATCGTGCTCAGTTTAAAAGCTTCGGCTCGGCTGCTTCTAATTTGGAGGAAATATCTTCAAATATTTCAGGGAATCCAAAAAATATGGGAGAAGTTACATACAGTAATTGGTTTATCAACTAATGTATTAACACATATTATGATATTGTCAATTCAAAATTATGAATCTCACTCATTATATAAAGGGGCATTTACATACAAGTCCCATTTTGTGAACTTATAATCTATTAAATCCTAGATAAAATTATTTGCTCCTTCAAGTCCCATTAATTTTTAATAGACTAATTTACCCTTCCAAGACCTCCTCTATAGCTGCCAAACATCCATTGCTGTACTTCATTCACTCTCTCTTACTCTTACTCTCTCTCTCTCTCTCTCTTAGCCAAGAACACGCGAAGAGGTAGGAAAAAGTTTTGAGGAAAATGTTACCTGTCGGAGCTCGATTGCCTAACGAAGAACAGCTCGATTACTCCATCGCGATTGAGTATGACGGCCCTCCTATGCCCTACTAGGTCCCCAAGGTCGATCTACTGGACGTCGATTCCATCTCCATTCGCACCTCTTCAATCGTTTCCGTTTCCGAATGCGTATCAGTTGTCCCTGTTGCTGTCCTGATCGCGAAGCTTTCGAGGTTCAACAAAGGCGGAAGAAGCACGAGTCCAATGGAGGTGAATCGAAGATCGTCGTCGCTTTCGCGGAGTCAACAAGAGTTATAGAACACCTCAATCAAATCACGAGCTTTGATTCTTCATTTGGTGTGCTCTTTAAATGAACACACAAAAGAATTTAGGAAAGAGAGAGAGAGAGAGAGAGAGAGAGAGAGAGAGAATATTATAAATATATGTAAACTTTTTCATTTTAATTTTGATTTGTCGGCTTCCAATTAATCATGAAGAAATTAAGAAATTTCTCAAAACTGAGTTGGAGATATATGTGGCCTCAAAATTTGATAAAGGCCTATTTTGAAAAAGAAAAGTCAGTTTATTTGTTTGTTGATTTATTTGAATCATTAGTGTGTTTAGTTTTATAATTTTAAAATTGAGAATATTATCAGTTTAAAATTGAAAAATGATAATATTCTCAATTTTAATATTGAGAAAAAATTGAAAATTTTCTCAATTTTACTAGATATTTTTGAAAAATTTCTCAATTTTTTTCATGATTAAATTTGAGAATATTATAAACTGAGAATGCTCTCAATTTCAAAACAAAGAATAATTTCAGTTTATAAAAACTAATAAATTTCTCAAATTTTTTTCTAAAAATATTGTCAATTTTAAGAAAAGATTATAATACACACAGAAAAGATACACAAGTACACATTGACAATGTTCATTTCGTATTCCATAGCATTGTTCATAACATATACAAATCATAATACCATTTTGCATATTGGATGCATATCATAAAGAAGCAACATGAATCTCACCTCAATCTTGTCTAGACTCCTTAAAGCTCAAATGGACCAGTGTGTGAGGTAGTAACTTGTGCCCTGATACTCACTATCACGACACAAACCTGCCGCTAAAAGTTTGGATCATGACCAGCCAGTAACCTTTTGATTAGCTCTGGCCTCAGACAGATTACAAAGAATTTACCATAACGGGGCCTAAGCAAAAGCAAATAAAATAACCGAACGTCCATTGAGCAGTGCTTAGATGCCAGGATTTTAAACATCATGTCATATATAGAAAGTTCGTATATATAAAATGAGTTAGCAACCCAAAAATCACATATTAACAAAGTGGCCAAAACAAAAGTCACCAAAGACTTAACAAAATTTAACATCAGAGGAAATCCTCAAAAAGACAAAAGGCTCCATTTTGGAGGTTTAACAAAACAAGTCCACCCAAAAGACTCTTGAAGCTGACCTAGGGCTGGCCTCCAAGCTAATCACCTATATAAATATATATAAATACAGAGTGAGCAGGACTCGGTGAGTAATAATAATGTAAGGAGGTTTATATAAATGAGCATATGTCTTGAAGAATATATATATATATATATAATATACGCGTCTTATTCATAATCATATTCCAGAACAGCCTCGGGCCCACGTAAGACAAAACGGCCTTAGGCCCAATATAATACGGAACGGCCTTGGGCCCAACATAATAACAGTTGTTTTGAACATCATAGGGTAGATGGAACATTGACATGTCTCCATCTCCCTCGCCTTTGGGCCAAGTAATCCATATCAGGCATAACGGCCTCGGGCCCATCATACATAATAGAAACAAAACGACCTCTGGTCCATTTCATATGACATTGCTGTCAAATGCTCAATCATTCCAACCAAAACACAATTTATATAAAGTATGCCATTCACGATCCAAAAATACATAGGTCATAACATATCGTTATACTACAATTACACACAGTGATTTGGTCGTGCAATGATCCCTTTCGGCAAGTGACCTACACATTACACATAAACAACTTGATAAGCAATTCATTATTTTCTTCGCTTCTTCTCTTTAATCATTTTTCCGTTTCATTCAATTCTATTTATCTTTAAGCATTTCAGAGGGATTAAATACACACAACACATTAGCAGATTCAGAGGGTTGGAAAGATGAACAAAAATATACAGTTTTTCTCCTTGTTCTCTGGAAGTGCAAAAAGGTGCCGCATGTGCTTTTATTTCAAAATGTTTGGCTTTGCTTGTCCTGTTTTCCGCACGTGCAGCTATGAGCCCTGCACGTGTAGTTTTGGCTCTGTTTATGCAGTTCGAAAATCCATCAAGTTTAAGCTTCTTCAATGCATTTCTAAGGCCCAATACAAGCAATTTCACTTCAAAAACATAATATATGAACATAATAAGCATGAAACTCAAACTCAATTAGATCAAACTTCCTTTAATTTGACACATAAATTCCTAACTTTCATAATTCCTTTATTTTCTTCATCTTTTCATGTTATATATGTTTGTATATGCTTACATGAGTGCAAAGCATGCAAGGACGCAAGGTTAGATAGCCATTTCTCACAATCTAACTCAAGATGAACCTAAAATAAAGAATCAATCCTTTAATCAAACAAACCCAAGGATTACATGTTCATTTTCATGAGATGTGTTCAATCAAAATTATAACCCATAAACCTTAACTTGTATGAGTGTCAAAGCTTTATTTTAAGTCTTGATTTTAACCAATTAAAGAAAGATTTAGAGTATGCTAGTTGATTTACTCTTACCTTAAGCTATATTCTTGATTTCCCCCTTCAATTCTCAAGTTCCAAGCTTCTAGATTGAAGTCTCTTCTTCTTCTCTCTTTTCTCTTCTTTTCTTCTCTAAGTCTCTTCCAAGAGATATTTTTGAGTTTAAGTCTAAGTCTTTTACATAAGGCTCAAGTATATATCGTATATCTAACAAGGCTTAGCTTATTAAGTCTAAGTTCAAGCATAATTAAGAGTTTAGCCTAAATAAATCTAATTAATTTATTACGAATCAAATTTTTACAAAACTTTATATTATGTCCTAAAAATCATGTTAATCATAATTGTAAAGTCAATTTCAGTTTATCGTGTCTCTAAGGCTTTCAATTTTCAGTCCAAAGGTTATCATTTCAATAGGTTTTCTTCTAACTAATAGATACAAGTTCATAAGCATGTAATTCACATATTTAAACATGTCATTTCACATCAAGCACATAAGCACACATATAATCACACATATAATTACGGAATTAAAGCATATAAGAGAGTTGGGTTATTACAAATACAAGAAAGAGGTCACCAATGATTCTTTGACCCACACAACTCGTTGGGGTTTACTAGACGAGAAAACAAACAATAGACTCTACGCGCACCCTAAAGACGTTAATCACCACTGAGCACTTAGGAAAGGAAAACCACCCTCATAACAAAACTCTCGGTCAACTCTTACAAAAGAAAAGGACTCACCATGAAAACATGGCCCAAAAGACAACGCTCCAGCACAATAAGCCCCGACAACACCAAACCCTCCTCAAAACAAAACAATTAAACACACGACTAGCAGTCCAAGTTAAGCCGCTACACAAACCAACCATAAAGGTGACATAATTCACAACATATGCATGTTTAAAAAAAAAAAAAAAAAAAAATCCTCATTTTCTCATTTTTCTTTGAAAATTGCACTATCCATGACCAAAATACGTTTTTGATTTTCACATAAAACTTAAAATTTTGCAATCATCCTTCGAAAACAAAATAAAGTCTTACTCATAACACATAACCATTTACATTCTCATGATTTGTTAGATTCAGCTTTTATTAAATCAAATAAACTACGCATCGAAATCGTTTACTACCACTTAGATTCAATCCACAACATTACAATTCAACATTGCCATCTGAGGCCACAACACGAGAAAAATTCATTTTTTGAATTTGTTCCTCAACATAAAACAACTGGTGAACCTTAACCGTCACCCAACAACACCCATCACTCTTATAGTGATGCCACAACACCAAAAACAACATTTCTATGACAACAAATTAACAAAAATAACAACCAAGCTAATAATACAGGGAAGCACACATAAAGTTTACATATTCTTGAGAGCCTCATCCTATCACCATCTATCAATCACACATCGGCATAAAAGCTCTCACAACACAAATGCCTCAACATGTAACCCCAACCCTGTTACCTCCAGCTCACACCAACTTCACATTTGCCTACATGAGACTTAACACTCACAAGTCCACACTAAAGCGTTGCTTAACCTTACAACCTTTTTGTTCAATTCCAATTTACTCTCAAGGTGACTATATGTCAACCCACTTCCGACAACAACCAACTGACTAACCAACTCAACAACCCTTAACACTCAGCACTAAACACCGACATGCTACCCATCACTGTTTACTTCAAAATGGAGTTCTATACACAAACCCACATATTTCTTGAATCACACCGGATTCCTTAAGATTGGATTACACCACTCTTGCTCCCTAAACAAACCACCACTTAGATGCGTATATGGCAAACACACTCATCCCACCACATGCAAATGACCAATAAGGTCAACGACAATTCACATAACCCCGTATACATAACACACTCATTACCAACACTATACTTATCCTCTAGAATTACTACTGTACTTTTCTCCAAGGAATATTCCCAATAGCTAACCAAGAATTTCTCATCCCTCTCATAAACCCCACACAATTACTAGCAACGCCACCCTAAAACACACACACTTAAAACCATACACTCCACCCTCACTACAATCAAGACTAGTCAAAACCATAAACAAATCTTTTCTTTTCAACAAGCAACTCTAAATCAAACCAAGACATCACAAGCCAACACATGCTTAACTCAAGAAAATAATACAACATATTAAAACTAGGATTTCCAATCCTTACAATACTTTTTAACACAATACAAGCAAGTACATACGCATACCATTCGGGTTCACAACAACACATATAGATATGCAACATCTGTAGGCATAAAGCCCTAAATAAAGTAACATCACATTACGTTACAAAAAAATAACACTCTACCACATTATAACATCACCATTGTCCCTGCTTAGACTACTGAAACTGGCTTTACCCATGCAGAGGGCAACGACGCCGAATATGGCCAAATTGACCACACCTAAAACAAGTAGGTGGTCATCTATTCCGCGATTGATTCGAAGAATCCTGAGTCTAATTGGACCTCCCAAAGGACGAGTATGAAGAAACAAAAGTAGATTAAGGTGACAACTGCGCCTGTGCCTTAGATTTTGCTCGTCTCCACTTCTTACTAGGTCTACTACCTCCCCGAATAGTCAGAATTGAAGATATGGCATCTTCCTCCCCATCTTGACCAACCTCAAGAACAACGGCTTCCATGTGAGCTGCTCCCTCTACAAGTGTGTGATAATCTCTATACACAGCCTCGACAACCTTGCCCCTAATATCATCACATAGCCTTTCCTCAAACTCAAAACAACGACACTCCTCTGTTGCGACCAACTCTGGAGCGAATCTCGACAAATTGGCAAACCTCACCTCAAACTATGCTGAAGAAGTATCATCCTGGTGTAACTCGACAAATTGTTTTCTCAATCTTTCCTGAGTGGAAGGAGGAAAATACTTAGCCAAAAAGGCCTTAATGAAAGTAACCCAAGTGGTGCCCATAGAAATCCTCGCAAACTTCCACCAACAACTAGCGTCTCCTTTTAGCTGGAAACCAGCCAAAACAACCCTCAACTCCTCGTTCTTGACTCTAAGCATATTAAGAGTCTTGATAATTTGTTCTAACCAATCTTTTGTCTCCAACGATTTAGGCTCTTCCAAAAACTCAAGTGGATTGAAGTGGGAAAACTCCTTGGCAAGCTTGAGGGTATCGCCATGGTCCCCCCTCATTGCGAGCTAAAACATCTCTCACCGCTCTTACAATCTCACGTGTAACTTCCTCACCCACAACCGATGTTGTAAAGACAAGTGCTAATGGAACTATTATGCCTATACCGATACTTCTATTCCCAACACGACCTTTGCTCCCTCGTGTAGACATCGTATAAATCAAAAACAAAACCAAACTTAGTGATCAACACAACGGCCTTCCTTGAGGCACACACACTCACCACCGCTAAGCTACAAGACACACTAAGCACCAGAATCACTCAATCCTATTCACATAAATAGTTAAATTACATTATCGAATCAAGTCTACAAAGAAAGCTATTCATCCCAAAACTCTCAAAGAACTCTCATTAGAAACCACGTTCATCAAGCATGTTTCTAATAAGACCTCAGAGCAATTTCACCAGCTACCAGCACTATCTATGAAACTTAATCCCATGCTTCCCTAAATGCAAGTCCTTACACTTGTCCTAACTACATGCAAATGTCCTCACCAAGCATAATAAACACATTGTGGTAAAAATCACTTCTTATGAGCTCAAGTTATTCAAACTCAGTTAGCTCTGATACTAAGTTGTCACTTCCAACTTTTTATTACCTGAATAACATTACCATATCCATTAACATAAATCCATTTCCATTAAGAATATGCAGAACTATACATACATTACGTCCATAATAAATGAAAGTTCTCTTAATTGTACATATATGGAATGTAATAGGAATTACATTTAAACAAAATACCCATAGGCTTACATCTTTACACTAAAGTAAGGGTTTGGCCCTTTTACAACAATGGCATTCTGCCAACAAGTATAGGCTCTGTGGCTAACAATTTAAGGAAGATCACCGATCTTGAATCATCTCTCAATTTGTACGTGCAAAATAATTAGCAACGTAGGATGAACATAAAGTCTAATAGAGATCCCAACATGATCCTAAATAATAACAACATATATATATATATATATATCTATGATCATGAATGTACCACAACGTACAATATAAATAATATGACAGTTTAATATTCAAAATATACTTATATAAATACATTTTTTTCCAAAAACATCCATTTTAACACCATAAGGTGTAAAACCATTTGTTTTCTTTCCAATTATCCAGTTTAGTTCCAAATGTATTCCTTCACAACACAACCTTGTTTCTTTAAACCTCCACGTTAATGTAAAAGAATTATGTTTCCACATTTGTTTTGAAAGCACGTTCACATATAAGAATCATAACCCGATTCCATAACTCAACCCACTACACACACTTATGCAACAACACATCTACTATCTTCCCTGACCATAGGCCTAAGGGCAAGGAACACCCATAACAGAAATATCAAGAAGCATATATTTCTAAATATAAATAACTGAATATAATACGTACTTCCATTTCTACCAGCTGACAGCACAAGTGGCAAACGACACAACCCACATAACACATAACGCTTTACTGGCCTCACTGGGAAGGGAAAGACCCCAAGGTCACACTTTACTAAGCGCAAACTGGTAGGGAGATGAACCAATCTAAAAGTGCCACGCTTTATCGGACCTCAATTTCACACTTTATCGAGTGCTAATTGGAAGAGAGAGGAACCTCTACCAAGGCGCCACACTTTATTGACTTAACCAGACAAAAACGAACCTCTTAAACAACATCCAAGCAATAGCACAACATGCTAAACTACATAAATACCGTACAAGTGTAATACATACACATAATTTATTTAACAACAACAATGTCACCTTCCATCGATGACCAAGGACAAAACCTCTAAATAGATAAATAAATGACTCTCATGAATTAGATTCGCAATTTCAAAACATCAGCATTACAAACAACCACATTCCCATTTCATTTCATAAAATAATTAAACTTATCGTTTTAGGTTCAAAAACCAAATTGGTTATTCCAAACCCTTAACATTTCCAAACCATAGCTAAACCTCTTTTTGTTTAACAAAAATCCCATTTTTAGTATACACAATTACTAATCAACTCAACACAACATTAATCAAAACAATCACAAGACCCAATTAAATCACATGTTTTTAGTAACCAAGCATTAATTCAATCCCCTAAAGCATTTGTTCATTCTCAAAAGCATTAATTCAATCTTATAATTCATAACCCAATTATTATCCAGCTTTACCCCTTTTTCCAAGTTTACCCATTTTATAATGTTGAACCCTTAATAACAATTTAGGGCTTTTCGCCACAATCAACATAGACATGATTAAGTACCTCCCAATATACCAAATCAACCAACAATCATATAATTCTAACTCCCCAAAACTCAAACCCCAAATCCTCTTTTTATGCTTTTGGAAAAATCATTAACAAACATATTTTTAAATGCAATATAAAACTACCACGTCTATCAATAAAGAGGTATTGAAGAGGAGCAAAAGAATCCCTATATCGTGTAGTGAAGAGGAGATAACCCAAAAATCATCGGTGACAAAACGACGATCCATTCAGATTAAATGGAAGCTCTCGTTGAGCTCTATGTTTTGGTACATCGAACTAGGGGTCAAAGATATTTAGAAATAGATGAAATCAAGGTTAAAAAGCTTGAAAACTCAAAAATGTTGAAAAAGAAGAGAAGAGAGAGTGAAAACTGAAGAGATTCAATCCAAAAAAGTGACTTTTAAAGATTTGATTTTGGAGAGATCGCTCGAGCGGTCAAAAGTGCACTCAAGCATTGAATCGAGACTTCCATTATCTCAGAAAATTTTGAAAAATAGAGCTGGAAGTGTCTATGGACCACTCGAGCGGTGAAAGTTGCGCTTGAACACACAACACAGATTCACAAACTTCAAACAGGCATAACTCTCTTGTTCGAACTCCGTTTAGGGTCGTTCTTGTGTCCAAATTGAAGCCCCGAACTTAATCTTTCTAATGATTCTAGCCTCACATCAAAATTCAAAGTGTGGAGAGAGAAAATGCTAAAGGAGTGAAGACTACTCACTAATAACTATTCAAATTTGGAGTTTTTGATCTAATTTCACCCAACCACTATGGTAACACCTAAACCAAGGCTCAACTATCGACTAAGAAGGTTCTTAACTATGATAATTAAATAGTCAAATATAATTCTATTATACCAGGAAGTACGGAGTGCTACAACCATCGGCGGTAAAGAGAGAGAGAGAGAGTGTGTGTGTGTGTACGTATGTGTGCTATAAATGAAAGAGATAGAAAGAGAGTATAATGGTTAGATACAATATTCAAATAACAAGATTTATCCGTCATACAAGACTTTATAATTATGAGAAGGTTTTGAAAAAATTAAATTTATTTATTTATTTATTTATTATTTTTATTTTTTTGTCCTTTTAACAAGAAAATGAAGTTAGGAGGAGTTTATGGCCAAATTTTCCTTTTAGGATGTCTAGCCAAACTTTGTCTTGGCCTTTGGTTTTGACAACTTTAGTCGTCCTTTGGCAACATCTAAAAAAACTAATTTGTTGATTTATTGACTTATTTAGGTCATATCATCTTTTAACTTTTCTATATGTCTTTTTGTAATAAGTAAAAAAAGTAAACTTATAAGTTATACCCAAAACAATCCTTAGAGTATTTTCAATGGTAGCAGGTGATGTAATCAAATTTGAAATTATTGAATGCTATAACAAAAGTGTTAAAAGTTTTATAGAACATTTATTATTGTTTAACAATACGTGTTAAAAGTAAAAAAGAATTTAACTTTCATATAATGACTTTTAGATTTTAAATTATTTTGACCTATTGTCATAATCTACCATAACATCCTTTCTTTATTGTTAAATTTAGCATATCACTTTATGAACCTTCAAATTATTATTATTGGTTAGTTTATTAAATTAGGTTAGGCCCACCAAAGGTTTGTTGGAGTGTTAATATATATATAAAAAAAAAAAAAAAAAAGCGAAATTGCATTTTAGTTTGGACAGTGTAAAAGTATCTCTTGTGTATACAACAAGTCATTTCTGTGTTTTGTGTAAGTCTTTCATGTGTGTCTTGTACCAAAAAAGATTTCATCTTTAGTGTAATTTTTAAAAACTGTCCCACATTTCTATAATATATTCTACACAAAAAGGGTTAATTATAAAAAAAATCTCAAGGTTTCAGACATTGTTAACTTTAAACTTCAGTGTTTTAATTTTGACAAATTAAATCTTAGAGTTCCATCAGTGTTTCAATCTACCCCATTCGTCCATCTCCGTTTGTGTAATGTAACGGAGAGGGTTTAAAGTGAAAATCATGTGAAACCTTGGGGTTTATTTTATAATTAACCCTTTTTTATTTTTAGTAATCTACGTCTGTGTAATGTAATGGAGAGGGTTTAAAGTGAAAATCACTTGAAACCTTGGGATTTATTTTATAATTAACCTTTTTTATTTTTAGTGATTTTAATTGTTAAAAAATGGTTAATTACACAAAAAAATCCCAAGATTTCACGCATTTTTTACTTTAAAGTCTAGCATTTTTCACTTTAAACCCTCTCCATTACTTTACACAAACAGAGGGAACAAATTGAAACACGGATGGAATTCCAAAATTTAATTTGTTGAAGTTTTTCACTTTAAACCCTCATCATTACTTTACACAGACGAGGATGGACGAAGGGGGAAAATTAAAATACGATTGGAACTCCAAAATTTAATTTGTCGAAATTGAAACATAGGAGTTTAAAGTGAAAATTACGTGAAATATTGAGATTTTTTTGTAATTAGCCCAAAAAATAAAGTAAAAAATAAGAAATTTGACATATTGATTGGAGTGCTTATCTATACTATATAAGTAAAAGGAAAATATTTAAAACCCTAAAAAAGTATCCATAATTCTACTTATAATGATGTAGCAAGATATGTGTCAACTTTTGATTTGTTACACACTTAATAATGGTAGGTCCAACTTTCATACCACATAACGTGAGTGAATTTATGAGTATAAATATATGGGTCTCTATCATTACTCAAGCAAAAAAATCATAGATTCTTTGAGTCTCAAAGTTCTAATCCATTTTTCTATCATTTTTTTACTTTTTAAATAAGAAAATTAATTTGTAATCATACTATTGGTTCCTTTTAATTTGTTATTATTTTCTTTAAATTTCATTAAATACTCTAATAATCAATATAGTAACTTTTAACCCCCCCAAAAA